>JAOBAS010000072.1:18173911-18186268 GCA_025311575.1 Elanoides forficatus | reverse complement strand
TGGACCTCCCTGGGCTGCAGGGGGACAGCCTGCCTCACCATGGTCTTCATCACAGGCTGCAGGGGAATCTCTGCTCCTGTGCCTGGAGCACCTCCTCCCCCTCCTTCTTCACTGACCTGGGCATCTGCAGGGTTGTTTCTCTTACATGTTCTCACTCTCTCTCCATCTGCTGTTTCTGTCTGTCCCAACAACTTTTTTTTTTTCCTCTTAAAAACGTTATCCCAGAGGCGTTACCACTATCACTGATGGGCTCGGCCTTGGCCAGCGGCGGGTCCGACTTAGAGCCGGCTGGTATTGGCTCTGTTGAACACAGGGGAAGCTTCCAGCAGCTTCTCACAGCAGCCACCCCTGTAACCTCCCACCGCTACCAAAACCTTGCCACACAAAGCCAATACAATATCCAACAGGGAACAAACCTGCAGCTCCCTCTCTACTGAAACCTTGCCACACAAACCCAACACAGCGTATGATCTTTCTGCTAGTGTTTCTGTTCTTAAAGATTATGCATCACAGTAGTAGAAAAGAAAGATTTGATATTACGAGCTTTTTGTTTTCAAATGCATACTATTGCTTTGTGCAGCAAAAGAACTGTGCAAATGGATGTAGTGACCAATGGCTGCGGTTCACCAGCTGTGTAGCAATAGTACAGTGGTCCATATTTGCCTTGGCAGGGTCACGGCTCTGGGTCTATCTCAGCAACAGCTTTGTGAATTAGTGCCAAATTTGCACTGAATTTTTTTCTTTTTTCACATCAAATAAAAAGTAGAAGTTATCTGGCTTTAGAAATTTATCGTCTGTTTCACTTGAAAATCATTTGTTGCGAGTACTTCATGTTAATAGTGAAATTAATTGTATTAGCCCAAGTTACAGATGAAAAATAGGTGCTTTACTTTCTTGAAGCAAAACTCACAACTTTTTTAGGGAAACAGTAGTGCATGTCATTTATTTTAAAGGGATGTGGAATTTCTAGATATACTAATTGCTGCTGCCATTTCAAATACATGTTTTATTTCCTGGGCTTCAGTTTCTAATTTGCTTGGATATTTTTTCTGTATTTAGAAGGTTTGTTCTAAGTCTTTTCTCTGTACAATTCTCTGCTTTGTTTTCTTGTTATACCTTGAGCTAGAATTAACATACAGCATGACTTCTGCTACTATTCTGGGACTGTAGCTTTAGAAATTCCTTCCCCCCGCCCCCACCTGCTTGGACTTATGGTATGTTTGGAGAATTTTTTCTCTACTAGAAGGAGTGGAAAGTTATTTTTGTCTCTGGTGGTGACACTTCAAGAATTCTTCATCAGTTTCCTGGCTTCTATTTCAATTTTGTCCCCCTTCTCTCCAAAACAAGCACTCTGAAGAAGTACTGGCTTTTAGAATGTATATAGTTAACATCCTAAATTATAGCAAACAAGTTACAAATAATGCAATGCAGATATTATAGAGAACAAATGTTTAACTGACGTTTTACAGACTTAGGGGCGAAAAAGGAATCTTGATATTGAAATTAAGATTTTAAGATGTTTAGAGATGTTAATGGGTGGCTAGCTTGTGTAACATAACAGGCATCTTAAGACTCAGTAAAAGATCTACAAAAGCCTGTTAGAATTACTGCAGTTTCTCTGGCTGCCTTTCTGTATAAGTCCTACATGCTGCTTGAGAGAGGGTTAGGCTTCTTAGTCTGAGTGTATTTGTTAAGTAGAGGAGAAGTGGTTTAGCCTATGGTTATGGCTTCTAGGTATTGCTAAATACTGCTGTCTAGGCTTCTCTGCAGTTAATTGCTTGAAGAAGCTGGGTATAACTTAACCAAACGATTGCTGCTGCTCTTCTGTAGAAAATATATTCATTTTCTTCATAAGAAAACTGTATATTGGTTTTCTTACTTTTTTTCCATGATGCTAGATAAGCCATAAAATGTTTTTGCTAAGTTCTACATTGTATGACCAGTAGATAGGAAGAGGTTACTGAATGCAGTATAAAGGAAAAAAATGTCCTTCAGTAGAGTGTGGGCACCTGTGTTTTAGTGCATAAGAATCTATTGTTGTTGTGGGGTTGTTTTTTTGTTTAAAAATTTTTGGGGGGATGGGGCGCAGGGGTAGCAAGAAGTTTGCAGTAAACTTTTTTCGTCCAGGAAGTAATTAAATATTTGAGGGAATTGGTATTGAGGTCCACTAACAAGACAAAAACTTGCCAAGGTAATGGCTCTGCTTTTCATTTCTTGACAGGTACCTTTGGCTGCCATTGCATTCATTTTTAATACTAATCTACTCATGTTACCTAATATGACTGTTGGCATATTACTTAGAAGAGTCAGGTTTTTAAATGTTGAGATTGGTTGAAAACCATTTTTCTAGAAAAACGTGTTAGTACTCTTAACAGTACAGACAGGAAGTAGTTTTCCTTTTATTACTAGTTTTGTTCTATTTTTGTTTTAATTTAAGCACAGTACATGGGAAAGGAGAAGTAAATTGAAATTGGAATAATAGAAGAACAATAACACTAACCCATTATTACCCATTATTCCTTTTAATTCTAGTTTATTGAATGTTGCAGGCCAGCTTCACTTGTGACAGTAATAAGAAACTTAGTATCACATACTAGGGTCCTGGTACAGGCAAACTCACCCGTTTTACTTACATATTTATGCTCTAAAAGCTAATGTTATTTGGAGGCATTGGTAATAATTTTTCACTGGGGAGCTTACCAGAGTTTTTGCTAACAAAGTATTTTATATACAGGTTTTCATACGTTAAAAAGGGTTATTTGATAAGCTGTATTTATGACCTTTTTCACTAGTAAATGGTAAAATATTTAGTTGTAAAATTACAGGTTTCCAGACCTTAAAAATATTTCTCATTATTTGATCTTTCCACCAAAGATAATTTGTTTATAAAATTGATCTGTTTAAAAGGGAAAAAAATAATCCAGATTGTATTAAAGACTAAATGTCATTTATCTACCAAAAAGTAGAGTATCTAATATGAAAACATTGTTTTTCTCTTTCTGGGTATCTCTTATGCTTCAGTCCTGGTCCTAAGGGACTATTTCTGAGTGTGGAGATGACAGAGGGTTGTTGCCTTTGTTTTTATTCGTTTTATTACCTCAGGGGAATTACAGGGATCAGTATTACTACAATCTTTCAAGTGCAGGAGTACTGAGAGAGGCAAAGGCACCTGCTTATGACCAAGGTGAAATAGTAAAAATGATGAGAAAAACTGAGAAGTTGCCATTACCTTGATGGTTTTCCACAGATAATAAATTGGCATCTGTTCTATAATATTAGTACTGTTCGCTACTAAATGGCAATGTTGGATTTTTAAAATTTGAACACTTGCCTTTCACACTGGTAAAGTTTAATAGATCCTCATTGAATTAAAACCACTTAGAGAGTTTGAGAGAAACTGAGTATGGATGTGTAATAAAAATGTTTATGATACAAAACTGGATTGTAATGAGATAAGATAGTGTTTAAATTACACGTCTCAAGAGCATGCGTCCCAGAGATAATGAAATGCTACTTGTCTTAAGTATGACCATGGGAACGTATAAATCTGCTATGACAAAGTGGTTGGATACAATTCAGGCATGAATGAAAGATTTGAATAGTTCTGCTTAGTGGAGATTGTTGTCAGACTAAATGGATTACATAGGGCTGCAGTGCCTGATGCATACCAAAACCAAGACTGAACAGTGTTTTGTATGAGAAGCAAGTATTGCAAGTGTTTCTCTTACAGAGTTTAAAACCATAGTTGCACCTTAAAACATATCTTCCAAACTGCATCATCTTTTTGAGCTTTACATCAGCTCTCAGTCATGGAAAGATGGGTAACATCAATATAAAATTTCCTATCTATTTATAGAAAGAATAAGTGATTATCTTCAGATTGATCTTCTTTTTGATTATTGCAATAAAATGTTACCTAGATTGAAGTGGAATACTGCAACTGTAGGTGATACAAACTGATTTTTCTTGGGAATTCCAATATTTTCTGAAGTCCACAAACTGCTAATTAAAACGCTAAGCTAGTAATATATATAAATGCAGCAGGTACAGCACCAGGAATGAACGTTCATAGGAAAATCATGTGTTATTAAGTACCTGTGTGAGAACACTGGAAACATCATCATGTCCATATAGAGGATATTCCTTCAGCGTAGTTCCATTACTTGAAATTGTTACGTTTAAGAATAAGATCAGCTGAAGACCAGCATTGACATTTGATCTTCATTACATGTATATAGTAGCATTGTTGGAGAAGTAGGGATAGAAAGATCCTCAAGATGCCACTGTTACTCCCCTACGAAAGTGAGATCAGCTGCATGTAGGCATGGTATTAATAGCATGTACAGGAGAGTCTGCAGAATTCTCAGTGGGTCTGTTTTAACATGTGAACTTAACTTATTACTGTCGGAGAGCTTGTGAGGTTTTGTCCATGTATAGTTTGAATCTGTATTGCTGCAGTTATTTCTTTTCTTGCCCTCTGTGGACATGGAACATAAGTTATTTCCTTCCTCTTGTGATTTTTGGAGACTATTAACTAGGTTTCCCTTTGGCCTTCTTTTCTCTAAAACTTATAACCTCAATTTATTCAGTTTCCCCTATGAAGACATTTCTCCCTCTTGCTGTTCCTGTCAGTAGACCTTCTCTAGCTATTCACACCTATATGTTTGTGGGTTTGCATTTTTTAATTTTTTTTTTTTTTTTTTTTTTTGCATAAGAAAGGACACTGCATTTTAACTGCAGTAGAGTACTTTTTGAGGTGGCCTATAATCTAATGTAAGCACTGACTTGCTTGTTGATGCTAGTTGTGTTGCCCACATTATTCCACTGAAAAGGTCAACTGTGAAATTAAATTTTTGAGGTTTTACTTATTCCTAATTTTATTTATTACTGATTTTCCTCTGGATTTCAGACCAGTGTCATGGTTCATGGTTTGTGGTTTTTTTCCCCCTCTGGTTTTAATTAATGTACTTGGTTTTTACCTAGTTTTCATGGTACTCACTTAGACTTGTGTTATACTTTTATAACCATCCTTGGTATCTTAGCAACTCTCTGTTGTATCTATAGTCAGGTTTGCTTATAGTTCTTATCTTTCATATGGTTTATGACATCACCGAGGTGTTCAGGATTTGGCAAAAGTTCTCATTGTGTTTCTTTTTCATCCTTTGCATTTTGTCCCCTTAATTTGTACTTCTTTCTGCTATGAAATAGTAACTTTTTTTTTTTTTGTCCTTTCATGCTTAGTCTTACTATTGCCCAGAAATTCTGTGAGCAACTTTTGTTTTTAAAATTCTGTTGGTTTTGTTTGGAAAGCTTGTTGGAGAGTCTCTGCTAGTTTTTAGTAATGTAGAAATGGTTAGAAAAGAAAATTCCAAGCCATTTGATCCTTTATATGCCTCCATTTTATGCTTTTCCTCCTTAGTTATTACTTACAGATCCACATAGAAAAGAGTAGATCTTGCTCTGCTTTGCAGGCTTCAGAGGAGGTAACATCTCTTTTTACCTGAGTGTATTTTTCAAGCAAGCACTTTTTCTATTAACATCCAATACATATTAATTTAAAGTCCCTTTAGTTCCTACCAAATGTCACTTCTATCACTTAAATCACATTTTCATAATTATATTGCTTAATACTCACTTTATAGTACTTCACAAACCTAATTTGTGCCTTACAGGCAACCATGTTCATTATCAGGCCCTTTCAGGTAACAACATCTAAAAACTGTTATAAACTGTTACAACTGTAATCTTTCCGAAAGGAAAAATGAAGCTGTATTCTTCCTCCCCCGCCCCAGTGACAGTTAAGAAGTCAGTGAAACTGTTGCCTTGGCTGGGGTAGATTGATACAGAGCTGCACATCCTTTTTCCTTGTTACATATGTATGAGTAAATTGTGTATATTCATAACTTCATCAGAGATTCACTATAATATACTCTTTTGAGATTTTTACTTAAGGATTGAGATTCATGACTTCAAAGTCCTAATCATAACAAATCTAAAGGAAGCTTTTGATAACTGGTGTTAATAGTGCTTGAATATGTGTGACATAAAATAAATGAAAGATTTGCTTAGTTGATTGTCTTCACAACTATTAAGTTAACATAGAGCAATTTTGTATTTTAAATTTTTTACCTGGTCCACTTTAATGAGAAAAGTTGTTTGTGAGGTAGAATGCAAAACAAAGTAATTTTAAAGCCTACCAAGTCTGGTAATACACTAAAGTACAGTACCTAAATTAACAAGTTCTCATTGTCACTCAGTTAGGAGTTTATACCATTCTTTGCAGTGTCTTTCAGAAAGGCTGAGGAGGAACAGAGTGCTTAGGAGATTTTTTTCATGTGTAGCAACATTACGTTTCTTTTTTGCCCTAAATGACACAGAGTTGTGAATTCTTTAAAAGTCAGCCTCTGATCTGTAGGAAGAAAAGTACTTGTTTAGAAATTGAGCTTCTCAGTCTCTTGAAATTTGGTGGCTTCAAAGAGTCTGCCATCAGCATGTCTGTTCTGACTGAAATGGAAAGTAAAATTAAAGTCCCCTTTAATTCTCTGAAGTTAGTTATGCTTCACACTAAGAAAGGCTTCTACAAAAGCACGATCTAAAGACCTAAGACTATGATGTGGAATAAGATGTAGCTCAACATAGTCTCCAACACTGACCAGAAACCACACTGCTCTTCACTCTCTTCCCCTCACATTTTAGCCTCTTGGGCTTACTGCTGTGCTCCTTTACCATGCCCAGCCTTGACATTTTCTTTGACATGTCTGCTGGTGTCGGGTCACAGTCATGTTCAACCATTTGCAGGCAAGGTTGAAGTTTCAAAGATGGCAGGAAATGTTGATGTTTTGAACACTGGTGAGAAGAGATACAAATAAAGGAGGAACTTCTTTCACCAAATTGATCCTGATTCTAGGTTGTCATAAACTAGTGGGCAAACTCATTTCTGGAGACATTTCATAAACAAAGCTTTGTTGTGAGGCATACAGTCTAGCTGTCTTGTCTACAGCAGCTGCTGCCTCTAGCACAAACATCCCCCCTCGTTCTGCATCTGCACTGCCAAAGCTACGTGTCTTGGTGACAGGCATGTTGTATTTTGCCATGTTTGAAGTCACAAATGCTGTTAAACTGTGTACTACTGTATGTCACAAGATAGCAAGCAAAACAAGACAACCATGTTTCTGACTGGTTTCACACAGCTGCTGTGTGAAATTCTTCCATCACCATAATCAACTGTTTCTTTAGTGACTTGGAGTAGCTTATTCTGGTGTGACTGCTTGTGCTTGTGCTCCTAGCTTGTGCTTGTCCTTGTGCTTATCCTAACTTGGCCTTCTGCTCCGAACTTACCTTTGTGTTTCTGTTGGGTTTAATTTCCCCACAGATAAAAGTCTAGCTGGGCTACAGAATTGTGTTCGTGAATTTAAATAAAAGCAGCTTGAATTTAAAAGAAACAAACAAACAAAACACACTCCAAAAGATAAAGAGCTCACAGAAGAGTGGCTACAAGCATGATGAGACTTACCCAATTCCTCTCTCAGCTTTTAGTAATTTGAAGGACTTGGGATCAGAGATGGGTCTTGCTAAGAAGTTGCTTATCTACCTCCCAGTGCAGTGATCTAGTGTGTGGCCTGAAATTTCTGTCTAGTCATTCTAAACAAGGCAGTCTGGACTGCCAACTGACCTGGTACTGAGTTTTTGACTCCACCCTTGTTTTGCAGAGGAAATTTAGGCTGGGATAAAAAGCAAAAATACATTTTCCTGTGTAGCACAGGACTGAGCAAGGAGCTTCTGCTGTGGCTCTGAGAAGAGTTTCAAAACTGGTGTATATCCTTTAATATTTCATGAGTTGTCATGAATACAAATATCACCCTTAATGAAATTGTCTCCTGTGTTTTTAATAAGCCATAGTATTTGTCTCAAATCACTCTTGTACTTAACAATGGAATAAATTATTGGTATTTAAAAAAAGTTAACATTGTTTGAATGTGTTTTTAAAGTAGGATTATATGCACTTACTCTTAAAAGTAAAGCTTTGTGAAGACGAAATCTAATTCCTACTCCTTTTACTTACATGCTATAGTAAGCGTGAAAGTTTATATGGAAAAAAAAAGGTTGTACTGTTGGATGTGGATCAGGTTTTCAAAAGAGCTCAGCAGGCAACAGCTCTATTTCAGCATTATCGTGAAATGGCCAATTTTTTACAATTGTTTCCTGTAAGTTCCTTGAAAAACATTTGACTCTTGTAGTGAAAATCCTGCCCTATAGCAGTATTTCAGAAGTAGTGTGTGATTAAATACACTGTATTACAGTGGTTACCCAAACCAAGCTCATCAGAAGCATATTCTTGCTAAGTGGCTGTGAAAAGTGATATTGTTGATATATACTTTCCTTTTGAATGCCATATCAATTTGCTCAGTTAACAGATTCATTTTTATTTACCAGATGCAAATTCAGTCTTTTACTGAGACTTTGAATTTCTTTCAACAGATCTAATTAAATGCAGCTGAAGGATGTACATAAAAGCTGTTTTGCAGGACAAATTCTTGATGGTGGTGGTATGTGAATAGAAAAAGTCTAACCACTATGTGTCAGCAGCAAACTAACAGGAAGCAAAGCCTTAAACCCCAGCAAATACAAAACCTGCAATGGAATTAACAGGAAGGACCTGTATAGAAATACATACAAAATTTTTTAATAATTTGTTTTATACAAACTGTATCCCTTTCTAAGCAAATCATTAGGTGTTTGTGTTTAGCTCATTCTTCCTGTACTGTTCTAAGGAAAGGACAACAAGCATGTTTTATTGAATGGGAGACACATGTTTTGATAAAGCTACTGATGTGGACTGTGACAGTGTGAACCATAACCTCGAAAGGGTTGTGCAGCATATATTTCGGAGAACCTGTTCCTATGAAAGAGTACTAAGTAGCTCTCTGCATATGCTCAGTGTCACTCTAGGATTCAGTCTGTGGATAGTAAATTCTTTGAAGATAGCAGCAACTCCTACTAGTTGGTAAAGTGTTATGCGTTCTTATGGCAGTGTATGCATAATCAGCCCTCAAATCTTAGGTTAAGTTTGTAGGACAAATATACAAAATTTGTTTGAAACACCCCCTGCCTTTGCTTTTGCATATAAACTGTTGTAAACTGAAATGACTGGAATTCTTGGATAAATATGCATTGAAAACCATTTTTTTCAACTGAATTATATTTCAAAGACTAAAACTTCAGTTGTTATGTTCATAATATGAACTTGTAGTTCTTCATAATCATTATAATTTTGGATTAGTTTTAAGAATTAATTATTTTATTATTTTTTTAATCATCTAAGAGATGCCAATGATTTGAAAGCTCTACTATTCCAGAATTAGGGTACTTTGTTTTTGATTTTATGTAGTATGATTCTTGGTTAAACTGAAGTGATACCAAATTACTGTAATGTAAGTAAAGTTTATTAAAATAGCGGGCAGAGAAATTTCCATCTACTTCTATATAGTATAGACTTATCTTACAGATTTCCTGTCTCTCTTTACACTTTTACTGTTCATTTTGGAAGGAAAGATCATTACTCTTCTTTTAGTAAATAATGTTGACAGTAATGAACCACATAGTGCTGAATCAGTCTGGACTGTTTGCTTGGGGGGGTGAGGATGATCAAATACTGGAATACTAGCTCTGGGCTTACTGGTACACTGAATTCAGTTCCTCTTTCATTTTAGATAATTCCCATATGGTCTTATATGAGTCTTAAGCACAGGGTCTCAATGTCTTAGGAACTGCAATTCTGCCTGAATGTGACATTGATAAAATTGTGTTTTCACATATATCCCCACAGAGTGATAATGGAGTGCATGGAGTGCACAGATTTGAAGTACACCTAGTATATATCAACTCAAACCTCATTGTTAACCATTTCTTTCTTCCCTAACCTTTTTTTTTCCTTCCTTTTTTTTTTTTTTTTTTTTTCCTTTTAAGAAAGATTCTTGCTTCAGTTTTGGAGGAGTGGTACAGTTGCCCAGCCCAAAAACCTGTGGGGTCACAGTGGCATTAGGAATTTCTCTGTGTGAAGTTACATATCTACATCCTGCCTGTGTCTGTGTTAATGGTCTTGCACCTAGTGGTTTTTGATAGGTAACATGGAGAGTCCACTTTGTGTGCTGGCTATTGTTAACCTCATTCTGATACACCTTATTTTCTCTGATAAGCTGTACTGGCTTCCCTTTCCACTTCAGAGCACAAATAGTCACACGCTGTTTCAACTACATACTGCTCTTCTACTCCTACCACATCAGTTACTCTTTATAACCTCTGAGGTACTATGCAGAATTAATTTCTTATTCTTTGTCACATGCTTCAGACAGTCAGCCCTTGCTTTGTATTTCTTCCTGCTTTCTGTTTGAGGTGATTCTGAAAACTACATGATGATACTGCTGGAATTGATTCAAGACAAGAAATGCAGTCTTTGTTACAAGACCAGCTTTTTCTCAGATTCTCCCTTACCAGCCTACTTAACTAGGTAGTTTTTGAGGCTTCCGATACTACTTAAATGACAATGCCTTTCATAAATTTTTATAAACTAACTTACAGTGGTGTCCTGCAAAAACTTCAGGAATTTCCTTGTATGTTAAGTGAACACTTAATAGTTATTCATCTACTGCTATTGCCAAATGTAGAATCCAACAGGAAGGAAGAAGAGAATGTACAAGTTTGGGGACTGTAACTGTAGAAGTAGTAATTTAAAAAAAAAAAAAAAAGATAAATTGAGATGGTAAAATTTTCAAAAATGTCCTGTAGATGTGGACCATGAATTGCTGATGTTCTTTATATATACCTAAGATTCAAAATGGGATGATTGTAGTATTTCTGTGCCAAGTGCTTGAACAAATTTTGCTAGAATACATATGTTGAGCTTTGGTAAACAATTCAAAACAACCTTGGTTCAAATAGACATTAGAGACTTAATGATTAAAGCATTGGAAAATATTCCTGACATATTGCTTTATCAAGCTTTCATTGATTACTTTTGTGCATGGTTTTTTTTCTCCCCCCTTAGTACCTGAGGGAGAATCAACAACTTTTGAGCTGTTGGAAAGAGAAAGTAGTAGCTGAGTGATGGACTGTTTTTGAAACTTAAGTAAAATTTGGAGAAGATGAGTGGGAGTTAGTAACTTGGAATATCTGGAAGTATGTAATGAAAACTTGTAACAATTATTGTCATTTTGTGTGTCTGTGCATTGAAGGTATCCTGAATTAGCAACTGTGTGCAGAAATCCCAATACTCTAATTTTGTATCCTGGAGCTGAAGCAACCAATTTGGAAGAAGTTGCTGGGATGTCTTCTAGTCCATCTGTTATGATCATCATCGATGGAACATGGAGTCAGGCTAAAGATATATTTTACAAAAACTCTCTCTTCCGGCTTCCGAAGCAGGTGAGTTATAGTATGTAGAATAAAAATTTTTAAGTGTTTCTAATAGATGCTTGCCTTCTGACCAGCCAGAAGGGAGTGGTTTTGTGAGGGTGAAAATCATGGAAATCTTTTTTCCTTCTCATCTGTAAACAGCTGACAAGGTAAGGAAAACTGAACAATTAAATAAAAAAACCTATAAGATTGTGAGAAAAATGTAAATATTGGGGGTTTTCCCCTTGGTCACTTGAAATTTGTTTTTGTTTGTTTTGAGTTAATGCATCTAACTTAATAGTGGATCATTGTTTTGCAAAATTGAAAACTGTTTTGTGTAGAAAACTTTTGCCTGTTGCCTAAGATGTTATAACATATACAATGTGTTATAACATATACAATGAAATAAGCATTTTTTCCCCCTGCATAAGTATGTTGCATTGCAGTAATAGGAAACCTGAAAGCAGGATTTTGTAGCCTCTTACAGAAGAGACCTCTTTCCTGCATATTTGGTCTTCACCATATTAAAAACTTTCTGACTTTTGGCAAATGTTCCTTAGAATTTAAGCAGAACAAATTCTGGCCTTGTGTGGTTTGGGGGTTTTGTTGGGTTTTTTGATTGGTTTTTTCTTCTTTTTTTTCCTTGGGAACATCAACATCCACACACCTGAACTGCCAATAAGACTTAAGCTGTGGTTATACAATTATTACAGCTGTCCCTGCCCTGATGAAAATACCCGAGATTGTAATAGAATGTTAATAACATTAATGGACATAGGTTCCTGTTGCTGCATTGTGAATGGTATGACACCACTTCTCAAGGAATTTTTTAGTGGATAATTGAGTGTGGCTTTGGCACAGGAGTCCTGAATATAAGTTTTGAAAGTAAGACTGTCGTGGTTTAACCCCAGCCAGCAACTAAGCACCACGCAGCTGCTCACTCACTTCCCCTCCCCCAGCAGGATG
>JAOBAS010000072.1:18131757-18173811 GCA_025311575.1 Elanoides forficatus | reverse complement strand
CTAAACACTACTTAGCAACAACTGAAAACATCAGTGTTATCAACATTCCTCGCATACTGAACTCAAAACATAGCACAGTACCAGCTACTAGGAAGACAATTAACTCTATCCCAGCTGAAACCAGGACAAAAACTTAATCTAATGTGACTCAGTTCCTGTTATTGAGTAAGTTTTTTCTCCTCTTATTAGGTTGAACTCATTTATATTTATGTCATGTTAACACACCAGGAGCCGTTTCTTTATGTACTGCAATTGTGTGTCTGAGTGAAATGTTCAAATTACAGATTTTCTAGGAAAGGCTCTTATTTGGCACACTGCAGTTTTGTACCTGTATTGTGCATCATTCATAACCAACTTCTTCTAAATCCAGAAGTTGGAAAATGTTACTGGTTGGATTCTTTATAAATCTTTGAAAGGAAATGTAACTTTTTGGGTTTGTAGTTTTGTCATATGCTTGTCAAAGGAGCATGGAAAAACTGGTCAAACCATTACATTTCTTCTGTGGCTGGAACTTATGTACAATACCATAAGTTTGAATTTGTTTGGAAGTCAAATTGCTGTCTAAAGTTTAGCGCTACCATTGCTTTAGGTTTTTATCTTGTGTTGGTTCTTAGAGTGAGATCTTGATTTTGCTCCTGACCAGTTCCCCCAGGGTCATACTGGTAGGGAGCTAGGGTGTGGCAAAGCACACAGCTCCTGGAGGGGTGAAGGGCCTCTGGCCCTTTTGAAAGCAAAGATGTGCACCTCCTCCAACTGTCATATGCATTGAGCACAGCTCTTCTGTAAAGAGCTGTCTTAACTCCAGTCTTTGTTGTAGTTTATAACTAGTTTGCGGTTCCTCATTTATTGTGGTTTTTTGAAACATCTGAGGACTGCAGACTTTTGGTGTGAATTCACAAATATGTAAGTGTTCTGAAATATTTGTTTCCATCAGCTGATTTGGCTGTCCACAATCACATATAGGAGCAGTTTTGCTACAGATCAAAATGGGGCAGAATTTTGTCCTGATCACTCAGGTTCTTGTAGATGGCATGATGCCTGTAAAATATTTCTACCCATGTATTGTTATAACAGTGTGTCTTAGAGGGAAGTTTTTCAACATTTATAAAAAATAGTGCCCACTGGGTGGTAGAAACAGGGATTTTTTTTCTTTTTCTAGAGTTTTTTTCTTTTTCTAGAAATCCAGGTGTAATTTGTTGACAAAGCTGCCATTTTCATTCAGGGACATTACTGAAAGTATATTGTAGAAAAAGTATTAATACCAACAGTTTTACTAATGGAAAAAATTCTCTTCATCGTTCAATTAACTTTTGATCAGTGAGAAGATTACTACCTCTTCAGGAGGGGAGAGGAGGTGGCAATTTGCAAACTTAAAAACCAAGGCCTTGTGACTATGATGTTAGAACAGTTTAAATGGAGTACTGTTAGTCAACATGCTGCTAATTCAAAAAAAGAGCTACTGTAGGTCTTACAAGTAATTTGCCTTAAGGGATGAAATCTATTTTATATCAAATCTGGGAGTTGCTTTTAGGCTCTTACTATAGTATAGCAATCAGGTTATATTGGTGTAAGTGAAACAGAAGAGTAGATTCTAGGTTTTAGTCAAATTATTTTGGCCTTCAGAGGAAGATGGTGAAACAGATGGAATTTACATCTAGGAACTTACGGGATTCATTTCAATGTGTTTCAATTTAACTTTACGAACAGATTTTATGGAATTTATTTCACTGCAATCCATTTCAGATTCTGCAGAACATTTGTCATATGCTAAGGCACCTGACCATGGATACATGACTTGCCTTTAAGTGAGAAAGTGTTTCCATTCATACTCTCTTTAGTTGGGCCCTACCAAATTTGCCAGCAAAAGTAAAAAATCACAAATTCTGTGAACTGGCTATTCTCAATTGCAGAGTGTATTAGAAAAAGAAGAAGAAAACACTTTTTCCTAATCTATTCGCTTGTGGGGAGAGGTAGAGAGAGGAGAAAAATTGGTTGTCATTCTTGTCTGTTCCTTTTGAAACTTGCAAAGATAGTTTTAGCTTTGTTAGCCAAAGCCACTAATTATTTAATTTTTCCTTTTCTTTTTTTTTTTTTTTTTTTTTTGGGCCTGAGAGAAACAGATTAATATCTTCAAAGATAAGATCCAATGGTTGCAGATAAACTCCAGCTCACTGTTCCTCAACAGCCCTTTTCTATTAATTTGTACTGTGATTAGTGTCTCTTTCATGAAAATCAGCTTGGGGGGTAGTAGCTTCGGTGTTCCAGATGGCCTTCCTTTTTGCTTCCCTTCTCTTATGTACTTGCTGCTGACAGAATTTCCTCTCAATGTAAGGCAGGTTATCTCTGCAAAACCTGGAAAAAACAGAAGTGTACTGCATGTTTTTGAAAGGTGTTTTTTTTGTCCAGTCATTTAAAAATTGACTTAAGTCATTTACTTCTGGTGTGCATAATTCAACTTTGTTCATGCCACCTTCCTCTATAAAGCTGAAACCTGATCATTGTTTCAGTTTTTTTTTCTTTTGCTGACAGACTGTCTTGGGTAGTGGATTCTGATTTTTGGA
The DNA here is from genome assembly GCA_025311575.1 of Elanoides forficatus. Classification (NCBI taxonomy): domain Eukaryota; kingdom Metazoa; phylum Chordata; class Aves; order Accipitriformes; family Accipitridae; genus Elanoides; species Elanoides forficatus. The sequence continues at coordinate 18,171,250 of JAOBAS010000072.1, read as the reverse complement.
AGATCAGTTATTTGAGCATATTACAGGTAATTGCTGCTTTATGGCACTTAACTACTACCTCTGTCTGCCCATAGTCAGTGTTTTTGGCAGATCAGATCAGTAGGAGCATTATGACATGAAACAGTACTATGTCTAGATAATCCATTTTGTTATCTGTCTGTTCTAGATAGCATCATCTTCAATTTCTCTTTCATTATGGTGTTGAGAGTAGCTTCTGGGCTGTTAATTACTTATTTTAGATTACTGCTATTTCATAATAATAATTGCTGTGTTAGAACCTATTTCTCATCCTATATTGTAAACTATAAAATTTGATTTTTCTCTAATCAGTTGCTAACATGTAAGCTAAATTTAGATTCTAATGACCTGTTGAAATAAAAACAGCTGAACCAGAAAGAAATCGATAGTATTTCTTTGTTTAGAAAAAAGCTAGTATTTTGCATATAGTTTTAGTATGGTACCTGGATTTGTTGGTAATGATGTTTGTCTTGTTTCACTTTATTCCATATTAACACTTACTTTTCTCTGCTTCACTCTTGCACATTATTACTGAGAAAAATAAATCAGGAGCTAACCAGCTAGAGAAACAATGGTTGATTACAACAGATAACTCTTGAGAATAATCAATGGAATTAAGTAACATGAGGTGAAGTCCTACTTCCATATGGGAAAGATATTGGAAATAAAGTATTTTCGAGATACCTTATTTAAACAACTTCATATTGGAATTTTGTTCCCTGTGTTATAGTTCCATTTGCCTGTGAACCATACTTTTATTTAAACAAGTAAAAAGAAAATGATCAGTCATGCATAAACCAGAAGAATTCATTGAGTAGTAAAATGAAAAGAGAGATAGTTGATCCAGTTTTATCCAATAGTTGAGAAGTTCTTTAAGCTCAAAACTGCACTGTTCCAAAGAGCAAAATTTTATATATTCATAATGTAAATGCAGGGGCATAAAAAGAATCTGTATTACATGTAGAACTAAAATACTTGTTTTAACCTGCCAAGCATAGCATTGAGTAAATAAGGTACAGAAAATGAATAATACTTCAGGATAAGTTCTTCTCTTACTAACCTTCTGTATTACAAATACGTTAATTTGGTCACACTGATGTAACTAGAACATCACCTGAGGTGCCTGTCAGAAACACCTGACAAGAAGCACATCTATGAAAAAAATACACCCTGCTGACTTACTAGTTATCCAAATTCTGCCTCACCTGTTTCTGATTGCAGCAAGTGTCTGAGATGACAGAACTGAAGTTACTAATCTGGTCTGTACATTAGCATTATGGAAGAACTCAAAGTTAAAAATAAATTCCTTAAAATTCTTTTATTTTCAAAACGCAAATGATTTCAACATTTTGTTTTTTGTCAGAAGTACATAATGTTCTATTAGGCCTTTTGGGTTATCTGAGTGATTTGATCTTATGGCAAGAATGAAAGAATCCATGGGTGAAATTTTAGGGGTCATAAAAGATAATTATTCAGAGTGGAGGTCCATAGAGACTCTGAAAACTACCAGGTGTCTAATACTCAGGCCTTGCCATACATTTGAGAATTTATTGTGTTCCTTTCAGACTTTTTCTTATGTTTTATAATTACCTTCTTCAGTTCTCCATGCGGGACCATGTCTTCATGCTATGTTTTCTTTTCTTTCACATGGGACCCCCTGCAAAAATCTTTTGGACCAGAATCATAGATTCATAGAATGGCCCAGTTTGGAACGGACTCCGAAAGATAACCTGGTCCACCGTTTTGTGGGAAGGGAAGCCTGTATGAGATTATCTAGCACCTTGTGTGGTCACATCTTGAAAACCTCCAGTGATGAGGACTCCACCATGTCCCTGGGTGGAGTTGTTCCCCATGTTGTTCCAGTGATTGTTCTCACTGTGAAAAAATATCTTAAATTCAGATGAAAACTCTCCCAGTGCAACTTGTACCTGTTGCCCCTTGTCCCTCCCCATGTGGCTCCTTGTGAAGAGAGAGCCTCTGTACTCTTTGTAGCTGCCCTTCAAGTACTGGAATACTGTGATGAGGTACGCCCTGAGCCTTGTTTTCTCCAGGGAGAAAAGACAAGAAGTATTGCTGTGCTAGACGAGATAATAGTCAAATATTGAAAATTATGCACCCTTCAAGTCTGAAGAGACTCCAGTGTTTAATTCCATTTTGAGTGTTGACACTTTGAATCTTAAAATTATATCTGCCTCACACTTGAAGGGGTTATTTTCCTGAGTGTGCATACGTCCTTGAGATAGTTTTGAAGTAATCAGTTTAAACTAGTCTGTCTTTTATAAATCTCGGTAGCAGTCTTACCACAGCTGTGTGTGGTCACAGCATATGCTGTATAAGTGTGGTTGTGATCCTAGTAAACCTGTTAAGTGCTAACTGAATTGAACCTAGCTATATAAATGCTCATATGGTCTGATCATTTACGGAAAGTCTAAAGGATGTGGACTAAATACATCTGTATTTTGGCATTTTACTTGCCTAAATTTTAGGCATAAATTGTAGTGGAGCATAAAATGTAATTAGTATCCCTGAGGCTGTTAAAATGTTTGCTTTATTAAAATAATGGACAGAAAAATTATGGATCATTTAACATACAAATGGTTCTTTTAAAATTCTGAAATCCTGCCTAATGCAAAATGGAACTGAAAAAGACATTGAAGTGGTAGGACGAGTAAAAATAATGTAATGAAAGTAAAGTAAGACATTATGCCAAGAAACTCTTGGAAAGCTGAGGAGTACTATTGACTGTGCTGCATGAAACAGTTCTTCCTTTTTGAGATAGTACTACTAAATGGTGATAGAAATGAGCTCAGTGTGCCAAACTGAAATATTAAACATTTGCTGAATATTCTTATTGTTCCCACTGCAGTTGATACTTATACTTGTCCCTACACATCTGTCGGGATACGTATTTTTTTCTAAAACAATGATAGAACATAATAGTGTTTCTTCATTAAAGACTATTAATTGCTTTCTAAGAGTGGAATAATATTAATAATAAAATGGGATGCAGGGAGAGACTGTTAGTGTTTTACATGCTTGGAACTGCTATTCTGAAAAAGTCCAGTTAGAATTAATATTCTTCTTAAGCTTTCTTCTTTGCTTCTGTGATTTTGAGTGAAATGTGTTTTCCCAAAACATTCATAATTTCTTAAGAACTGCTGATATTTAATAAATATTTTTTAAAAATCCAGTAAAAAACCATTTTACTACTTTGCTTTAGATTTATTTTACTATTACTTTACATTTCACTAAGATATTAAAATATATTTGTGTACTACAGGAAATAAAAAAAAAAATTGCTGTTTACAAACAAATCTGCTCTTACTGTAGGAGTTTATTACACCAGAAAGACTAGGTATAAATCACATCTACATGTGATTTTGTAGAAACTTAATTTGCCCATAACAGTATTCTGGATTTTAAAATGTTTTGTTTTGTACCAAATTTTATAGACATAGGTAAGTGTGGCAATGTTAACTTGGAGCTCTCTGTACCTGAACATGTAAATACATGATAGCCCTGAAAGTTCAAGAATCAGTCTTCCAGATGCTGATTGTTAACAGGGTACTGTGTACCTTCACTCCCTTGCAGTGTGCACCTATATATAGGGTTTAAGACTTTGCAAAAGTGAACTATCAGATACAGCTTATCACTGGGGTGAATCACAGACTTTTCTTTCTGAGAAAGTTCTGAGGCATTGAGTTATGAAGCAGTGATGCAAAGGATCATACTCTAAGCTCTTGGGGAAAAATATGAGCAGACAGCAGGAATATCAAAAACATTCCTAGCAGATTTGCTTCTTTGTGCATACTTGAATTCTTCATTGCATGGATCACAGAGTTTAACAGTTGCAGTTACAACCTGTCTCAGTTAACACTCTGTACTTTTTAGCTGATTTTTTTTTAAAGGAAGAGAATATTCTGCTGTTCCTACTTTTCTTTTTATTGGAATTGCATTGCAACTCTTGTTTTAAAGGATTTAAATTCTGAGTGAAAATGAAAAATGCAGTGACTCCTGAAGTATTAAGTTAGTAAGTGTATTAAATTTTTTTTAAAACTATGATGGATAGTTTGGTTGTTACTAAATATACCAGAGCTTAAAATTAATGCTTGGTTTGATTTTTATTTTATATACTAGTTAATACTTGCTATTATTCAAATCACATGGAGATGTTTTAATGATATTGTTGGAGTTCTCAAATGCAGAAATACCTTCTTGCAGGGAAAAAAAAATAGTTTTCCCATCTTGAAGTGTGACCTAACTGGCTTTAGTCTCTTAGATCAAGTTTAAAGGTTATATTTAGTGGTTTGAGTGTTATTTTAGCTTTGCTTGTGCCATCCTGGTAGTACGGTGCTAAGTGAGAACTTCTGCTGTAATTGCAAGCAATTATCTGTGAGACAGGTAATGCTCAATGAAGACACCCATTGAGCATGGAGCAGTGCAAAGGCTACACTTAAGCATTGTGTACACAACTGTGTATTAAACTAAGTTTAGTCATTTTGTGCTGAAATGAACTAGAGGTACTTGTGCAATCCACTATAACTTCTAAATAGTTAAAATTAGCAATCAGGTGGTAAAAGCTTATAATAAAACTGTCTGTAAGTGAACACCAACACTCTTACGGATTGAATTTTGTTCACCCTGTGACTGTGTTGTTTTGTCTTTCTTACTGAGCTAGACACCATGGCCAACACTGCAGAGTTTTTCTGGCTTTTTCCTGTTTCTACATTATTTCCTGTATTCCTACATTATAGTTCATATTTAAATACTCTGTAAGTGGTCCTCTATCTCAATAAGGAGGATTTGTTTCATGTTTTGAAACTTTGGGTTGATAATGCAGTTTTGCAAGATTAAAATTAGTAGAATGTCATTATATTTGGAATTTAAGAAAGCAGGTTTTTGTCCAGAAAGAAAATGAGGTAGATATGATAGTATCTGAGGAAAGGGGGTATTAAAGGAAAAGAGGATACAATTCTTGCAGACATTATTTGTAAATGAAAAAGAAACCGTTACAACTAAAATGCTTCAATAAATGGCAGTTTGAGCTTTTAATCAATGTTCTGTAAGTAGAAAAGAGCTATTTTAGTAATGAAGAGATTAGCAGTTCTTAATCGCAAGATATACTACAAAGACACAATAAATTGGAGGCATTTGAAGATCACATTTAATTGTGTTCCTTCACAGCTTAACTGATTTTAGGTAATAAAAATTGCTATACTGAATGATTTTAAAGATACTGTAGGATATTTTAGTAAACTTTGTTGTTGTTTTAATTAGTATTAAAATCTAAAGATCTTCAATAAAAAGCTCTTTTAATCAACAGTTCAGTCAGCAGAGCTTTTTCCTTTGAAAATAATCTTTGAAGAAATTTCAGTTGAGCTCTTCCAGAAAGTCCCAGAGGAAGTACATTTATGAACCTAACTTATTTAGCTTTATCAGAAAGATTTACATTTATGTCTTGAACCAGAATCATTCTTATTGTCTGGAAATTTTACAAATGACAAAGCATGAGCTTGGACAAACTTTATAGCAGAAACTTGAGACACATGGCTTAAGGTGACTTTTATAGTTTTTAATATGATTACATTGATTATGTCTTGTACTCCATGAGCTGGCACCCTCTCGAGAAGCACATTATCCCAGGACGTTTTGCATAGCCACAAATGAGGAAGAGGCCACAAGCATTAGAGTATGCACTGCAAGCTTTCTTGCAACAGCTGTTGTGGTTTGCAAAGGTGATACAGAAAAAGTATTCCGTTAACTTGGAGCAGTGGATGTCATTAGTTCAGAAGGAAGAACGAACTGGTTTGCACAGCAGGCACTCTTGGCACAGTTAGGCTGGTGTTATATCGTACAAAGTGATCACAGAGCACTGTGGGTGAAACTGCTTCTGTTTATGAGGAGATAAGCATAGCATAGTGGGAACAGATGGCTAAAAAAATATTTGACCTTCTACTCCTTCAGCACTAAAAAAAGGTTGAAAAAAATTAACCTAGTGACAAGCACACACTAAAAAATGTAGGCAAGCTGTCCCAAGTACTTACTTGTCAGAAGTAGGTAATATGTGAATTAGGTAATATGTGAGTTTTATTTATGTGTGTTTCTGGGCCACTGTTGTAAATCCAACCATCTACTGTCCAAAACCTGCATGGATTATTTCTATCACCTCGTATCTTGTTTTCCTTTTCTAAACAGCCAGTGAAAATCTCCTTGAGATCATTGTGCTTATGCTGTATAGTTGTAGAGAAAAAGAATTATCAATCCCTTAAAAATGTCGAGAGGTTCTACACACTTGATTTTGAGAATTGGGGTAGGGGAGGAATTAATATACTGGTATTCAGGTATCAAAAAATAATTTAAACTGAATGCACAATGACATATGAAAGCCATGAGTGTTTCCCTGTAATTTTAAGCTGGCATCAATCTAGCCAACAGTCAAGAGAAATAAGATTTCAGACGGTCAGGAAAGGGGCATAAAGTGTATTTCACTTTTAATTATTTTGCTTTTCTTCCTGTGTTGTTATGAATTACATTTATATCTAATAACCTGTAATTCCTTAACATTTTGTAATCACAAAATGCTTTCTAAATGTCTCAGAAAAGCATGGTAGGTTTTCATGGAGTTGAAGTGTTCCATTTGTAATGTTACCACTTGCACAGGTTGTGTAAGTTTTTGCTTCTAGCTTAATTCACTGGAAATATGAATGGTGTGCCTGCTTGTGCATGAGTGAGCATGGTTTGAGGCTGGGGGCCGCTTCATATTCACTTTCACTCTATAATTCTTTGTTGATGCACTCCACTGCTACTCCGAGGGCATAATGATGTCGGCAGCATAATGCCAACAAATCAACCTGTCTATACATTCATCACAGCATTGCTGTTACTCAAATAATCATTCAACACCTCATTTTCTTTTCCCACCATGCCTTCACAATTTCTGACACATCTGTTTTGTTTTCCTCATAGTTCTTTTGTTACATGAAAATTGGTATAATCTGCTAAAATCTGGTTTTCTACAGCAAATTTTTAACCCTTATGGTTTACTGTTCAATTCAGCTTGTGCTGTATGCTTAAATCTGCTTGACTAGTGGTGAGCATTTGTGAGGATATGCTTGTACTGATCCAAGCCCTAGTACTCAAGTGAGTTGATATTTCGATATCCAAGTTAAGGTTAAGCTTGTGATCTCTCTTGCTGTTCCTCTTTCTCCCTCCTCACACTTCCATCCGTGAGATGGGATTTATTTTCCTAACTAGCTTCCTTGGAGCCCAGGATGTGACTTAAGATCTGTGTGTAGTCTTGCTTGAGCCTTTAAAAAATGAGAGGTAGCTTTGAGATGAAGGAATCATCAGTAGATCTGACTTCTTATAACTTGTGTTTTAACAGTTGAAAATGATTTGTGTATTTCTTCTCCTGCAAGAGAAGTGAGAGTACCAAATGCCAGCTTGAGAATATATGGCAGAAGGACCCAGAAATGACAAGAATGTATGTGTACAGACTTTGATTGTTGCTCAGAGGTTTTGACAAACACTGTCTACAGTAATTTTAGTGAATATTTAGAGATTTTGGAGGCTAGAGTTTTTGATCAGTCTTGGGAGTATCTATTTGCAGTAACCTTTGGAGAAAAACAACCTGTAATAGTCAGAAGTTATTTCAACTGATGCACAGCTGGCTCTCTATATGAGCATTTTTAGTGAGGGCCACATCATTTAAAATCATAATTATAATTTTGTTGATCTATACATCCATCAACACTTGGCACACAAATAAAATACCTGTGTCAGAAAAGGTGCTAATCTCCTGTGTATTAGACATCATGGTGTGTATATAAGGACACGCAGCCCCTTCTAAGGAGGCAAAGTCATACCTCCAGGTATGCTTTAAACTTCCAAGACACTTCATGGAAAGGAAGTTCTCAGAAGAAGGATAAAGTATCCCAGAATAATATTTTGGCAACAAAATTTATGTTCAGCTCTAGAATCATCAATTTGCTGAGGACAATCATGCCTCGTTGCCATCTCACCCATTCAACAGTGAAGACTTGGAGAGTGTGGGCGTCAGGAAGTCTGAACATCTCCACAGTCTAGCATTATCACAGTCCCTTATTATTCCTCTAGTACTGCATGTTATTGGCTATGGTTCTGCCTATCCTCCCATACATCTAGGGAGGCTGCAGTAGTACCTGTACCAAATAAATTAATGGAAAAGATGATAAAGAATAGAATCAGAAGATCCATGGATAAATATACAGTATTGGGCTAGCTCAATGCAGCTGTTGAAAACAGATGACAAATCTCACAAGTTTGCTGGAGCTCTTTACCCACCTGCTTCAGGGCTCCTTCAGAAGCAATCTGGCTGAAGCAGTGCATGGAGGCTGCTTTTAGCAGGTGCCCTCACCAAATACCCTCAATAAAACTATGCATCATAAGAACAGTCTCATAAAAAATATGAAACAGAGTAGCAGTAATTGGTCTGTTTTCATAGCGATTGTAATTTTATTTTACATTTTGTAGAGATGTCATCAGCGGAGCTCCCAGTGAATCCATGCTGTTCAGCATATTCTGAAGTAGTACAAAGGAGGGTTACTAGTTAAGTGATAAAATTTCATCATGACATTAAGTTATTTACAGTGGTAATAAGATGGGCCAGCTGTGAATAGCTGTAGAAAGGCTATGAAGCTCAGTAACTGGACATTAACGTAACACAGGAAATTCACTGTAGATAAATGGTAATGAAAGCATACACCAAAAATTACCCTGATTTTACTTTAAAAATACCCCCAAAACCCAAACCCAAAGCTCTTAACCAGGCACCTTACTCATCAGCAATGAGATTTTGCAATTATAATAACAAGTTCCATGATAACCTCAGTTCAGTGCCCAAGAGCAGTGAAAAATTAAGTTTAATGTTAGATGCACGTTTGCTTGCTTGCATGCATGCTGTCTCTTTTAGGCCCACAGCCCTTCTATTAAAAAAAACCCAAACAACAACCCACAAAAATTCACAAAACACCTAGAAAAGGTTCAAAGAAAGCCAACAAATGATCAAAGTATGGGATGGGTTGCATATAAGAAACAGCAAGGTGGGCTATTCTTTAGCTGGAAAGACAACTGATCCAGCATGATTAAGATTTATAAACATGTATGTGACACACAAAGGGTAAAGATGGACCAATTGTTGACTATTCTTGCCAATACATGAAATAAAAGGCCTCAAAAGAAGTAAGTAGTGAGAAATTCAGATGAAAAAATGGTAGTTCTTCACACATGTGTCAAAGCAGTGGAACTCCTTACAGTTGGAATTTGTATGTTCTTGACGTTCAGAAAGTAATTGGATAAAATCACGGAAAAAAAATATATCAAGGATTCAGTTGTCTAGCTTGTGAGATCCCTGAGTTGTTGGAGGCTAGAAAAACAGTCAGAGGAAGTATTTCTATGTGTACTTTATTATAGGCTTCTGCTGTTTATGTTGTTTTTTTCCGGTTAGGGACAGATGTAAACCCATGCTTGGCAAGTTAAATGTTCTGTTGCCCCATCCATCCCCCAAAAGAGGAAACAGAAAAAATGAACAGGGTAAAAAGATTTAAGTAATGTGGGGGATAGTGAGCCAGGAGGAGATTGACACCAAGGCCCTGAAACTTGATGGGGCCTTAAGTGGGTGGTGGCAGTGTAGATAAGAAGTAGCAACTGATGGTTAGAATGGTACAGCCCAAACCTCAAGAGAGAGGAGAGGCATGAAGCCATTTTTCCAAGATCCTCCAATCACATAATTTTGCCATGCTAATACAACTACTGTTAGCTCCTTCGGTATTAAAACTTTTTCAAATTGACAGTCTGTTGGGCTTTTTTGTTTGTTTTCTTGAGGTATTTTCTGCACAGTAATGCTCTTTTCTCTTCTGCAGATTCACTAATTTACTTGCAGCTTCTGTCTTTCTGTTTTATCGTTGTCTTTATACATGTTTGGTATAAACTACTTTTAAGAGGACAGAAAACAGCCAATACATTGCTCTTTTTTACTTCCTATTTGTACAGCTACTTGGGACTTTTCTTAATCAGGCTTTCTTTTTGTTTAACCTTCTTGATGGTCTTTTATGTTACTTGGTCTCCTGTCTTTTTTTTGTTTTGACTACTGGACTGTTTGACTTAAAATTCACTTCTGTGATTTCGCAGACTCTGTACTTGATCACATTCCTCTTTTTATTTTAGAATTCCACTCCAGTGCAAGCTATGTTTCACCAGCTCTCCCCATATCACTTTATTTTTAAAATAACTATTTCTTTTATTGAAGTCTTTTATCTTCAGCTTATGAGAAAGCTGAAGCAAACTTTTTTGACTTTACCACCTGAAAGTTCACAAGGCCAAAATCTTTTATAGAAACTGTTTTGTTTCATATTTTTTTCATGAAAGTTCCTGCTATTGATAAAGACACTTTGCAGCCATTCTGGAGGAGTGGTGGTTCTGCAGAGTTAACTATGAATCAAGGGGACAACTAGATCTGCTTTATTTTTAAAAATAAAATTTTAAAGGTAGCTCTCAGCATTTAAGAAGAAAAATTAGGACCAGAGCTTGCTTCTCTCATTCATATGACAAATCAGTTACATTTATTTAAGTTTACTTAGGATAGCAGAATTTGGTCCTTAGTTTTAAAATTTCATTCCACAGTCTTTGTCATACCACTGAGCAATTACTAAATACTCATGTAAGAAACTGCTTAATAGTGTAAGTAGTGGCTTTCTTGCAGTCCTTGAGCCTGTGAACTTGGGTGTTTGATAGTAATTCTTGCATTTACTTTAAAAGATACTCTCATTTAGGGGCAGAACCCAAGTATCTAACTACATTATCTGTGTGTCTTTTGGACTTTACATACACACAAGACAATAGTTCAAATTTGGGACCAGATTTGGAATTGTTAAACTAGCATGTCCCTAGGCAATACCATTGTGGAAGGGGTACTTTCTGCTTTGAAATCTCTTCACCTAAGGCACCTAGAACACTTCTTTGCTACAAATTAAAAAGAAAAAGTGTGTTTGTGGGTCCATTGCAGAAATCCTAGATTTTACCCCTTTTGAAGTTAATTAGAAGTGGGATTACAATTAGTTGTGTATTGGGTTTGTGTGGCAAGGGTTTGGGAGTGGGGGGGTTACAGGGGTGGCTTCTGTGAGAAGCTGCTGGAAGCTCCCCCTGTGTTCAACAGAGCCAATACCAGCCAGCTCTAAGTTGGACCCACTGCTGGCCAAGGCTGAGCCCATCAGTGATAGTGGTAGCACCGTTGGGATAACAGAATTAAGAAGGGGAAAAAAACTGCACAACAGAAACCACAGGTGGAGAGAGGATCGAGACTATAAGAGAGAAACAGCCCTGCAGACGCCCAGGTCAGTGAAGAAGGAGGGGGAGGAGATGCTCCAGGCACCAGAGCAGAGATTCCCCTGCAGCCTGTGATGAAGACCATGGTGAGGCAGGCTGTCCCCCTGCAGCCCAGGGAGGACCACGGTGGAGCAGAACTCCACCTGCAGCCCAGGGAGGACCCCACGCCGGAGCAGGTGGGTGCCCGAAGGAGGCTGTGACACCGTGGGAAGCACACGCTGGAGCAGGCTCCTGGCAGGACCTGCAGATCTCTGGATAGAGGAGCCCACGCTGGAGCAGGTTTTCTGGCAGGACTTGTGACCCCGTGGGGGACCCATGCTGGAGCAGTTTGTGAAGAACTGCAGCCCGTGGAAAGTACCCACATTGGAGAATTTCATGGAGGACTGTCTCCCGTGGGAGGGACCCCACACTGGAGCAGGGGAAGAGTGTGATGAGTCCTCACCCTGAGGAGGACGGAGTGGCGGAGACAACGTGTGACGAACTGACCCCAAACCCCATTGCCCATCCCCCTGCGCTGCTGGCGGGGGCAGGTAGAGAATCTGGGAGTGAAGCCATGCCTGGGAAGAAGGGAGGGGTGGAGGGAAGGTGTTTTGAGATTGAGTTTTTTTCTCGTTACCCTGCTCTGGTTGGTTGGCAATAAATTAAATTAATTTTCCCCAAGTTGAGTCTGTTTTGCCCGTGACGGTAATTGGTTGAGTGATCTCTCCCTGTCGTTATCTCGACCCACAAATCCTTTGTTATATTTTCTCTCCCCTGTCCAGCTGAGGGGAGGGAGTGGTAGAATGGCTTTGGTGGGCACCTGGTGTCCAACCAGGGTCAACCCACCACAAGTTGACATTCTGTGAAGTAGTAGTAATCAAATGTGATGATAGATGAACTTCATACAAGACTCTCAACATACAGTCTTTGAGGACTTACTTCTGTGACATGTATGTAATACCCTGTCCAGCATTTTTTTGTACTTGAGTCCCTTCCAGCTGAGTGGTCTCTTTACCCTGCTCAGTTATAAATCTTACCTATTTGTATTTTACAGCCTTGATTACTAGTTCAAGGTGTTCCACAATGTATACAAAAATTTCTCTTGCAAATCCTGAAATACAGATTTTTTTTTGTGATGAGGTATGAATTCAGAGGCAGCAACAGCTCCTAGTTTATTGTGCCAAAGGCAGTGGAAAAAGACATGATTAACTCTTGAACGCTAAACCCAAATTCTTGCTGCCTGAAAACAGGGGTTCAGTTCTTCCACTGCCCATGAGCTTCCCAAGATTGCTTTCTGTCCAAATAGCTCATTGTTTCAAAGTGGGAGATGGTGTCGCTTCATAGACTGGGGAAAAAGAATTATATGGAACATAAGAGACTTCCGCAAGGTCAGAAGAAAGCAGGGAAGTTGATAAGATGGATTGAAGAACTTTGTAAATCTCCTGCTTTATCCATCTGTTAATTCATACATCTGTCAGTTTCATTTTTTGCAATTAGTCAAGCATTTGTATTTTTGTAGGAGCAGTTATTACAGTTAGATATACACATATCTGAGCGAAACAGGTAAATTTGGAATCGGAATGCTGAAGTCACTTGGACAAGAAGTGTTTATAGCTCTGAAAAAGGAAGTAGGTGACTATCACTAGTGTCTTCTTTTTTTGGTTAATTATACATGGGGAATTTTATTTGTATTACAGCAGATTTTCATAAGTCCTAACAGACAGGTGCATATGGGAGCAAAAGCAAAACACTGTTTATTTCATAGTCTGTGCTTGTCTGGGAGGTTTTGTTGTCTCAGAAAAGTAATTTCACCTTTTCTTAATACAGATTTCTTCATTAATATACAGAACCATCCTACTAATAAAAGGAATTTCTGATAATTTAATCTCAGAAAAAATATGATGGATTTTAAAACAGTTTCCAACTTCATGTCAATGACCTGATATGAACTGCAGGTGGATTGGCATGGATTTATTTTTAGATAATTGTTCTACATCTGTACAGAATACTAATACTAATTTTTTTTAATTATGCCATCTAAATAACTGGGAAAATCCAATTAATTAGATTTTCTTACAAAGCTGAAGAGGCATAAAATCCTCCCCATCGCAGGTTCTAGTAACACAGAGACATGCATGCTTCAGCTTTTGCAAAATTGTTAAACTGAGGATTAGGTGGGAGACAATGGTTGTTACAAGTATTACAGGGAATACTGTGTAGTCATACTTCGTAATGCAAGGCTAGACCTTTTCTGCAATGCTTGATGATCTACAGGTGACAGAATTGCTCTCATTCTTTTGGTGCTGTGCTCTGTGGCTAAATTAAGGAGAGGAGACAAATATCCTTTAAAATAGCCATTAAGAGTGAGCTGGAGCCACACTGTTAGCTAATGCCATTAAACAAGTTTTGAGAAAAACGCAGCTGCAGGAAGCAGAACCCTGCAGTGCTGTTTCATTACTGCTGGGAATATGCGGGTGGGTTTGCCTTATTTATAGCATTACTTTGTTAGTTTTTCAGGTGTCAATACTATCCTGCTATACCATAGGTATGCCTGTTTTCCACAGGTCTGATTTCCCTCTTTCACTGTAGTCCCAGCATTTCAACCCGTTTGTATTATCTCGTTTTCTTCTGTCACTCCTCATTTGCTTATGGTATGATTTAATTGCCAGATTTGTTGCGGGAAAAACTGTTCTACTGATTTTGGTGTAATTTCAATAAATTTAATTTTTTGTCAGTAAACAACCTTCTAATTACTGATTCTGGTAATAGAAAGAAAAAAACCAAACACATACTTTAGGAAGGCTCCCCTTGTCTCTTTGAAACGTCTCCTTCCCTGCTTTGTTCTCCAGTCCCCTCACTGCATGCTACGCATGGCCCCTTCAGTGAGGGGAGAGATGGCACACAAGGCTGGGGGCAGTGTGTGGTGGTTCCTCCGCAGATGGCAGCTCTTCAGCATCCCACTGCTTGCTTGGCCACTGCTTCAGCTGTGGCCTCTGCTTGGTCTGCTGCTAGTTTGGCTCCTGTCTCCCTTCTCCTCCTCCTGGTCTGGTCTGGTCTTTTTCTTTCCATCTGCCTCCTCTCTCCACCTGCTCTGGCCTTGTTCCTTTTTTCTTTTCTTTTTTTCTTTTTTTTTTTTTTGTTTTATTACTCTTTCTTAAATATGTTTTTGAGCTGCAAACTCCTCTGGTTGTGTCAGAGGCACCACGTTTGACTGGCGGGCTCAGCTGTGACCTGTGGTGGCTCTGTTGAGGTGTTGGCAGCCCTTGGCCTCTTCTTGCAGTGCTTTGTCCTGCTGCTCTACTGCTACCAAACCCCTGACAATTATGCCTGATGCATTCCACCCCTCTCCTCAGCAAAATGCATGTTACATTCATTACAAGCTCTGCTTTTAGCGTCTCCGTAACCTTAATAGACACGTCTTATAAACTCTGCCCTTCCTACCAGACAAGAGGAATGGACATGGTAGCAGTGTCTATGTGTGCTCAGTGAAACTCCCCACCTTGCCCCTGGAAAACACCAAAATCAAGAGCATTTACAATAGTTTCAACATCTGCATGCATTGTAATCTCTACCCTTTGTCACCCTGGTCCTGTTCCAGGTTCAACATTTCAACAACCTCCACCCCTTGTCTCTACAAAACATGCATCCATACCATCATAGCTGTTTGAATATTCATCTATCATGGCTTCCAAACTTTATCACTTTGGGGGGCATCTCCTTTGTGGAAACAACAGGATTGACCCATTGCTCCACATATCCTTCCATCAGCTGATCCCAAAGGCTCTTTCCCCTACAGAGGTCAGCATTTGCAAGTGACATAGGCCCAGACTACCAGGGACTCTGCTCTCTGGAGCCATCAGTGGTATCTCCCCAGCTCCAGTTTCCCCGCATCACCGTAGCCATTTGTGGTGGGTTGACATTGGCTAGGAGCCTCGTACCCACCAAGCTGCTCTCTCACTCACCCTCCTCAAGAGGGCAGGGGGAGAAAATACAACAAAAAGCTTGTGGGTCAAAATAAGGACAGGGAGGTCACTTACCAATTACCATCACAGACAAAACAGACTTGACTTGGAGATATTAATTTAATTTATTGCCAGTTAAACAGAGCAGGATAATGAGAAATATGGACAAATCTAAAGACCTTCCCCCCACTCCTTCTTTCTTTGCAGGCTCAACTTCACTCCTGATTCCTCTACCTCCTCCCCCGCAGCGGCACAGAGGAATGGGAGATGGAGGTTCATAACACTTAGTCTCTGCCTCCCCTTCCTCCTTATGCTCTTTCCCTGCTCCAATGTAGGTCCTTTCCATGGGGTGCAGTCCTTCAGGAGCGCACTGCTCCAGCATGGGTCCCCCGCGGGGCCACAGGTCCTGCCAGAAGACCTGATCCTGCATGGGCTCTTCTCCATGGTCTTCAGTTCCTGCGAAGAACCTGCTCTGGCATGGGCTCTCCACAGCATCACAGCTTCCTTCAGGGCACATCCACTTGCTGCAGCAGATGTCCTCCACGGGCTGCAGGGTGGAAATCTCCTCCACTGTGGTCCTCCATGGGCTGCATGATGACTACCTACATCACCATGGTCTTCCCCACAGGCTGCAGGGGAGTTTCTGCTCCAGCACCTGGAGCACCTCCTCCCCCTCCTTCTTCACTGACCTGGGTGTCTACAGAGCTGTTTCTCTCACGTATTCTCACTCCTCTCTCCCAGCTGCTGTTGTGTAGGTTTTTTTCACTCCTTCTTGAATACATTATCCCAGAGGTACTGCCCACATCACTGATAGGCTTAGCTTTCGCCAGCAGTGGATCCATCTTGGAGACAGCTAAAACTGGCTCTGTCCAACATGGGGGCAGCTCCTGCCGTCTTCTCACAGAAGCCATCCTTGCAGACCTCCCCGCCTCCCCCAAAACCTTGCCACATTGTCGTTGTTTAACCCTCGCCAGCAACTAAGCACCACGCAGCCGCTCACTCACTTCCCTCCCACCCAGTGGGATG
Organism: Elanoides forficatus; assembly: GCA_025311575.1. Lineage (NCBI taxonomy): Eukaryota > Metazoa > Chordata > Aves > Accipitriformes > Accipitridae > Elanoides > Elanoides forficatus. Next base: position 18,154,904 of record JAOBAS010000072.1, on the reverse strand, counting down.
GGGAGAGAATTGGAAGGAAAAAGGTAAAACTCATGCGCTGAAATACGAACAGTTTAATAGAACAGAAAGGAAGAAAATAATGATGAAAATAATCCAATAAAAGGATTGGAATATACAAAACAAGTGATGCACAATGCAATTGCTCACCTCTCACCGACTGATGCCCAGTTAGTTCCTGAACAGAGAATCCCCCCACAGGCCTCCCCCAGTTTATATACTGAGCATGACATCCCGTGGTATGGAATACCCTTTTGGCCAGTTTGGGTCAGCTGCCCTGGCTGTGTCCCCTCCCAAATTCTGGTGCCCCTCCAGCCTTCTCGCTGGCTGGCCATGAGAAGCTGAAAAATCCTTGATTTTGTCTAAACACTACCTAGCAACAACTGAAAACATCCATGTGTTATCAACATTGTTCTCACACTGAATCCAAAACATAGCACTGTACCAGCTACTAGAAGGAAAATTAACTCTATCTCAGCCAAAACCAGGACACATGTAAACCCAATATACCATAGCAGAGATGTCTCCCTGGGGCAATGGCTGTGGGCCTCCCTCATTTAGAGAATTTCACTCTTCTGAGTGAAGGACTATAACTGGAGTGGTCTGATCAGTCTGTTGTTAATTCACCATTAGGGCCCTCTGTTTTCCTGTCCAAGATGTTGGGGTGCCTATCTGGGACAGTCACCCCCCCACTCTCTGGCAGCTCCATCCCTCCCTCCGCAGCCTGGACAGCAACTTCCCCCGCAGGCACCTCGGCACTGCTGGCTGCTGGTTCTCTTCCAAGCTGAGCACTTGCTAGTGCCCTGCTATTCCAACAGAGAATGTTGGATGGACTTTGTAGCTCTGCTAAGCGATCCTGGTCTTCCCGTAGTGGTGGTCTAGGCTACCACCAGGGCATGGGCTTGAAGCAGGACTTGTCCATTGTGGAGCTGTCTGGAATTGGCTGTCTGGCGCAGGGTATCTCCTCCTACCAAGACCTACCCTGCTGCCCACTCCTACCAAAACCCTGGCAATTAATGCACAATGCACAAGTTCTAGGTCTTCATATCTGTGCTGGGTCCTCACCTTGTAAGGACTCCCAGACAAGCTCAGAAAGACTCAGGGAGCAGTGCAAAGCTATCCCTCTGTCCCATGGGCAAAGTGGGAAGGTGCCTTCCTGACTTCTTCGGACTTCTCCAGGCAACCAGAGTGGGAATAACAAAGGAGTTGTGTAGTAGGTGGCAAGCTGTGGGGCATAAGGTTTTCCCTTTGACACAGGTTGTTCCAAATGGCCGGTGCTGACTGCACGGAACAGTCAGCAGGTTGCTCACAAATGATACCAGCTTTTTAGTTCCATGCACATATTCTGAGTTCCATAGCAGGGAAGATGAGTTTAGGGAGCCCCTGTTGCTAGAAATGCTGTTTTGCTGAAGTGCATTCAACATATTTAAACAAAACAAAACAAAAAAACCACAAGCTTTTTATGATGTCTTCCCATAAGTGATGGGCTGTTAGCTCAGGCATTCTAGCTAAATTCTTCCCAGAGTAATTAAACATTCTCTTAAATTCAATTTTCCCCATTTTTCCAATTGAATTAAGTATTCTTTGTTACACAGTTTTATGGGTTTGAAATGAACTGTTAAATGAACTGGAAAAAAATCTGACCTACTAGTAGGTGAGATAAATGCTACCGTATGCTTTCTTTTTTAAACCTCTTTTTTTACAGCCAGTTACTCATATTTATATGAGGTCTTAGGAATTCTGTGGTAAAATGCATCATCATAATGCTATTAAAATAGATTGCATATTTGCATTAACATAATGGTTTTGAGCCAAGACCTTCAGGACCATTTGTTTATGAACTCGTTTGTGGCAATAAGCTGCAAAGTTTCAAGGTACCACACAAATATTCTTAGTTAGCATTGCATTTATAAAGGGATCATTCCTGCTGAGTTTATTTACTTCCTTCTGTCTGACCTTTGTGTAACATTCTCATCCCATGCATAAGATGCTTACAGTTCACTAAACATGCTTCAATTTGCAAACAATATAATCAGGTTGTAAGAACGCTTACTGGTAATTTAAAATACCATAGTACTCAAAAAAAAACCCTCAAAATACTTCATTGTCTTCAATAGACAGGAGAGGTTTACAAAAGGTGTTACAGATTACAGGAAGCTATGGTCTTTGACCTCATAAACTGGTTATTTAGAAGTGTTACTACCAGTTTATAGTTGATGTGCTGTCTTCTAAAAAGGCCCTAGAAATTTGTAATGTCAAGGTTATATGCTATCTTGAATTCCAGTCAATGAAAGAGAATTTTGGCAATGTATCAGGCAGGGGGAACTTTTCCTTATTCTCAGCTCCTGAGAAATGTGGCCCAAATCCATATGTTACAATTTGGAAGACAGTGTGATGAAATATTTAGGAAACACTTGTGCATTTCTGTTTCTTTCCCATTGTTCACTGACCATCTTGTAATATGCCTGGGCAGTTGTCAACACAAACTGCTGCCTGAATTTCCAGAGTTTTGATCTGTCACCAAAGTCAGTCACATCAGCATCTGCTTTAAGAATTCTTTGCCAATTTACCTTGTTGCTCATGTCAAAACTTCATGCTGTGCAGAGTGAATAGCACTTAATGGATTGACTTCATGGTTTCTCTGCTGCCACTGCTGCGTGAGCATGTGTTCACACATGCTTAGCGGTGTCTGAGAGTAAGTCTTACCAAGCAGCTTGCTTGAAATGCTGTCATCATAGGGACTCTTTGGAAGAGCATTCTCATCCTTCTTCTGTAGGAGTCAGTGAAGGGATGCTCATACTATTGGCAGGACCTTACTGAGCACTGTATCAGCAGTAAGAAATGAAGGCACTGCACTTGGAGTAGGGAAAGCAAGGTAAGGGATCTTTGTTCAAACAAGCTGGCTCAAAATATTCTTGCCACTCTTTTTGTTTAAAAGAGAAGAAAAAGTTAAAAAAGCTGTTCCTTTAAGAGATCCACCTGCTTTTCAATTCTAGTGGCGCCAGTGGAGTTACTGGGTAGGAGAAGCCCAGTGGGGAAAGATGAGGGATTAAATGCTAGACAGGAAGTGATAAAATGCCATCTGTTTTAAGGCAGATAGGATAAAATGTGAAAGTGTCAATAGGTGTAGGAGTTTGAATTGTAGCTGGCAGTAGGGTCTTCTGCCAGCAATTCAACTTGCAGCAATGCTGGAATTGTCAATACAAAATTGGCAGCATGCATAGTTGAGCAGAAGCTGAAATTAATTCTGTTATTTTTCCAGTAATTATAAGTAAAGTTATGAATGAGCTGATAGACAAACTGTAATGGTTAAAGGTGTGTGAATAGTTACATTGATGTGCTTATTAACAGAAAGCAGTTTTTGTGGTCTAGTCCTCCAGTATGTTTAGATAGTAAAACTTTATTTGGGGATTTGCCATTTTCAAGCATAGTGGTTTAGAGGAGTAGCAGTCTGTTTCTGGAAGCATGTGCAAAAATCAGAAGAACTTCTTTGCTGGGGCAAGCAGCTATTCTAAAATGTAATCTTTCATTTAGGTAAATTCCTTCTAGAGGAGGTTAAAAACTTATTTCTAATACAGTTAGTGTTCACAGACATGAGTATAATACAGTTTAAGATGTATAGACAACTGTCTGAACACCTTGAGAGAGGATGACATTTAATGTAAAAATAGAAATATAAAAACATCCAGTCATCTGCATACAGAAAACATCCAGAACAAAAGAGCAAGGAAAATAGCAAGAATCAGTATTGTTATCTGGCTGTATCTTAGTTTATTCTTTTTCCGATGTTTGGTCTCTGAATTATTCTTATAAAATCTCCTACTCAGTAAGCTGAGGAGATGCAGAGAAAATACAGTCTTTCATCCTCCACAGTTGTGGGACTTAGGCAAGTGAATATATGAGGACCAAATAATAAATGGTGCCAAGTAGTAAATACATTTTATTACAGTCCCCTTTTATCCTCTCTTTTATCTTTCTGTTTTACTATCTCTGTTTTCATTTGTCACAGTTTCCAATTTGCATGAGAGAGATTAAATACCAAATTTTGCCATAGACCCCAAGTAAATGGACAATGCCCAGCTTAATTCTGCAAGAAAAAGAGGTATGGTCATGAATAAGTGGTGCAGATGGGCAGGAGGCAAATCAGAACCCAAGGCAACAAAGGCCAGCCAACCACGGTTGCAGCAGGGAAGACTGTCGTAATGTAGGTCCCAGAAAGGGGTATGCATTCAGCCATGCATCCTCCTACTAACAGAAGAAAAATACCTTGTTTTCACTGACTTGTTATAAATGGTTTTTATCTATATGAATGTGACAGTGGTAATTTTACTAATAATCCCACAGGAAAGCCCACTTATCTGTAGGCTGTAGAAGTCTTTGCAAGTTTTGACAACAGATTTTTGTTTGTGAGTTATGTTCGCTTTTTTAAATTGTTTAATTTTTGATGTAGAGAGAAAACTTGTTTTCATTAAGTAGCTCATACCTTCTGCTGTATATCTTGAAAGACAAAGATAATAATTAAAATCTACTATATATTCTGAAACGTTTGATGTGTTCAGGTTTTAGCTGCTGTCTCACTACAACTGAAACATTCAAAAGAATATTTTGGACCCTAACGAACAAAGTGTTTTGTGCTAGGACTGGCAGAAATTGCTGTTTGAGAAGATGGGGATCAGAGGGAGAGAAATAGGCATTGCTTTGGTTCAAGACTTCATGCAGAGTTTAGATATGATGCTGAGCAATCAACAGGAGTCTGTCCTTCTGACATTTAGGTTAATTTAAATGACATTGGTCCACTTTGACATTTTTCTGGTCATAAGTACATATTTACTACCTCTCAATACAGTGACATTTTCTTTGTGACTGAAAGGTCTCAGGTAATTTGCCAGATGTCAGAAGAGTATGCTATTTTTACTCTTGGGTGGAAACTTGGCTTTTAATTTATTTCTTTGCCATTTCTTTCATAATTATTGTCAAACTCTTTGCTGACTGTCTGAATATCCTGCTGCTGGAACAATTCAGGAGCAATTGCAGGTTTTGTACCATTGTACCCATGCTGAAGTTCTCATGGGATATGAACACTTTGTAAAATGGAAACTAGAAATATTTTTCATTTTGATTGAGCTTGCTTTCAAATAACTAGATTAATTGAAAGCTTTTCCTTCCGTTTAGTTTTTCTTTACATGTTCCCTTGTGCCCTTGCCAAAGTTCTCAGGAGCTTCTTCCATGGCTTTTTCTGTATCCAAGGAAGTGCTTACTACTATTCACATATAATAAGAAAAAAAGAAATCAGAGAAAGCAAACGTAATTAGTAGATTCCAAAGAACAATGTTATTGCATTGATGCTATTTTTTGACACTGAGGTATTTAATTTTCCTTTTCAATTTTCTGATATTTACAGGTAATTAAAGTTAAATGGCTGTGACAATACATGTAATTAAATTTTCCTCATTTCATGACCCCATTGTCTAGTTCTGTACTCTGCTCACTGACTGCATTTAGTTGCAGCACTTTCCTGTTGTATTAATTATTAAAAGAATTGTGCTGCATGAAATATTGATCTGTTGCCTGACATTCATTTTTTAAATGTAAGCAGAGCAAGAGAGGTATTACCAGAAATAGTTTCTGGATCTTTCTTTCTCTAAATACAAAAAATTACAATGCATGGAAATTAACTAAAAATGCATAGTCATTTCATGAACTGCCAAGCATGCCTTGTATGACTTGGACTTAATTATTTTTACATTACATAATGGCATTATTAAGTTATTTCATTCCTTTGTTATATGTAAAAACCTGCAGTTTCAGAACCTGAGATCATAACCAGATGTTATTTCAATTATTTCTGCAAAATGTATAGTCCAAATATTACCAGGTCAGTCCTATCTTCTGTTTTACCTTAGCTGTGAGGACTTTCCTTTCCTTACAATTCACTGTCTGCTAGCTCTTAATTTTATGTAAGCCATTTGGGTCAGCCTCAGGCTGCCTTATTTTACAGGAATTTGAACTATTGCTTTTAGATTAGAACTACAGGTTGTCTGCACTTACACTTTATCTCAGTTATCTATTTTAACTGAAGACCATACTATTTTGCTTTCTTTGAGGATAGTAAGGCCGCCTGGTTTTTTTTTGTAGTGCTTTTTGTGCTTGTAAATTTTCATACAAGAAACATGGGGGAAATAGTGAAAGGAACCTTGATTTTCTTTTATCCCTATATGTAAGAAAGATTGGCATAATTCAAGTTTACTTTTTTCTCCTTGCCATATCCATAGCATTTTTAGAAATATATCACACAGAAATAGCAGAAGGAAGATGGTCTTCTTATCTCCAGTAACAGCACTTACTGTTTCTGATTTGTCTCCGGCTTCTCCATCATCCAGTCCCTCAGTCTTCAAAGTGCTTTACAGCATTGGGTAAATACCATCTTACAGATAGAGACCTTGGAGCTCAGAGAAGGAAGGTGGCTTGTTTAATGTTGCACTGTGATTTAGTGAGCTCAGCTTATTTCCTGACATCAAGTCCAATGTCTTGTCTTTCAGTTAAGCAGGAGACATACATACAAACTTTCTTCAACCTCCTTCCAGCACTGGAGGCTGTTACTTACCTGTTACCATCAGCAGCCTGGTCTTGACTCCTTAGAAAATGCAGGTTTATATAACTTCTACTGATGAAGATTTTCATTAATGTAAAAGTTCATGTTACTTTTCTAGTAAGTTAGATACTTACTTTCCGCAGAGCAGCAATACTGACGAGATTACTTCTTTTTTTTAATATTTACTTACTGTTTACATCTTAATTATTAAGTGTAGGCCAGAATATCCTGTTTTCTTCTTTGAAAAAAGAGGTTCTCAGGTAGGCGTGTGTTTATTTCCCAAACTTCTTTTGGGGTGGACCCTTATTCCATGCTTTACATTTTCCATGCATTGTGTAAGTGATGACAAACATTGTGGGAAATGATTTGAAACTTTGTGATTCCGTAATTTTACCCCTTCCATATTGTATGTAACATTAAGGATTCAAAGTACGCAGATGGGCACCTGAAATAACTTCCAAAACATTGTTTGCTTTGGTGATACTTCTAAAGTTTGCAGGTGTTTATGCTACCTTATTTGACAATCTAAATGGGAGACAATTTTATTTCACTTTGCAAGATGTGACAAGTGCTAAACTGTTGAATTCTCTTAGCATCTTTGAGAAGATTCTAAAAATTTGAGTTCTTACAAAAACTGTAATGACAGATTCCTGGTGGAAACACTTCAGTAGTGATTGCATAGGCAGAAGAAGTTAAGTCATCAATGTTGTAAGTAGTTTTATGAAGCAAATGAAGTGCTAAGGAGGCCACTGCAAACTGTTCCATGTTTTTGTGTGTGTCTTTGATTTCATAGTGCATTAAAGAGAAAAATATGTAGCCTAAGGAATTATTAGGTAGTTGTTGGACTTTCTCAAAACAATCTGCATACATGGTACTAAGTATTTCGAATTACCAGGTTCTCCTGCAAGAAAAATTGTGCTTTGGAACCTGAACTTTACCTTAACTTCATACAGTATCATGTGTAAAGGTAATCAATAGTGACATATAGATTATATTACAGATATATTTAGAAAAGTGAGGTATCTATTTTAGTTGCTATTTTTTAACTTAAGTAGGTATTTGGCTTGCAATTCTTTCAACTATTTAATAAATGGAAGTTTCATGTTTATGTATCAAATCCTTCAGTCTTTAGGCATGCTAAATTACAAAGTGGTAAGCTTGCTGTGTGAGAAACTTGTCTTCAGCAGATAAATGATGCTATTGGTAATGTTTTTTGTTTACAGTGTTTTTTTCTGCCCTGGTTCATTTACCACAATTTTTTACATGTGGAAAATGTAATGTTATCTTGTACAATCATAAGAGCTTTGCATTTATTCTGATTTACTTTTTAAAGGCATCATTTCCTTTTTATGTTCATTGCTTCCTTGCCCAGCTCTTGGGAGATAATCTCTATTGAACAAATTTGGCTGAAGCACTGTAGGAGCAGTCTAAAAACTTAAACTTTGGCAGGAGTTAGGTGCAGAAAGTGCATATACTTGTGGGGGGTTTTGGGGAAATTTATTCTATTGTCCCATTCCCCCCTCCCAAAATTTTCTGTGGGAATGTGATGTAAGAATCTCTGTTTGTGAAAGACACATTCCTTTTGCAATTTAATTTCTCTTCCTGTCAATCAACTACATCTGAAAATGAAAGCAAGGAACACAGTAGAGAAATACTCTGTACAGTCTGAGTTATCCTCATTAAAAAGTTATTTTAAAAGAAACAGAATATTGTAAAACACTAAAATTATTTTTTTCCCAAAATGTACTTATGGCATTCTCAAATATTTTCCTGTATACCAAATTACTGGATATTTATTTTCTTTCAGACTTGTTTATACAGTAATAGGAAGGAGACATCATGAAACACAGAGGTGATGTTTTTGAAAGAGGTGTCATTTGACATAGTCATGGAACAAAGAGACATCGTGTAGGATTATATTCGGATGATGAGCATTAAGTCATTCAGTGAGTAGCTCTACTGATTTCTTCTGGACCATTTATCTTTAGCATGTAATAGCCCCCAGCAATAAAATCTGGTTCTTAAATTGTTTTGGTTCCAGAGGAAAAGAAAGGTCATTCTTGAAAGTGCATAGAAGTTTAATGTATTTTCATACATTAACAACATATTTGATGAAAGAAATTCTGGGGACTGCTGTTACACAGGTGTGTTTTATAAAGGTGTATGAAGACTTCTGGCTTTCACCTGTAAAAGAACTAATCTGAATTGCATTTCTGAATTCAGATTTTTCTGCACAGGCTGAAAGGAGCATAAGTAGGTAAAACCTATACACAGCCATTGTTCAGCAGAAGCAGTTATGCTTCTCTTGCAAAGACGGAATATTACGTATTTACTGCAGTTCCCATCACAGCAGCAGTGAGATATTTTGAGGGTTGTTGTAGTGATAAGACTCTGAAATCTAACCTGACACCATGAATTGCCTGAGAGGAAGGGTTTGCGGGATACCCCGAGAGAAATGTTTTGGGGTTCATTGGAAATTGTCAAAGACAATGTGCAAAATAGCTTGTAATTTTGTAGAAATTGAAAAAATTTATTCAAGTTTACCTGAAAGTCACAATATAATCTATGACTTGTTTCACCATTTGATATGGAAGATACACAGGAATGTCATGGATATGCCTAAATATTCAATCAAAAGCCATGCAAAGTGAATAGAGGTTTTTGTGACATCTATGTACTTTTTCAGGCTATCCATTTGTGACAGTTGCATGGCAGTTATTCCCTCCAGTATTTAGAAACAAAGTGCTCTTAAGATGTCACTTTAAATTAAAGCTAAGCTTTTGAACAAAATAACTTATTTATATTCTTGATTTAAATTTCAGTAGCATACTGAGACTAAATTTACTCAGGCTATCTTCTCTGTCACAAAGGTAATTTTATTGAACTGCATGAAATTTCTATAAGATACAGAGAATAGTTTGTTTTGGCTTACAGGTAAAAGGTGCTTGTGCCAACTGAGTACTGAGTGAAAGATCTTTCCCATGCCTGATAACCTTTTCTGTCTGAGGTTGGTTGTGCAGTAGCACACATGGAATGCTCTTCCTCTTCAGCACCTTAAAAGCAATTTTTTCTTACTTTCTAGAATGATGGGTGAGATGGCAGGATGTGGTTGTAATCCTTCTGTTTATTTTGTGCCTTTTGAGTTCCTTTTAAAAAAAAATGGCTTATGGTATTTTTTCTGGAAGATATTTATTACAGTAACAGTACATATGAACAATAACTACAGCCCATGTTAAGCAGGACGGTACTTGCTTACTTTATTCTCTAAGAGTTGAGCAAATTAATTCCCAAACAGAAATTCAGATTTTATGAGGACACTATCAATATAAGTGAAAGAGGAGGGGAACTTAAAGTAAGTACTAGGTTTTTCACAGAAGCCACAGAAGGATATGTTGTTCCTCTGCCTGTTTTGAGGTGCCTGTAGTCTAATTGCAGAAAACAGGACAGACAAAACCAAGAATTGTTGAGTGTGCCCTGTGAGACAGGTGTACTAACTTGAAGTCTTTCTGTGTTCTTGGGGATGCACTGTTTTCCAGATACAATTTTGCGTAATGCTGGATTCTGTTTGGAGAGTAAAGCTAGTAAGAGTAATGGTGAAGAAATCATCACAGAAAAGGTAAAAAGATAAGGATATTGACAGTAAAGAGAGGACTGAGGATAGCACTTGGAGTTTTCTGCAAGAGCTCCAGTCCTAATAATTAAAATAAGAGCAGAAATTACTTGCCTGTCTTTACTGACTTAAATTTTTAAAATTTCAAAAAGCAGGTCTTTGACCCCATCAAGGCAACACTTTTGCTTCCATCAGTTCTGAATGGAACCCAGAATCAGCTGGGTTGTGACTTGCCTGGGGGATCTCCAAAGAGGGTCTTGGAAGAAGAGGAACTCAGACCTGAGAAATACTGAAGGGTTACTATTTTTACTGTGGTTCAAATCCTTTGTAAATACTCAAAGGCTGTAGCATTTGCTAAGAGGGTGATGCGGTGGCAGAGAAGCCAGTGTTTATTAAGTTAATGTAACAGTTTGTGAGAATTGCTGACATTCAGGCTTTTGGAAACCCTGGGTCTTGAGTTACACATAGAAATGAAACTTGATTGTATGTGTTGCTTCATGCTTCTGATGGCTTGGAAACTAAGCCCCCAAACTCCCTTGCACTTTTAAAAAGAATAGGTACACTAATTTCAGTGTCTTGGCTACATTCCAGTGACTAATTGCATTCGGCTTATCCAAATTCCTCTCTCTAGTTTGAATTGGTTGCAATAGTTTCCATCTTCTGTCTTATACTATTGTTTATTTTGGTGAGTGGTGTTAAATAGGCTGCTGATTTTTCAACTTGACATCGCTGTATTTTTTTAGTTACTGAAGTTATTCCAAAGTGTGCATATGATTTGCAAATTACTTTGACAACTAAAAAAAAAAAAAAAGAAAAGTAAATTGTATGTTTATCATTTTTTGGACAAGTGGTTATAAAATATCATGATTGTTGTTTTGAAATGTACTTAAATAGGGTATTTATGTATACTCATTCTGAGTTTCTGAAGTGTAATGTAAGGGGTAGATGATCTGATTTTGTTTACATTAACTGTGGAGGAACATTTCCGTAACTTTGAATTAAGCTTGTTCAGCTGGATTTGATACATGCAGGTGACAGACAAAGAATTAATACATGTAGGTAGTGCAGAAGCTTTAATGAGACTGTTGGGATACCCTACCTGAAACTAGTAACTCCACAAAAGGCAAGTCTGGCTGAAAATAAGAGAAGTTGTCCTCCTACCCAGTCATGTTTGAGAACAGTAAATATTTCATATATCTAGGCAATTTTTTTCAAGAACATATTCTTGCCATGTCTGAAATATGTATTAGCTATATGAATTCGGTTTGGTTTCTATGTTGTTTTGGTTTTGTCTCACTATTCGGTTTATGCTCGAAGCTGGTGGAGCTCCGCACTGTGTGTTTTATTCATTCAGTGAGTGTACCTAGTTTCTGATTGACAATCAGGTGTTCAGTGAGTCTATACAATTTGTGATAGATAAAGGCTACCCTAACAGTATTTCGGGTGACTAAGGATCTCTTGTTTACTGTGCTGCTCTGGAGTAAAGAGTAGGGTAAAATGCATGTTTGTTGAAAGAAGCCTAAGGAACAAACTGTAGCAGGGAGTTGTCCTGGTCAGGTATTCTTCCTCTGATCTCCACCACTGTGCTCTCTCTCTGTGATAGTTACGTCTCATCCCAGTGAATGTCAGTTTTCAGAAAAATGGATGGGGACCACTTGTTTCCATCCTCTCTGATTCTTCCCAGGAATGAAGAAATTTGGTTGCTGCTGATGTTGCTGTTAAAAATAGAAAGTTGCCCTTTCGCACATTGTCAGCTGTTTGAGAGCTGCCCTTACACACTTTTTGGCTCCATGGTGTAAGGCAGAGTGCAGGCAGCTTTTCTTCCATAGAAGTTGTCTTGCAATCATGAATAATTTTCCTTTCTCTGGAATGCTGATGATCTTAGGAGTTTTTCAGCATAAGACTCAAGAAATGAAGTATAGAAACCAGCAGACAAAACTATTCCTAGCTCCTACAAAAAAAAAAAGCCTTAAGGCACTGTTGCCCATGTCAAGTAGGGGTAAGCTAGTGTGCCTGCTGGTAGTCCATGAGGTGGTTTCAACCTCTGTAGAAAGACTATGAACAGTATGGCTGTCAGCTGTTGAGAAAAAATGTGGATATGTGCCTGCTCTGCTGCTCAGGATACATGCTGGAGAAACAATGGTCTGAGTTTACCCTGGTTTTTAATATCAGTCTAGGAATTTCTAAGTAGGGACTAAAAGCTCCCTCCAGCATAGATCTCTGTATACTTGAAATAACTAGCCTTCCTACTCTGTCATGATGGATATCCATACATGGTCCCAGTAAAGGGAGCATAAAACTGAGCAAATCTTGGGGAACAACAAAAGAAAATATTAATTTCATTTTAATTTTCTTTTGCATTTCATTACATACACAGATGTCCAAATTCTGTATTGTCTCCCCTAATTCAATTCACTCTCTTTTAATTTTTCAATATCAAATTGAAGAAGGTAGTTGATAAAGGCTAGTATGTATCCACTACCTTCATTCTTAAATCTGCCCTGAATCTGTTCCTCAGCATATGGACAGAATTTGCTGTTGAATATCCAAATAACTGTTAACATCTTTCATACAGTAGATGAAAATTCTGCAGTATGACTATAAATTAAAGATTGCATGATAGACTTTGAGTATAGTGTAATAGCAAGCATAATCTGCTAATGAATTGCTAGGTATAAAATCTTTTCTTTCGACAGTCAAGAGTACAGAGCTAGAGACTAAAGACCATGAGTTTGCAGACATGGAATAATCAACTACTTCAACTATCTTGGCTTTAAATATAAAATATCAGGTTCAACTTTGTAGTAAGTAATAGGCATTCATGGAGTAATTTGTCATATATTGTGCCAATTCATTTGCAGAAATATGCTGAATAGCTGCGGAAATGAAAATGAGTTTTAAGTGGGGATGACCATTACATTTGCAGGAAATAACTCTGTATATTATCACCTGTAACCATTACTTTCAAATATCTAAGAATAGTAAGTATGTTCAGGAAAGATACATTTATATGTGCTTTGAGACCACGGGTGCATTTTCAGTTTAATTAACAGTTGATAATTGTATAACATGATTAAAAATACAATGCATTCCAGGTAATTATCATGGTAAGCAGACTTAAAATAGCAAAAACATTGATCTTCACTCAAGAGTATAAAATTGATTTTGGAAGATGTGATTTTAAAGTTATTTAATTAAAATGACATTTCCGGTATTACACTTGTGGAAAGAATACAAATATATTTTTATATAGTGCAAAAATCATAATGTTAGTATGCTGTATTCTTTACACAACTAACATGAGTTCAGCTTCTTAATTTTGCAAACCAAGTGTGTAATCTTTGGCTGTTGAAAGTGATCTCTCTAAACTATCTAAACAATCCTTGCTGGAAACTTTAAAAACATTCTAAAATGTGCATATTTTGGTCCTTCAAGCCTATCCAATAAGAAGACTAGCATAAAAAGAAAAAAAAAAGTTTCGTTTGATAAACAAGTTAGGACCTTCTGTCACAAAGGTACATTTTTCTGTCTTTTCTTATATTTGAGTATATTGAGCTTTTATAGCTAACTTATTTGTCCTTTCCAGAATGGCTCTCTTCTTCTCTCGTCACCTTTTTATTTATGTATTTTTAATTCCCATTACATTGGGATCAGGTAAAGCACTGGAATTTGATCTAATTCATTCATGTTTCTTCAGCAGCTTGGAATTTCTCTTTTATAAGTGAGATACCTTGAACTGCTAAGAATGGGTCATTGCATGTAAAAGAGATGAAGGAAAATGAAGCATTACAAGTAAAAGCAAAAATGGGAAAAGTGAAGAGGGAAAATACTGAATGAAGTGAGGAATGCTGAAAAACATCTGGCACGAAGAATGGGAACAATATTGTGGTGGCCATAGGGAACAGTCACTCATTTTTTTGAGAAGAAGGAAAAATAAAAGACAATTGTTGGGATAAGATAAAAAAAAGAAAATCGCCTTGCTCTTTTATAATAACTCCTTAGGGTTTATGGTAGTGTAGTACAATTTTTTGGAAAAGGAACTGATAATTTTTGATTAAGACTAGTGACAATGTTACTAAAACATTGACTTGTTTGGCAAATTATATTTTACACATATGTGGAGATGGAAATTTTAGGAATAAAGGAATAATATCTGAATTTTGACACAACATCTAATAATGTAAATTCTATGATGTTTCAACCACTGTTTATAAACTCAGTAAAAGCTTTTGGAGCTGATAAAACAGGCGGTGTAGTGGTTGAATTAAATTTCTTATCCTTAAAAACCTTTAACTTGTGTGATAGTATAGAATGATTATCACTTGAGGCAGAACCAACAGATCATTTTCAAACATGATTTAGGTAAGCAAATAGTTCTAATCAGTGCCCTACTATGTTATATGAATAAATGTAGTTTCTAAAAGTCTTTCATTCAGAACTTGACAAATAATATTTAACCAAGGTAAATAGTGTCAGTGACTATACAGTCATTGTTTATTGTACAGGACCATGTGTGTATTTAGAGTGTACAATAAAACAAGCATAGGTGAATAATTTTATTTTTGTGTAGGATATCTACGGCAACTGAAATTGGTTGCTAAAATTTCACCCAGTCTTTCTCTAACAAACAATTGTATTTTCTTCATATGTTTGTACGTTAAGAAATGAGCTGTTCATGTCTCTGATGGCAACTCACAGGTATTAGAGTATTATACTTAACAGTAGCATAAAGTCATTGGCTACTGGGAGACAAAACAGCAAAATGGAGAGAAGGTGACTGACCACAGAGGGGAAGGGCTTGTGTTTTGCTTAGTGTAGGAAGGAAGTATTTTGTTTGCTGTACTGACCTGTTTATTTTAGTAGAGTGTGCTATTTTTCAGGTGCAGTTAAAACCCAACATTTCAAGTCAATATGTAATTCGTACTCAGCCAACAAACACCTGTCTGTCTACACTTGAATGTGCAGCTGTTGCTCTTAGTATCATGGAAAAAAATAAGAGTATACAAGAGGTACGTAGTTTTAAACATCTGAGTTTTTCTTTTATGAATAGTAGAGGAACAACAAAGGTACTTAGCTATTAATGTCACATTTGACATTCAAAATCTTAATGGCATTGTAAGGGTTTTGTTGCATAGCAAACTAATCCAAGAATGTACCAGTAGAAACTATTTTTCTTCACATGTTTATTAACTCTAGCATGTTCAGATAACTGTGACTCTTTCCTGTCGTGTTCCAAAAGTCTCTATAGTTTTCCTATTCTTTATTCAACATTGCTGTCAGATTGCTGAGGGAACTTGTTAGATACAAAGGTCTTGAATGATTGTTTTGCTATTCTTCTTTTCAGTATGTTAAATTCTAGTATGGTATTTTTTGTTCTATCCCATAGTGGAGTTAGATTGGCTCTTTTACCACAAAGAGTTGTCTGAAGGTAAACCTGGGCAAGATTCAGGGCTAAAAATCTTGCTTTGATGATGTTTAAAGTACCAGTTAGGGTCAGATCATGTCCTGTAACAGATTGTATTTGGTGCTGCAGTGTCCATTGAGGCTGAATGCAGACTACTTATCTTGCAGACCATTTTTACTGTGGTAGCCCATTTGTGTATGGAGTAATAAATTGGTTGTTGAAAACAACTGCTACCTTCTCAACCCATCTCCTCAATTCCTCTTTTTTCCTTGTTTTTTTTTTTTTTTTCTCTTCCTTTTCTTTAGTTGTCTATTGCTTTCCCCTGGCACTTCTGCTTCTACAAGTTTTCAGTATGTAGTCTTCAGGTTCATTTGTCTCAGGATTTAAGATTTTTCCTGTACTTTTTACTCAATCTCCCTTTTGTTTTTCCCTCTTTTTTCCATTTATCTTTTCTGTTCACTGTTTCTCTTTGTACCTTTTATGCATTTTTAACTCAGCAGTCCTAGTGTCTTCCAGTTCCTTCTTTCCTTCTACCTTCTTTCCCATCACATTCTCTCATCCTGTACTATTTTCTTGCACACTTTCTCCTGCAGTTCTAAGTATGATGGAAAGAGTGAATCAGATTCTCTTCACCTGTAGATTATTTTTTAAAATGGTTGGTTTATAAGGCACCAGATAGATGCTTGCCACAATACAGAATAAAAATCTGTAGAGATGACAGATGGGGACTTAGCCCAAAACAAATAGAAGTACTACTGTGTATGTTGCAGGGCAAATAGTGCAGAGATGCATTGTTGTAGTTATCTCTTCCTGTGATGTTTTTCTAAGTTCACTTGACATTTCTTATTGCAAAATTTCAAAACATAGACTGTGTACCAGTCACGTGTAATATACTGAATTCTACAAATGCAACATGCTAGATTGATTTTTTTGAACAGTTTTCTTTTGTGTATTTTTTAACTATAGTGTATTGAAAAATACTTTGTTTTATGTACTATGTTAAATAACTGTAATTAACAGTTAACTGTTAACTCTTAACTGTGGGACAGGCTTACAAAAGCATTTTATCTTCTAGCTAGCTGTGAGGGGGTATTCAGATCATCTCTGCCATCTAGTTTTTGCAGAACGCAACTTACTACTTTCCATGCAGTAATATACTTGATTGCCTGTCTCAAACTGGATTAGCTTTTGGGTTTTTGAGAGTCAAAGATCACACTGCTGTGCTTTGACTTCAGAGGATCATTTAAAAATACTGATCTGTTAAAAAAAGATAATGGTTATTTGACTGCAGTAAATATTCCAAGACCAACATCTACTAATGTGTATAGAATTTACATGTTGCACTCATGTGACGGAAGTTATACTCACTCTAAAGTATGATTAGTATTTTGTAGCAAAGGAAGATATTAGTAAGCTTGGCAGATTACAGCTTATAATCACTCTGATGTCTAATTTTCATGAAGCCAGAAAAACTTGATGATTATTTAGTTGATTAGTGATTCATTGATACTGAATGATGTAGCAAGCAGTGTTTGGAATAAAATTTTTGTGCTGGGTCTCAAAGGCTTTGTGCCATTTACTTTCTTGTGCCTTTTCCTAATGGTAGATAAAACCTGAAACCACTTAAAGTCAGGAGAGTTTATTAATTTTAAATTGTACATCCTATAATAGATGTTAGGAGGTGATATATGTGTATACACACTTTAGAATGTTTATTTACTTCAGTCGAGAACAGAATTGTCATAGAAACATTCAGATATTTTCACCAGTCTCTTCATATTCTAATAATGGGGAATAGTATTACTTCAGGTACTATCAGTTGAGGCTCTTGGGAATATGTAAAATAACTTCAGAAATAACTTGTTAAAAAGGAAAAATGTTTCCAAGGTGTGGAAAACTTAAGAAAAATTGGAGATTAGTATCAGTAAATTTTCTATCTCTCTTACGTAGGATATTAAATTATTTAACTACCTTTAAATTTATATTTTACTTCTTCAGTTAATATCTGAATTTAAAATTACTGGGCTTACAAATGTCATTGAGAGTAACTGGTGCTAGACTCTGAAAAGTTTCATTTAGTTATCAGTCAGGTAGGATTAATTTTCTTTTTAGCATATGCTGATCTCAGGATATTTACTGGAGTCAAATAACCATTATCTTTGTTTAATAGATCAGTATTTTTAAATGATCCCCTGAAGTCAAAGCACAGCGGTGTGATCTTTGACTCTCTAAAGCCCCCAGACTGATCCAGTTTGAGACAGGCAATTGAGTATATTACTGCATGGAAAGTAATAAGTTGCTTTCTGCAAAAACTAGATGGCAGAGATGATCTGAATACCCCCTTACAGCTAGCTCGAAGATAAAATGCTTTTGTAAGCCTGCCTCACTGACCTCCTGCACTCCTGCAGCTATGGAATGCAATCCACTGGGTTATGTCTTCCTACCAGCCAGCTCACAACTCTTACGTGTCATCAGAGGAATTTGGGACTTAACAGTCTTGAGTTTGAGTTTATCCCAGGTCAAAGAATACTAATTGGACATTAGCCTTTTCCTTGCAAGTTGTGATCCCGCTAGTCTGTGATGGAAGAGGTTATTAAGATAATGTCCTTCTTAATCTTTTGTTGCTGACATTAGTAATATGAATTTAATAAGCCTTTTGAAAAAGACCTATGAGTAGTTTTGGACCATAGACCCAGGTCTGCAATCTGATTGTGTGCCCAGAATGTAGTACAGAAGGGTCTGTGAAAGAGATTTAAAACTCATCCATGTATTCACTACATTCTAGTGTTCACCTTGGGGTGCTCATATCCCTCTCCATCAGATAATGAATATTTTGGTAATTGACCTCTGCCTGCTAAAAAAGGTTCCCGGGTCAAAAATTGCTTCTGCAATTGGCATGATGTAGAGTATGGCACCCCTGTGTCTGCCTGTGTGATGCTAGAGAGTCACCTCAACATTAAATCAATTGCATTTAGCACCAGACTGGGACAAAGTATGTGGCCACACAAGAAAATATGGCTCAGAAATTGGAACTCTCTATAAAGAAACTTTTCTAGAAACGTGTGTATCTTTTATGACAGCATGGCTGCCATATGCTTTTATGCTAAAAGAAGGTAATTATTTATTGTAGAAGTTAAATCTATGAAAAATTAGAAATCCTGAAATTAAATTGGGTTTGGTATATTTACTTTTTCCTTTGGTGTGCTAGAACAACATTGGCATATTTTTCCTTCATTAGGACTTCTGTCTCATTCAGGTCCAGGGTGAATGTTTTGTTAGTGTCTACAGCTCACAGTCCTGTATTCTGTTTCATCCCTGCCACACAGAACTGGCCCAGCCTACTTTTCAAAGGCAAAATTATCAGTTTCTCAAAGGTGCTTCTATAAATGTTGCAATAGCCAAGAGCTTCATAAACATTCGTGCACTTTTTTATACCCTCTCTGAATTAAATGAGTGCTATTCCCAGCATATAAGATGGTGAATTGAAGTTGAGAGCCATGGAAGTTAAAGTTGGGCACTTAGTTTCATGCCCAAGTCACTTCATTTTCCTTTGTGCTTGGAAGAGTCACATTTTACTTGGTAGAAACTCATCTCCTGCTGACTGCAGTTACATTTGTGATTGCTTTACACATCTGCACATGAAGCCCCGTGATACTGAGTCAGGCAACCAGAAAATGAAGAACATACAGTTAGGAACCACTTGAGATAAATTTTGTTTGTGTGGCTTCATTAGTCCTACATAATATCACTGGGCAAAAGCAGGGATACAGTCCACCCTCCAGGATAGCAGTCCAGCTGCCTTGATCATGAGTCCCTCCTCTCTTTCTGAAACGTTGCCTTAAGGTGTTTTTGTGATGCAAGCACAAACAGCTTAGTTATTGTTACTTATTTTATTACGACTTGTTGGCTGAGCCACAGTAATTGATCGTAGTCCATTGCTAAGGTCAAGTTAAAGTCATAACTTAGAGTAATGTAGCTGGGACTGAAGTCAGGATTGAGTGGGTTCAAGGAATGAGTAAGGGATGACAGCAGGTAGGTGGATATATGTCTACTATGTGGCTTCTTTTTAGTACATCTCTTATTCAGCTGTGCCCTCTGTCTCCAAAGGTTATATTTTATCAGTATTTATCATCCAAATTATATTTTATCAGCATTTTTAAGTAGTCCTTGAATACCAAACCTGTAATAATTGATGTCTCTAATATAGTTTACTAAAAGGTTGGCTTTTTTGTCTCCCCCCACCCCTTCATCTTTCTGCAGACTATACTCCGTCCACTTCAAGCTTTGTGCTCTTTCCAGCTTCAGCATGGTGCCCAGATCCATCACAGCAAGGAGCATCTTCTCAAAAATGGTTTATATGACAAGCCAATGCCAAAGAATAAGCGCAAACTCAGAAGAATGGAGCTTTTGGTGAATAATGTTAAAATATAAGAAAACTGTACCGACAGTACAGTGGGATTTATTTGCAGCTAGCAAATTAATATAAATCTGGATTTGATCCAAACAGTGGACTGTACTGTAATAAAACAACTTTTAGGCCCTTCATAGGCAAGAGTTTATCTACCAATGTGACAAACAGTAATGGACAAGCTTTTTCATTTTTGCAGTAGGCCAGGTGCCTTTGTTCAGATGATAGAAGATCATTCTCATTTCCTATAGAAAAGAAGAAGAAAACTCTCAGCATAATTTAGAGTTACATTATCTGTTGGGTGACAAGTATGATCCTCAATATGACTGGATAAATTTACTTTGAAGAAGCTTTTATCAGTACAAAAAGACAAGGAATATGAATGTGATGGAATGGTAATTCTTCAGCATTTAGAAGTATATTGAATTTCTGCTGAGTATTATAACTTCAGTATCTGATTACAGTAGGTTTTCAAAATGTAAATCCTTATATTACTTTGTTCAGATGTACATAAGGCATGCTATTTGTATAGTTCTTTTTTACTTTGAGATTTTTATTTCTTACATTATTAGAATTCCTTTTCATAAGTTTGTATACATTTTACAATGCAGTTGGGTTTAGTTTCTCTCTCAGGCTTAATTTTTAAATTAAGCCCACATATGTTTTTACCAGAACCTGAACACTTCTAACTTTAAAAAAAAAAAAGAAAAAGTGAATGTAGAGAAATTATTTTTGGAATTATAACTCAGGTGCTTCACTTTTACTTCAGCAAAAACTACTTTTTCACAGAAGGGGACATTTTATGGATGTTGATATGCCATACCCTGATATGTAATTGTTATGATACTAAAGGAATTAGACAAGCCCAGTGTAAACAACTCTGTAAGAAGTATGATGCAATGAGAAATTATTATGTCTGGATACAACCTACTAAGATGGTTGCAGATCCATTAGATTTGCATGTGTTCTTTAATTAGTTCTTCTCTTCTAGCAGTGATATAACTGTAGCTCTTTCTAATGGGAATTAATAGAAGTTGAAGAATTCAGTATTTTTACAAGCTTTGTAAAGTAATATTTTATGATCCAGAGGAAAAAAAAAATAAAATAAAGTTTTTGATGTTCCTTTCTTCATGTTCATAAATGCCTCCTACATGAAACAGATGAAAATGCTTAATATTTGTCTTTACTATCGTTTCCACTCTAGGTAACAACATGGAGCTAATTGGGTACTAATTAGACTTAGAAAAAGATATTTTGTCTTTAATTTATGAGCTGCAAGGCAAGAAACTACAGAAGTGGGGGGCGTAGACACAGCTAACCAATACATGAACTGAAAGCATTTCTGCAATTAACAAGAGAGGTCAAAAATAGGTCAGAGATTAGCTAAGAAGTTTTAGAGCTAATAGTGACCTTTTGTTTAGGCATGGATTAACAATTTAATTTGTCTGGATATGTTAGCAAAGTTTATGTAACCTTTTTTCTCTTCTTCCAGTCTAGATAAATCCTGTATCTGTCGCTAAATTCAGCAAGCCTGAATTAGTTTTGACAAATCTGAAGAAAAACAGTGTCATATGATTAATGATAGTGTAGATGCACTTTTGTTCACATTGGAACAGAGAAAGGACATGTTTATTCCTGTAGCGAAGCACAGCGCAGCAATCTCCAGGCTAGCTTGGAGGCTGAAGTTGCATCGTATGCAACTTGCATGCACAGCCTTGTGTGTGACACTGCCTCCAGTTCTGGGGTTGGCATGGCTCGTGCTGGGCTTGGAGTCTGTTTCCCCTGTGCCCAGGGACATGGTCCAAGCATTCCTTAAGGAAACAAGGGTATCAGTTAGGCTTGATTGTTAATGCCGTATTTACATATATGGACAATGTTCACATTTAATGTTATATGTGTTAACTTAGTTTACCTTATTTTAGATTCATCTAGAAGAGTAGAATGTCTTTTTACCTACACTGTGAAGATTATTTTCCTAGACAGAAGACTAAATGAGTCTTTTCATAACATGTGAGTTTATGTTACGGAGAACAGAAAGAAATTTGTATTGCAGCCTGGGATTCGCAGACATCTGCAAAATGTCTTAGAATTACAGGATCCGAGAAATAGTTGTCTTAATTGAGTTATAATCCTACATTAAATACTCTTGTGCATGCAGTCTCTGCGGAGTTTTCATGTTTTTCAGCAAAGGACAAATTCCACACAGCTTACAATAAGCACTTTTTCCTTTTGTTGATTCATCTTGTTCTTCTAATTTTGCTCCTGTGGTTAAGAGGATTTGTAGGATCTAATGCTGGATGCATGGAAGCCTTTAATTGCTAATTTTGTGTGTTGTACAATACTAGATTAATCACTATGCGGCAGTTGCTGCATAGTAATGAAAAACAATTCATTGCAAACCTCCAGGCATTTCATTTTTTGTTTTTTTTAGTATGTCCCATCTCAGCTATAATATAGTGATCATTTAGCTGCAACACAGCTGTCACATGAAGTTCAATTTCAGATTTGTTCAAAGCTATTAAACACAAAATACTTTTTTTTTTACTCTTTTTGGTGGAACTTGCATGGCTTTAAAAATATACATAGTGTAAGAGGAAGAGTTTAGAAAGTTTTTTTTTCAGGTCTTTTGGGTTCAGAATTTATCTCTTAACTACATGACCTCAAAGAAATGGGTATTCTGAAGTCCAGGTTCTTTTGACGGAAGTTGTGCATGATGAAGTAGCACTCTTTGCAAGCAATTTCATTAGAATGAGTTTAATTTGCAATTTTATTTTTTGCTGTAATGGTCAGTCTGTTTTGTATTTCACTTACCAAAAGATTAATGAATGAAACTGACCAGTCTAACAAGATATTGATTAAAAAAAAGGAACGCGTTTGCTTCTAATGTTTGGTCCTTTGTCCTTGTCCACTTTGTATTTCCAAATATTGCTACCAAAATGAAATCTCCTTTCCATGTGCCACTGTGTCATGCTTTGGGGAACTGGTGGCATGGACAGCAGGCTTTTGAACACATGAACACATATAAAAATTTTACAAAGGTGGGCATTGTTAAGTCTCCATATTTTCATAATATGTACAATAAAGTTTAGAAAAAAAGGCAAAGCTAGAAATCTTTCAAAACAAGCCAAGCCCCCCC
>JAOBAS010000072.1:18094604-18114350 GCA_025311575.1 Elanoides forficatus | reverse complement strand
AGTAGAATCCTATCATTCTTTATTTTAGCCTGAGTCACCAGCATGAAATACATGTATTTATCGTAAGCATTTTCTCTGCAGTTCCATTTGGATGTTGCAGCAGATAGGTAGGTAGATGCAGTGACCTTAAAAATTCCTGTTCAGAGAGGCTGAAAATCTCCTTCTTTTATATCTATTCAAGGGTGGTAGCCCCATATGAACAAGATGCAGAATTTCAAAGGCTGCAGCTCCTGTGCTGTAATGTACTGGTCATCCAGAGACATTCACTTAATTCTTACCGCTGCTCAGATATCACGCATGACCAAGCTATATTGGCTTATGTAGAAGCTAATGTCACAATAGTAATCAAATGATGAAATGCGTGTGTAAATACCTTTCTCTTCCTCACCACAAACCTGTATTTCACCTGTGTTATTCAGTGACCAGTTTTACCCCATCATGTTGGTAAAATCTCTGATGCACTGCTACTCATCATCAAGGATTTCTACTTTTAGCTTCTTGATCTTCCCCATGAAGTCTAGACTTGACAGGACTCAGCAGATCTGGGCAGAACAGACGTCCTCCTAGTTCAGTACTGCCATCTTATTCGGTAGGTGGGTCTGTGGTACCTATCCCATCCTCCACTGGACCCGTCACTTTCCTTCTGTGTTGCATCCAAGTTCCTAGTCTTTTCTGGTCTGCTGCATGCAGACTTGGGATCGAGGCTGAAAATAGAGTGTTGTTTGTCACTCGTTACTACTGGTGAAAAATACAGTTAGTAAAGCACCTGTTTAGATTAGGATAAGAATACACTTAAAGGAGAATCTGTTTCGTCTGTATTTACAAGTTTTAGGAAGGCAGATGGGAAACAAGCCCGCTGCAGTGCAGTAGGGTTGACTATCCAGGAGGTGGCAGCTGAAGTATTCCGTTGCAGTTAAGAGTGAAAACCAGCGTGTAACCAACCCAGCTTCTGCCTCTTTGCAAAGAAAAAGCCTGTACTTGGTTAACACTGTGCTAAAAAGAAAAGTCGTAATGGATGTGCGCTTTTATACTACCACTTCAAGCATCCATCCCAGCCTTTGAATTAATTCTGGGTATTGTTGGGCAGTGGTACCCAAAATTAATTCAAAGCTTGGAAAAAAGCATTTGTTTGCCATTTCATGTCTGTGCCTTTTCTTTTTTGGCTGACTTGAAAATCGCTAGATAAATTCTGGGCTTTTGGGGTGGGGGGAGCATGTTTTTGGTTTCTTTGGTACATTTTGTTTTGTGTTCTTTCCAGAAGCTAACATCCAAACTTGTTGTACTTGGAGTGCCATAGGCAGTCAGAATATAATTTTCATCATGGCAATGATTTTAATCTTTCCAGTTGGGCTTAAGTAGTGTCAACGCAGCTTCCACCTGAATAACAATCTAGTCTATATATAAATAAATAGACCCCAAATGCCTATTAAGTCTACAAGGTAACATGAGCAAGGAGAAATCAAAGCACAGCTCCATGGGTAGCCCCTGACTGTGTTATCCCTTACTAAGCAGAAGCTTTATAGTAGAGGGCATTGTTGACTGGCCTGTTAATGTTACGGAGAGGATGGCTCTTTCAGCCACTTGTGTTAAGTTGTTAGAAAAAAAGCTACAGCTGGCCTGACTTCTTTTTATGAAAAGAAATTACACAGACACCTGCAGTCATAGGTGTTTAAAATATTCTCACCCTTAATAAGCTGGAACAGCTAGCTGGGGATTCCTGGATTTTTGTTGCATGTTTGAGGCAGCCAGTCCTTCAGCTGTAAAACTTCCAAAATGGTAGGTGTTGATTTTTCTCCCTCAGGCAGCAAGTGAAAATACACTTGTACTCCCTATTAAATTCAAACTGACAACCCCCCCCCCCCAATCAAATGCAAAACAAAAAAACTCCCAAATTGTGCTGTCTGAAGCAGAATTTGTACTTCTTCACTGGTCAGAAAGATACCACACAGCTTCTAGGGAAGAGAGCTTCTGTCCTGTAAGGTCCTGAGCACTTGAAGCTTCAAGGCCTGCCCTTGAACACAGGCCCTAAGGATGTGTTTAAATATTTTCTAGGGTGGAGTAAGATCTCTTCCTGGTATACTTACACATCAGGAACATATCTGTGCTACCTCATTGTACAGGATGATAACTCCACTGCAATGGACGCAACAACAGCAGTGCACACTTGGAGAGCTGTAGTACTCAGTCAGGCATCTCTTAATAGCAAAGTGTTTGTGGTGACAACAGTATTGTTTTAGTTCTTGAAAGGAAGAGGTGGATGAATAGCAAATATGTTATTACTCCACATCAAGTTTCTCAGTCAGTTATGAGCAAAGTATTCTTGTCTTGACCTCAGTTATTTGAAAGTGTTAGAGAAACTTGTATTAATTAACTGGGAATGATCCATGGTCCAGAAGAGATGGCTTGACAGACAAACTTTTATTAAGTTTCAGAGTTGTTTACAGCTGATTTTTAAAGAACAGCATCTACCTTTGGAAGAATAGTAGTTCTTAAATCCCTTTTGGTTTCCATTTGTCCTGCAGTGAAAGATATGTTGCTGGTTACACCTGGGTCTTCAGCAATGTAAGTGGGCTTTAAGTGAGACTCCTGAGGCCAGTTCAGGAAAGACAGCATGGATGCGAGGCATGCATGCTGACCTCTGTAGATCTTAGGTATGTAGTTAGGTCAGATTTAGGAGACCACTGGCAGACAGATACCAGAAATGGGTGTACTCCTATAAGTTATGTGAATTCAAAGCCTACGTTTCAAGGGTAGATTTATGGGGGAGCTGAGGGATTATATCTTCCACACTCCATCATTGTTAGCACTGCCTAAGAGTGACATGTTCGGCTCTAAGTGACGGAGCCAGAAATACCAGTTATACCTCCAGCCCTGGATTAAACCTTTCTTTGGGCCAAAAGAGAGGTCTGGCTCTTCTTCAGAAAATGCAAAAGCTCAGAATAAAGGCTGAGAAATACCTGTTCAACTACTGAATATTTCTTCAGCCTAATGGCCTGGTTTATCTTGCTTACTTACAAATTCCCATTTGCTTCCCAGCATACATTTTTAGTATTTTTCTACTTGCCAAATATTGGTAGCAGGATAAATGCTTTTATGTGAAACATCTGTTGAAGATGTGTAGAACTGTAGCAAATTCATGAAACTTAATTTCAGTTAATCTTTCTTCAAAGTGTCCTCTCCACTAAACTCATCCCTTGTTTCCTCCACTTTCCTGGCTAATAGCAAAACAGACAAAAAAGTCTCCTCCAAAACCACCCTCCTTACCCCTTAGTCTACCTGCTGAGACTGTCCTGATGTCCCAGCAGGATGAGGTCTTAGTGCAGCATTCATCAGCTGTGCTTTGCGTAGAAGCTGGTTTCTTTCCCTTCAAGGTTGTTGGACCTGGTAAGCAACAAATCTGGGCTGATCCTCACATTATCTGTAGCCTGCTCTCTTCTGGTGCTGAAGTGGATTTGTATGTGCATCACTGACTTTCCAGAGGATGAGCTGTAGCTCCAAAGCACTGGAAACACAGGTCCTAAACAGCTTGATACAAGTCTCTTTTAGTGCTGTTACAGAATTAGCATGCAGGAAAAACTGATAGAAACAACACGTCACCTGGGGGCACTATTGTAGCCAGATACTCAGATTTCATGTCATTTACCTTTGAAAGTTTGTACCAGCAGAACATATTTCTGGTAAAGTTTCCTGCCCTCCTGAAGCTGCTCTTTATCAGGACATTTCTTTTAGTTCAACTACCGGTTATCATTTTAAATGATCTGTGCCACTGAGTGAAAAACAACAGCAAAAAAAATTAATAAAGAAACTTAAGTTTCCTGGGTTGCTTGCTGTTGAAGTTTAGTTTACTTTTTTGATGAGCCAAGCCTTATTTTATCTTTAAAAATTTCCTACAAAACAGTAACTGTTTCCCTGTGAGTTCTGCCAAAACAAATATTCCCATCATTTTATCTTGTGAGGTAAGCTGGTGTTCCATATTCTTTGTTTCTAAATACACTTTCTATCATAAAAAGACAGTCTGTAGCCAAGATGAGTTTCCAATATCCATGCCTTGCTGCAAGAGACAACAAATGCTTTGAGAGCATTTTATTGCACTCATTTCTGGAGTTAACCCTTACACCACAAAGGTATATTCTGTTTGGTTTCATTTTGTGGTAGGTAAGGGGAAATACAAAGAAGAAAAACAGTTTTGGTTGTGTTTGTGACATTACATGTGCTGTGGTAGGGTTGCAATGACATAGTAAATTGATGAATTAAAACTGTTGGCAAAACAAAAGCCATGTTATCTGTGACATCCCATATGCTGTGAAGATTGTCAGTCACTGGAAATTGTGTCACTGATACCTTATGATACATCTTATGTTTGGAAAAGCCAGGTAATTACCATGCTGAAATGGACCTGTATAACACATTGTGCAAATTCTCATCCTCTTTTCTTCTGCAGCTGTAAAAGCCCCAACTTAACAATGAAAATGTACCAAATGGTATATCTCAGCAGAAGACTTTAAAAAGGAAGGTACTGAAAGTGTTAGCTAGACAGGGGCATCCTCTGTTCCAGCAAGCAGTTTTGCCTTTCTGCGAAGAAGGACTGTAAGAGTGTTAAGATTAGTGCGTAAATTTTTCCTGCATGACTTATTACTTGTGGCCTTTTGTAGTATCCCTTTAGCAACTGCTACATGACATGACCTTTTCAGCATATTTATCAGCCTCAGCCTTATGGATGATGTAGAGTTATAAATGTGGTTGCTGGGGGGAATGACCAATTCTAGGAGACTGTTCCAAAGTCTGGTTTTGATGGGGGTGCTCTGAAATGCTCATGTCTTGGTGCATGTGCCTGACTTCCACTCTGAAGCTCTGACATCCAAGTGTAAGGCACAACTCTAATTCCACAACAATAATTGTGAAAAGGAACTTAAAATTAGACTAAATAGCAAGTAGGCTGCATCAGATGAAGCATGAGTGTCAGTTTCAATAAAAGATGCAGAATTACAACATCCTACTTTGTGTTTTAGTAATATACAGACATATATGCATTTATAAGTCTTGTTCCCAGAGCAAAAGTAGTGCAAAATTAGTAAACAGAATAACCTAGTTTCTGAGTAGCAACATGAATTTACTGTTTTACAGGCTAAAGTAGACATTTATGATGCAATATATTGTCCTCCAATGAAAGAGCTTTTGATTTTTTTGAAAGTTCTTTCTTTTTGCCTTTTTTTCTCCACAGGCATGATCATTCTGTGGTTCCTGTTGTAGGGAGTCTTACCTTTGAAAGGCAGAGGATTTGATATTTGGGTAGTATATTATACTTGAGAGATATGCTGACTTATTAAATTGGTTTCCTGGTACTCCACTGGGGCATTTCTTGCATGCATCTATGAAACTTCAGCTATTACCAGAATATGCCTTCATACCATTGAAGTCAGTCACAAAACTTCTGTTAATTTCAAAGATGTAGGGTCAAGGCCTGGGTGAACTGCTGTACTGATTCTGTGGTTCTGCTCTTTACTCTTGAAAGATCATGCACTATGTCCCATTTGCACAAACAAAACAAAACAAAACAAAACAAAGCAAACAAAAAAATTCTATCTTCCTGCATTAATCCATTTACAGGAAAACTAATAATGTATCTTTGTGAGTTCATGTGTTTATTAGATTTCCTGGTACCGTTTGGCAGATTTTACACTCCCTCCCAAAAATTCCAGATCTTTCACTGGCAGATATGAATAAGCAAAGAAAGGTTGTAACCTAAAAGTAGATGAGGATGAGACAAAAGAATGCCACAATCTGCTGTTTGTGATACTGAAGGAGGGAAGAATATCATGCTTGATCAATCACCTCATTTTAAACTGTAATTTCTAATACAACAAGATTTGTGTATGGTGTCAGTGACTTAAGTGTTGCTATTTGAACCTATTTTAAGCAGTTATTTCTGATAAAGTTGATAAATTTCTGATAAATTATGTAGTTTCTTAATCTATTTTGCATTTTTTTCCCATCTTCTGTTTTATGGCTACCCTGCAGGACTTGAGTTTTCCACCGTGACTCAATTACTGGCATTAGCACCTGGTTTAGAGCCTGGAGCCTTTGCAGGACATGAACTTATTTTATAGCAGGTGCTGTGTCACACGGCTGCAAAATCAGGGATGTGAACAGTGAAGAAATTCTCGCTGTGTGCCTCCTAAAGCTTTATTTTTGCCATTTGTGTAGATAAGTGATACTCCGCTTTGCCCACTGGCTTCACATCACTGAAGTTGTCTCAGAGGTCTGTTAAGGCTCCTGCTGACCATCAAGATGGTACCTCTGCTGATGCCTGTCCCTGCTTGCTGCTGGGACTTGCTGTTTTGGGAAATAAGACACTCTAACATAAGAAATGGGATGTATTTGAGAAGCACAGGTTAGGGAATCCAGTGGCTTTCAATTCTATCCTAGCTCTAGCATCTGTTCATGTTGATCGTTGCTGACTCTGATGTTATCTGTGATTGACTCCTTGCTTATAGAAAGGAATCATCATTAGTCTCTTCTACATCGTGCTATGTAAATGAATTTAGAAATGAGCAAACCTACTTTTTCTTTATTTTTTTTTTTTTTTTGTTTTTTTTTTTTTTTTTTTTTATGTACTCTGCCAGTGATGTGAAAAGGAGCAGACCTCCAATGAGTTTGTGTTCTGCTGTCTAAAATACCCAAGACTCCCCAGTCCTCATTTACAAGAGGAGATGAAATGGAAAAAAAACCATGAAGACCTGACAAATTTCTGGCTTCATGAGGTGAGACCCATAGAGAGACAGTTGTGCATTAGTGAAAATGTACAAAGTAATCAAGTACAGTATAGGGTATGTTTAAAGAATGACCTCTTGTAAACTTTTATAGACAATTCCTCAACTTGTCCAGAACTGTTCCCTGAGGTATCATTCAAAAGTCTTGCCAGAAGTAACAGATTTGAACAGCAGACATCTGATTCAAAACATTTTGGACCTCATAAACAGAGCTACCTCCATAAGAAGCAAATAATTTCCATAGAGACCTGCCATAGCTTGTGACATTATTTGAATTGTGGCAATGCTGAGATGCTTGATAGCCTGCAGTTGCCTCCTGTTTAAGCCATGCATATAGAGCAATTCATTCTACAGCAATCATCCACACTTCAACATCATATGAAGAGGCAGTGATAGACACATACGAGAAGTCTAGGAGGCTATGCCCTGCTGAAATCCCCACAATACAAACTTTTTGAGAACCTGCACTCTAGTTTATCCTGTGGTATGGTAGTTTCCTGCCCTTTTCCCCACTTCTTTTATGCTGAAATGAGTTTTTGCAGTTCTGGTAGATGCTGATCTGGACTGGGGACAGAGACACTGCTGGAGTCCAGCAAAGAGAGGTGGGGATCTTGGGGAAGGACTAGAGGAAAAGTGGGCGGAGGTTGTATGGTACTGTGTACTACAGTACAGAGATAAATTTGAAGAGAAAGACTGCATACTGAGGTTCAAGACAAAAAACAGGTAAAGCAAGTTGATCTTTGAACTTCCAACATGGTGGGAAGACCAGATTCAAACAGGCCTGTTAAAAAAACCCAAACAAACCAAACAGCAAACAACTCTGAAATTTTTAATTTATTTTTTTTTCTTAGTGGCATACTTTCTGTTTGTTGGTTTATTGTTCAGTTCTGTCAGAACTATGTGAATGTATCCTCAAGACTTGGATTTTAAGATTCTAATCCTGCAAATCTATGTATCAGCAAAGCTTTAAGTACACATGTTGGGCCCAATAACTTATCTTTAAGGAAGTCCACAAAGGTATGCAGGACTGTGAAAAAAAATCTCCAGAAGAAAAAGATTGCAATGGGGTAAAATGTTCTACTCTCTAGATCATGTTATATAGGAAGGAAAATAAACCACTTGGATAAACTTTAAATTTATATATGTATTTTCAAACAGTGTTAGTGGTTTGTTATAAGTTTATGTTTTCATTTTTTTCCTTATATGTCATACAGTTTCAACTTTAAAATAAAGAGTGGCACTGCTTTAAGGAATATGAAAAGTATCATTATACTTGTTCACTAACCAGAAAAAATTGTAGTCCGTGTTAGATGTGAAAACCTTTCTGAGAGCAGCTGTCAGAGTGGTCAGATGTAGATTTTCAGCTAGCTTTTTTTCCCCTCCCATGAAACCAAGAAAGGGGGAGGAAAATGCATATAAATTGTAACATGTTCAGCTGAAAACAAATGGCCTAACTGTGGAAAGAGTTCCAGTCAAAAAAAACCTCATGCTTTCTCCATACCCTAAAGCTTCAAACAAAAATGTACACCTGGGACCTCTGCAGATGTGGATGAAGCTGAAAATGTGATAAGTGGAAGTAACCAAATTAGTCTATCATAACCTAATATACCTAATATCTACATGACCATTGGAAAGAATACTTTTTATTAAAATGGTTTTGTCTTTTTCTGGTTTTAGTCCATTTAATGTTAACAAATATATTTTATGATTATGCTTTTTCAAGACAGTACAGAGGATAGAAAAGAGGAGGAATATCAACTGAGTTTGAGATAGTTGTTGATATGGCTGCTGGATGCTTTTGATGGGCAGAGAAGATTACATACCCTCCTTTTCTTTAAAAACATGGAGAAGCCACAGCATAAAGACTTCAGTGATTTTATACAGGTATTTTGAGGAGCATAAAAAAATGAACAGCTTTCAGTGCTGACTCTGCAGTTTGTTCCAGTGGAGCTGCAGTCCAACTTCAGGAATGAGGCAATAGAGCTCTATTTAATTGAGCAATTGAGTGACATTCTATTTGAAGAAGGGTTTTTCCAGCATCAGTCCCTATGATCTAAGACAACATCCAATCCAAACACTTTCCAAATACATGAAAATTCCCTTTTATGTAATAGGAGTACCGATAGCTGTACTACTAGATACCTCTGGCTGCTTGTTAGTAACATCTTTACTTAAAATACAGGAACTCTGGGCAGCTCAGTGTACTTCACAAATGCTCAATGAACAAGGTCTGCATTTCGCTAGTCACAGACACCATGGGAATGAGTTCCCTGTACACCGGTAGAAGGCAGCCATTCTTTTCCAACAGGGAAATTAAATCAGACAGATATGAAGGATCCTGGCCAAAGTCTGTGGTGCCAAATCTGTAGCACAAAATTCTAAATTTTGTAGTATTTACACTGTGGTAGAGCTGGGGATGTCACCTTGTGAGCTCTGAAAGACTGGTGTTCAGTGTTACTCATGCCTGCAGTCAGCGTGTTCTGCGGAATACCTGCAGACTTCTACATGTATGTTGCAACTGCGCACAGACAGCAAGGCTTAGCACAAGTCAGTGAATACTGCTTTGTCATGCAGAGACTTGGGTGAGTCTGGGCCTAGAAGAATCAATTGACAGAATAATTTGCTGATCTTGATACAAGCACTGTCCTGTGGGTAGCTTTGCTTTTTTAGTAGTAGTACCTGAAATTAATCTGAAAATTTTCACAGGGGCTTGCTTTTAGATGGGTAATATTTAAAGTGTTCTATCAGAGGAGTATATCAGAGCAAAGTTTTGTTTGTTGCATTTCCTGACATCTACCTGGGGGAATTACTATGAATGCAGCTCATTATACTACACTAATTTTTTCTGCCAGTCTGCTGAAGTTCTTGGGTAGGCTGTGTCAAATTTGCGTTATGAATACTGCTTCTACCCACATCTCTTTTCAGGTTTCCCCTTTACACCACATTTTTTCTTTATTGTCTTGTTAGGCTTGCTAACCTTTTCGTTCTTACAGCAACGTGGATAGAAAGAATGATTTCTGCCTCCGAGTCCCCTGGAAAACAATTTCTGATCTTTTCAGCTTGAATGTGAGGAAGTGGAACAGCAGCATATGAAACCTTTTATGGGATAGATCTTGACAGATAGTATTATCTTTCAGAAAGAAATGAGAATGCTTGCTGCTAGAATGTGCTGCTGTCTCTGCCCCAAATTCTATTTTTATTTCTGTTCTCCTTAGCAGAACAGAACAATAATAAAACATTCATTTTACTTTTTTTAATTATTATTATTTTTTGAATAATTTTCTAGCCTAACTCCAAAGAGCAGCCTGCACATAGAGATGAGGTCTTTGTAGAATGGCACCCGCTGATCCTCCGTGAGGCAGCCTTATCTGGCCTGAGCCTGCCAGGTCTCTTGGCAGTGCTGCAAGGTAAGAAGTGGGCTGTTTGCAATCACACTTAACTTGTTGGCTGGCCTAAGTTTTTATTTTGTAAAGTTGTCAGTTTTCTTTGTTAAGCTTGAGTCAGAGATTTATTTTACTGAAATTGAATCAGAGTTGAATTTTACTGCCCAAAGCTTTGAAGGGGCTGCACCCGGCAGGGCTATGGCCACAGAGGGGAGGAACAGAGACGGGAGCAGAGAGCCAGGGGACACTTCTGCTGCTTCCAGACTGGGGAGGGTAACAGGGACAGCAGTAGATGCCACTCCACACACACTGAGTACTCGTGTTGGTGTTCTGCAGCGAGTCTACTGCAGCTGTCCACTTAGCCTGTGCAAGATAGCTGGCTCTATCTTGAGGATGCCAAATAGCAATTACCTTAACTCTTTTTTCTTTCCACAAGAGTGAAAATGTTTGAAGTGATAAAAGTTATCTTTCCTTAGGAGTGAGCATGCACACATCTACATCCACACCCTTGAACTCTTTGACAAAGTTCTGAGCACTGATGTGCTGAATTCCACAAAACTCTTGCTCCATTAAGTAAAGTCCACACCCTAACACAAATGGTTTAAGCTTCTTGACCTACCTATGTTACAGAAACCATAACAATGTCAAAAACTATTATTCAAGAGGAAAAACCTGGGGATGATAGGTGGGAAAAGGAGAAGCAGATTCTATACAAAAGCAGACATGTAGAGACAATTTTGAGTTGGAAGCTGTTCCATTTTTTATCCACAAGGGAACGGGTAGGATAAATTACATCTAAAATTTTCTCTTTAAGGACAGTCATTGAATTTTAGCATAAGACAATGTCATATTATATGCAATAAGGAAGACTTTTCTTCCAGTACCAAAGTAATGATTTCATTAGAATTGCATTGTAATCAAGAATTCATTAGTTCCTTATCAGGTTCTTTCACTCCTGGTTTGTGTATCCTGAATGCACTGTTGCTCTAGAGAGTTTCTTTCCAGATTCAGGCAAGCTTTTCAGAAAGCTTTGTGCTAAAGATGCTCTCTTGTACTACTTTAATCTGTCCCTGGTTGTGTCAACTAGCTAGCAGTCTTTATTGAGGAGGCCACAATCAGGAAGCTGTAGGTATTAATGATGCCAATGGAAAAAGAGCAGTCATCTACAAATCCTATGAGTTTCAAGCAAGACCCTGTGGCAGGGTGAGTGTGGATTCTTTTTTGGAGACAACACACCCCTTGAACACTGACTCTGCTGCCCTGCTTAAGAATGGGTCAGTGCACATGCAGTCTGTGTAGAAAAGCACCTGTTAATCTGTTTGGTGTGACGGATGGGTGTTCTGAGTTTAAAATGAAATAAAATGGTTTTAAGGGATAAAGTGAAAACTATAATATTAGCTTTGTTGAAGAGTTTAAATGAGCCTTGGAGCACTGTTTCTCCTTTTGCTTACAAAGAAAGAGAGGATAGTGTTATCTGGAGAGCCGTGCTGTTCACCTCTGAAGGATCTGGTCTCATGACCTGAAGGATGAAAGTCCTGTGGTTTGCTTGGCCCTTAAGACTCTTGCTTCCTGTCTCAGACTTTCTGGCAGCTGAAGGTAGAGGGGAGTAAAGCTTTCTAAAGAAGGCTGTTCTCCTCTTCAAGAGAGAAACTTCTAATTATGTCTAATGAAAGGATATTAAAAGTTTATTTCATTATGGGACTGCAGAGTGGTTCTGAGTTTTAAGACAGATGTTATTCTCTAGTGTTTTCCTTATCTTTTCCTCAGGTTTTTTTTTGATGTCAAACTATTGAAAGGCTGTTCCTTTACAATCGTTTCATTCTTTTTTTGTATTTGGCTTATTTGGAAAACTTCAAATAGTGTGGCCTCTCTGAGGGGGAAAGAGGAAAGGGGAGTATTTATTCTGTTTGATCACAGGCCAGCACTTCTTTTGAAATAGTATTGTTGTGTATAAAACCAGGAGAAGGGCTTCAAGAACTTCTGCCTACAGAGGTGGGTGAGGACAGAGGAGTGATCTTTACTGAGACAAAGATTGCTGAGGAGTAGTTATTGACAGCATGCCTGTAAAGCTGAAACTGATGCGAGGCTTTCATGTCTAGTGTAAAACTTCTATTGCTTATTCCTATCTAGTTAGTATAGACCAGGTACATCTAACAAAATGTTGTTGTTGTTGTTTAATTCTCATGAAAGAAAAATTTCCAGCCAGACATGTTCTCTTTGAGCAGAGGACAAGTTATAGTTTACTAAGCAGATAAAAGCTTTCATTTCTTCTAAGAGAAAATATTTGCATCTATAGCAAGAATAGAAGATGCCTTTTCTTTTCAGAAAACAAGTCTAGCACAGATCCGCTTGCACACAGAAGGAAAGTAGTCTGTGGGGACTTTAAACAAAAAACAATATGCTTTTGCAAAAGGAATAAGATATTGCCCAGTGCAAAGGTTCATCACTAGACACGACTGATTTGCACATAGGCATCTTTTAAATGAGTCACAAAATATTTTCATCACTTTCTCATCTCACTGTTTTGTAATATAAGGTTATTCCTTGGGCGTGACTGCCTGTTTGTACAGCTATACTCAATATTGTCCATTATTTGGTTTCTGTCTGGGGTAATACAATACCTTGACCTGAACAGTTTTAGAAGCATGTGACAGTAGTGATGTCATAATTTTGGATCACTGCAGAAGTAAATGAATTAAAGAGCAGGTATTAGAAAGGAAATCAAGATGGCATTTTCTTTAGCACCCCATTTTTGGGGTTACTCTAATTAAAAAAAAAAAAAGAAACATGTCAGGGCAAATCCTTATCTTGGATACTACTAGCTTAACTCTCTCAAAGTGAAAGAAGTTTTGTTGGATTTACATCAATATCACTGAAAGTAGAACTTGGCTTTGATTGAGCCTTCTTGTTTGCCAAGTTTTGTAACCTCCTGGTGGAGAGATGAATGAAGATGGATATTTCTTTCTGATGACAGCCAGAAGAGTACTTTCATCCTCCTCACAATGTTCCCCCCAAATTTCATGATGCTTTGTGAGTGGGAATGGAGCTTCAAATTCCTGATAATCAGCAATTGTGTATTTGGGAGCCAGGGCCCTCAGGACACCCAGAACTTTCATCTCTGGCAGTGAATTACGTTGTCCAAATAGAAGATATTATGTTCATACATACAAAGAAAGACATCTAAGAAAGAAAAAATAAAATAAAATAAAAAATAGAAATAAATCAAAATTTCTGGTTTTCCTTGGTACAAACTTGCATCTAATGATGAAATCAAGGGCAATAATTAAAAGAATTCTTCTGCTTCACAATTATTTAAAGAAATAAGCTGGGCCTTTTTGTTTGTTAGTTTAAAAAAAAAATGTTTTTTTTCCCCAGACTCAAAAAATTCAGCCCAGAGTAACCAGCTTGTACAACACTTGGATTAATAGTCAGTGTAGCTTTTTGCTTGAGAGAATACAAAATTCTTCTGGAGATAATTTAAACAGGTTATTTCCTTAGTGATTCTCAGAAGTATTCTTCATATCCATGAAATTTATTATGAACCAAAAGACTGAGATTTTTTTTTTTTCCCATTACTGCATCCATGAGACAAAATGTCACAGCAACAAGGGGAATGGCAGTGAGGTCATATGCTTATGCCATACTTCAGTGATGCTAGGCTGTGGGCCACTGTAGTATACCAATGTTTGTGACTATTGGTTTCTCTTATTTACCTCCAGCATGTGTAGTTCCCTGAGGCCCTGAAGCGGAAAAAAAAAATGCTTTGGCAAGCGGTGGCCTAGTCACTTCACACCTAAGATATGGTGTTAATAAAGAGCTAACAATTCTTTTTAAAACTTTATGCAAATCTTTCAAATTAGATTTATTAAAAATTATGAAGGAGAGCAGGGAAGTTTTAATGACTAGCTATGCTGTGCATTATCTGTGCACAAAGCAGATGTAATGATGCATTATAAATGCTGAGAAAATTTAATCAGTGTAGAAAAAGTATAATGAAATGGTTGTTTAAACACTGCAAAGCTAATGTTACAGTAATTACTTCCCATTGAGCAAGACATGGTGCACATTATCTAGGCTGCGTTTGATTAGTGATCCTGCCTATGACATCTTGCCTTTTCTTAATTTTACTTCAATATAATTTAAAAAATCTTCAATTCAAACCCCATTTAAAAGAACAAAAATAAGCATGACATCAAATTCAGTCATTCTTCCCTTTCCTTTCTAACCCAGTTTCCATAAAAGTATGCTTTGATTTACAATGTCTATATGTGAGGAGGCTGAACACTTGCACTTACAGAAAACATGGTTCTGTGGAGTTTCTGCTTTTTTCCCCTGCAGAGTGATACCAGCAGTATTACTTGTAATGATACTCATGTTTTTCAAAATGTCCTTGTAGAAGGTGGACTGGAATATACTGAAGTTTTACTATGCATTTTTTCTAAGATTTCATTTAAATGAGTAAGACAAGGATTTCACCACTGATCTTTCTTGGTTCTTCAGAGCCTGTAGGGATACTTTTTTACTAACAGCTGTATGCCAGTTTCTGAAGTGAAGTGTATGGAAAATTCGACTCATAGGTCCTCTTACAATTATAAAGCTTAGATATGAATAAACAAGGAATCCTTATTCATCTTGTCTACTGAAAATTTTTGGTAAGAGCTGACTAGGACTTTTGCTGTAGGAACTGTCTTAAAGACATAGAGATTCTGAATCATGGCTGATGGTCTTTTAGTCATGTTGGATTATAAATGATAGATTGAAATTGAATTCTTTTCATAACCTCCAGTCAATGAGACTTGCTCCATGTTTTAAGATGTGTTCAGCTCTCACTGAACACAGTAAGTGAGAGCTTTCCATTGCTTTTATAAGAGCTGAATTAGAAACCTTTACTAGAACGTTTAGAAACCAGCATCTTGCATTACTGAAGACCAGATCAGAAGGGAACTATTTTGCAAATGTGGAGTAACAACCTTTTATAGAGAAACCAGATCCAGAGAAGAAAGAGTAGGCATTTAAAGAAAAGAAAAGAAATTATACTTTCCCAGTAGATATAATTGAAATATAAAAATGTAGCTGGACTAAGTACAGCTACGTTACAAATACTGCATGCTCTTGTTTTCACAAATATTAGAAGAGTAAATGTATAAAAGACTGATTTTCTTGCTTTCGGTTTGAAGCATGCAACACATGCATGCTTCTGCATTCTTTCTCCTATTGAACAAAAGAATGTCATTGTTATAAAGATGAATTTTAACTGTAATTTTAAATAATAATCCGTGTATAAGCCCTAAGTTGATATTGTAAAGGTAAAGTTTATTGATGGTTTTAGAATCAGTAAGAGCTGAGCACAACAAAAAAATTTTAGAAAGTGAAAAGGTGTTCAGTGAAATATTCCAGTTTTGATTTGTATGTGGACTTGAAAACTTTAACAACTTTGTAAGAGTCTCACTGATGAATTTGGAATCAGACCATTTCTAATTAATATAATCACAGGCTACTTAACAAAAAGTTTTCTGTGGTTTTGATTGATTGCTCAGTTTCTTGGAGCTGACAGTATAAACTTTTTTGCTCCTGAGATACATGATAGTATCTGTTTGTACATTACATGTATCTTGCTCAGGAATAATTTCCTTTTTTTTTTAATCCTTGGGATAATTTTGTAAACCTTTGATTCCATTCAAAGAAATTAAGAACACACTTTTTCAGAAGTGAGTGGCCCACTAACGTCAGGCCTAGGTATCAGTTGGTACAGTTGCTACTCTTGGCATTAGCCTAGAAATGAAAAACAATTTTGGGCTAATTTGAGAAAGGAACAGGTGAAGCTCAAATAATTTAGGAGCAAGGAGAAATAGAACAAGTGGCAGCTGCTCCAAGAAACATTGGCTTGTATCAGTGCAGCATATGGAAGGGCAAATCATAAGCACATGATTTCATCATCCCTGTGATGAAGGCTTTGCCTTCAGATCAACAGTACACAAATTTTGTTGTTTTTTTTGGTTAATAAAGAAGATTGGGTTATGGTTCCTCCAGGAGAATCCTGCAGAGTCACTAAAGAAGCCAAGACATGGCTTACCTCCAGAAATACTCTTTGTGTCGTGAAGAGTCTTAAATCAATAGCCTCAATGCTAAACTGAGCTGACAGTGCATCTAACTGGTATTCACTTGAATAGAAAGAAAAGAAAAAAACCCAAACAACCAGATAAAAAAACCTGTATACACTTACCCACTTAGTGTGTTTGGTTTTCCTTAACTAGGTCTCATGCTCTGTTTAGAGCTCTTTCTAAAAAACTTGAAGTGGCATGATGCCTGCAATCTTTATGAAAGTAAATAGTGTGTCATTGTGATGCATCCTACTTTGTTCAGAGACTGCACTTTGGGCTCATATCTGTAATTGCAGTCATGACATGAGGATACAGGGCAAACCTTACAGCCTGATTTATCTTTGTCAGAGGGGTAGCAATGCTCAGCACTGAAATTCAGGATATACGTTACTCTATATAGGACAATTTGTCAAGTATTTCATGGACACAAATTGAAATGAAACTAGTTCTCAGACTCTAGAGGTCACTTTGCAACAGGAAGAATTCATTATCTAAGTATACACAGAGGAAAACTATTTCACAATTGAAGTTGACTTGTGAGAGATGGATGTACACACATAAAACTAAAAACTCATAGGTCACACTTGCAAAGTAAACTATAGGAACCTACAGGCTCCAGTATTCCCTGGCTAATAGCCCATCAGTTCCTCTGAAAAATGCAGAGCAGCTGTTGTCATATTGAGGCCTATCGAGTATTTCAGACTCTTTTTGCATAAGGAAACACAGGAATTACCTGCTTCAAACCTTACACAAGGCAAATGTCTTTTTCATCATGTATGTATATTAGAGTACTGAAGACATATATACAGCATCCTGTCCTAAGAAGAAAGATATTTTTTAAAGTTTGTGTATTTTATTTCACTTATGGCCTACTTTCAAAATTTATTAGAGAAATGCTCCTCTCTTGAAAGTGTTTTCATTTTCAACACTATTGCTTCAGAAACCCAATTAAAATCTTTCCTGGGTTAAATCTCAATTCTGTCATGGAAGAAGAGGAATTCTGCTATGCAGAAACAAACTCCACTTCTCTCATTTGCTCAGAGTTTGCTGGGATGTGAAAAAGAAGTGAGAAAAGACAAAGAGAAAGAAGTAATGATAAAGATATGAGGGATGAAATACAACTTTACAGCTGCAGTGAACTTTATTTTATGTGTGCCAGTGTTTTATGGCAGGAGACCATAACCATTGCTGGCAGGGTAAAGTCATCTGAAGGAGTGTCACTGATCAGCAGTGACACCAGCACAGTCCTGGTGGTGTAGATCTTCCAGAGGGGAGGCATATTGCTTTCCATTGCAGAGCTCCAGTGGTACGCAGGCTCTCTTTTTTCAAAGGCTGCAAGTTTGACTCTGCCCTCACTTGTGTGGCCACTCTGGTGGAGAATGACAGCACTTCACATCCAATTTGCACATGTGTGAAAGGTCTCAGGCTGTAGCAAAGGAGGCCCAGTATACAAGATTATATTTCATGTGGTGGTATCTCTTGAGGGCATGTTTTCCCACTGAAATGAATGTTGAGTTTTGAATCTTCCTTATGGGGTGAAAAGGAAACAGATTAAGAAAGGAGTAATTTGAAAACAATGAAAATAAAAGAAAGCCCCAAATTGTCCTTGAAAGATGGAAATATGTTTACTGTGTTCTCCATTTAGAAATGTCTGGTTCAGGCATTTAGTGCAGAGATAGGTATAGATATGTGGTCCCCAGATGTTTTATACCAATTGAGATACCTTAAAATACTGGGCTCACCATGTGTCCTTTTCTGTACTTTTAGTTATAAGCATCAGAGCTGCTTATATATATATATAATTTTCAGGTCATAGGTTGAGAAATATTATTCTAATGTATTTGGGAAACTGAGAATCAGTTCAGGGTAACAAGTCATTGCTCTGGATAGGAGAATTTTGAAGAAAAAGAGCCAAATTGTCTGATCTAATACATTTTTTAGCCAGCAGAACTTCATTGGAACCAGGGACACTACTCCTGCAACTCTACTATCTGTCCAGATGAAAGGTGCCATGCTCTGGACACCGCGTTCCCCTTGAAAACAAAGGCAGGCTGGATTGATAACTTTTCTTTCTTACAAGTATTCACAGTAGTTTTAGTGACCTACTAAATGGGAGCTATTGGTTGGGACTATTTTTTTATGTTTGGTATCTGTGTGGTATATAACTTGGTATCTCATAATTTATCTCAAAATGATTTTCCTACTTATTTTTGGTTTGCAGAGAACATGTTTAACAGAAGCCTTTTCTAGCAGAAACATGCTTTTTGATTGACATTTGTCACTGGGAAGAAAACCTCTTTTTGAATCCTCTTGTCCTGTTCTGATTCTGCAGATGTCTGTTAATATGCTTCTGCTGACTCTCCTGAAGTTTATGTGGTGTTCTTTGTTCTGAAACACAGATAGACCAAAGCTCTGATTTGTAAAGAGCAAGTTGTGGCATAAACTGCAGGAGAAAATGTATAATTTGGAAATGCAAATTCCAGTGCTATGCAGTATTGAAGAAAACAAAGGTTGAAAAAACATTGCCATGCGTAGCTTGGAAAAAAAGTATTTGTGCTAAGGTGGCTGTAAATAAATAGGCTAGAGATTTCTGACTAGAAATGAAAATGAAAACCAGGAGTTACTCAACGTGGCTAGAAGTATTTATTCTGGTAAGTGCACCATGTCTCAATCTCTGAGGAAAATAAATACCTGATAAAGCAACAAAAAGGGCAAAGAAAACTCAGAAATATTGAGATGCCTGATGATTTGTCATTGAAAATACAGAAAATTCAGAACAGAACTGAATTGCAGTAGGAGTATGAGTTTCTCCTCAGGGCAAAGGTTTAAATTATACTTGCACAATTAGGCCAAATGATGGAGTCTTCAGAAACTCATCAAATTGATTATGTAAGTGGGAGCAATTAGATGGCAGCATCTTGGACAGTGCAGTCTGTTTTGAAATTACAAAGGGTAGCAGAGGAGAAAGTGGATAACTTCTCTGAGAAAGAGAGAAGGGAGGAAATACTGAGAATTCAAATATTCAGTCTGACAAGCATCTTTGAAGATTTGGGATTTTGGTCTGCATCTTATAGATAAAGAATGAATTTGTATCTGGAGACTTTTTACAAGGGCATGTAGTGGTAGGACAAGGGATAATGGTTTTAAACTGAAAGAGGGTAGATTTAGATTAGATATTAGTAAGAAGTTCTTGACTGTGAGGCTGATGAGTCACTGCAACAAGTTGCCCAGAGAAGTTGTGGATGCCTCATCCCTGGAAGTGTTCAAGGCCAGATTAGATGGGGTTTTGAGCAACCTGGTCTAGTGGAAAGTGTCCCTGCCCAATGGCAGGGAGGTTGGAACTGGATGATCCTTAAGGTCCTATCCAACACAAATCATTCTATGATTCTTGGAGCAGTCTTAGAATAGAACCATAGAATCATAGAATCATTTAGGTTGGAAAAGACCTTCAAGATCATCGAGTCTAACCATCATCCATGCCCACTAAACCAT
>JAOBAS010000072.1:18062494-18094084 GCA_025311575.1 Elanoides forficatus | reverse complement strand
TGGCCACCTGGGCACACTGCTGGCTCATATTCAGCCGGCTGTCAACCAGCACCCCCAGGTCCTTCTCTGCTGGGCAGATTTCTTGATGGTCTACTTGGAAGGAAGCGTTCTAGGGAGACAAGTTTGACACAAACTAGAAGACAAATCAATGTGTTAAATGAAAAAATTTTCAATTAGTCAAAAAGGTATTGTCCATTAATTTTTAATCAATTTTGACTAATTGCAATTAATGGAAAAATACGAAGAGCAAAAATACAAATAAAAATACAATAAATATTAACAACAAGCAAGAGGAAGTTGTAAATCCAATTGGTGAGAAATTTTTTTTGTAACAGGTGTTTCTAGTACCTGATTGGAACCATTTGTCAGTACTGAAACATTACAAGCCAGTCAAGTTCATTAGCTAAATTCTACCTAGGACATTTCGAATAGTTTACAGATACAGTTAGGGCAATGTGGCATTACAATGAAATATCATCATTTGATTTCAAGAAATCATAAAAATATAATCTGGAGATGTAACAATTATGGTTGAATATTATAGTGTAAATTCTGGAATGCTAGAGATATTTAACAATTGTTGAATCAGAACAAAGAAAGTTACTCTATGAGTACTGTTTTGAATACATAAAAATGAGACCTTTTGTACTGCAGAATTTCAATATGGAGATGTGCAAGTGGTCATAATGTAAAGTCATTGAAATCTCTAAAAATTACTGATTATTATTTTCTTTCTCTAATGATATGAATATGTCACATTTAGAGCCTTAAATTGGTGGATTAAGTTAAGGTGGTGACTGGACTGGAAATTGGTTGATGGCTTATAAATCAGTAGTTATGATCTGTTTTAGTGTAAGGAAAAGGGAAGACATCAAGCAGT
Source organism: Elanoides forficatus (assembly GCA_025311575.1). Lineage (NCBI taxonomy): Eukaryota > Metazoa > Chordata > Aves > Accipitriformes > Accipitridae > Elanoides > Elanoides forficatus. The sequence continues at coordinate 18,093,204 of JAOBAS010000072.1, read as the reverse complement.
TAAATTTTAATTTCAGTTATAAAAAGCCTTATTTAGCAAAGATAAGGACAACTATAAATAAAACTCTGATGGGAAAACATGAATAAAAATTTGGATCTTACAGTTTATGGGGAAGTGAAAAACTGCAGTAATGTGGCTGCGAAAGGGGACAATTTTGATTAAGGCCTGTTTCAGTGGAGAAATAAAGTTTTGAATTAAAACAATAAAAGCAATATCTAAATAAAGGGGGAAATAGGAATTACTATAAAACTTTGAAGTTAGAGACGTATGAAACACTCTTAAGGGAATCTAGAATCATTGTGCTAAGAAGGACAAGGGAGACAAAATATTTAAAATTTCATGTGGATAGGAGACAAAGAATGGCAAAATGCATTTATAGGTGGAGGTGGTAAAATGATGATGTAGAGAAGAGACAACTATTCGTAACCATTTGTCTTCTGTATCTGAAATAAATTGGGTGATGTGCTGGTATCACCTGAGGATGACATACTGCCTTCTCATCCACTGAGTAGAATAATAATTAACAATGTTTAAAGATAAACACTTTAGACAGAAGGCCTGGGCAATTTGTACACAGTCTAATACCACTGGGTAAGATGTCTTTCTTGCTAGCATTAATATTTAAAAAATGTGGAAGATTATAACACTTCAGAGAGCTATTTGAAGTAGACAAGCATAGCATGGGTAACTTGTTAAGCTGAGTTCAGCCTTAGGCACTGTAATAGAAATGCCTGATATTGGATTTGATTAAACAAAACATTAATGCAGCAAGTTCCACACTTTTCTATGGAAAACAGGTCTTGTTCAATCAGATTATAACTTTAGTTGCTCAAGGTAACTGCATAATAAATATTTGAATGGCATTCATCCAATGATATTACCATTTTAAAGGGACACTAAAATAATGTCAGTAAATCAAGTGTGTGTTAAATAAATTCAGAGCTGAAGAATGGATGTCTCAGAGAAAATCACCTTGAACAGTGGTACTTCTAGTGGATTTTTTGGAGTATGTACCAGATTGATGGAAGCATTGAGTAGGTATTATTACCTGGAAATAAATAAAGTTATGATTGTTAAAAAAATTGTTGCCTATAAGATTATAAAGATTATAAGAAGAGTAATTAAGGGTAAGAACTGGATTTAATGACCCTGTTCTGTATTATTTCAGCATATTTTATTTAAATACAGATTATGTCTGTATTCCAAGGGGAACAAAGGAATGAAAAAACCAAGTTGAACTTGTTTTGGAAAAAATCTAGATGTCACAACTGACAAAACTCAGAAGAAACTGTCAGTGAGTGATTCCCTGCCTAAAACAGCTGTAGAAGCTCTTTCGGAATGAATAAACATAAGTAGTGAGTAGGAGAAAAATGGGAAGTGTGTGTCTGGTGGTAGAATACTGTGTATTGTACACAGTTCTGTAGTTTTGTTTTGGAAAAGGAGTTAAGGAATAAGGAATGATGGAACAAATATCCACTGGAAAGTGGTGAAGTGTGTAATGTAAAATATGTCGATGTGAGAGGCCTTTACCTCAGTATATCTAGATCATGAAGGAAAGTTATTCAATTAGAGAGAACAACAGCTTCCTGGGAGGGAAAGGCAGAGTACTCAGCTGAGATGGACCAAAAGGAAGAACCAATGCCTGGAACCTAAAATCAGACAAATTTAGGTGGGAAATAAGGGGAATTTTTGTCTTTGAGGGAGGGTGATGAGTCATTGGGGGAAGCTATCAAAGGAAGCGGCGTTTCTTTTCCAATACTCCCTGTCCTGCTGTTCTTGGCTTAAGACTGAAAGACTGTTTAGAAAATATGCTTTAGTCAGACACAGTTTAGACTTTAATACTCCTAATTATTACACTCCATACAAGGTCAGCAATGTTAATTTTAGTGGTCCATCATATAAAGGGAGTGAGCTGTATTTTGAAACGTTCTTTATCTACATGATAGATGAAACAGAAAGAACACCTTATGCTATTAACCCTTGTCTGCTCCTACAGGGATGACAGAGGACACTATATCAATATTTTGAAAATGAGAGGAACTGAGTGTAGTAGTTTCTTGGGATTCTCACAAAATGTAGTCCTCTTTTGTTGTTACCTAGTGTTGTTTGGAATTTTCTTGTCTGGAGTCAGAAGCACACAGGTTACAAGCCAGTCTGAGGGACATGCTATAAAATGTACATATTCACCTCTGAGTGTTGCTGTCAATTCCTTCTGCTTGATTGTAGTTTAATGTCTTGCACATAGTGCTAAAGGTATTTTTGGGAATTTTTTTCTTTCTATTCTGCTTGAAGTATAACATGAGCACAAAAAAATTCTATAGTGGTATTCTATAGTGGTATATGAGTCTATAGACTCATCCTTTAGCCAAAGTTAACTTAATCAACAACTTCTAAATAGTGAAGATCCTTCACATTGATTTCAGTGAAAGCAGAGCTTTCAAAATTACCTTTCCACTCCCTATTAAAAAAAGAGTAAAGGAAATTGCTTTCCTGCTTTGACTAAAATGGTCAAATGCTAAACAAGAATTTTGTGCACATTTGCCTTATTGTATTTGTTATCTTGAAAAGTAAGAAAACGTAGTTGTAACTTTCCTGAATGATCTCATTTATTCCTATGCTAGCTACAGCTTATTCAATACTACCAACGGTAGGCAAGAAAATGAAATGCTTCTGTAAATTTTAAGTCATCAGAATTTCAAGGTTCAGAGGGTCTGTGATAGAATCCTATGCATTTTAAAACCATAAAAATAGCTGATCAGCTAAGGCAAATTTCTTCATGTTAACAATAAACAAAATCTTTCTTCTTGCAATCCTACTGTTTTGCAAATACCTTTTCAAAATTGCTTCAATGATGAAAGTAATTGTTTTTGTAAGCTATAGGAGGTGTATGTTGAGAAATGCACAGAAAACAGTAGGGGGCCCACGCTACCAGCTTAAGTGCAGACATTTTGGTGGTGTTTTTTTTGTTCACCTGCTTGCCAAGTTAGGAATAATTTAGCAAGCATTTTGAGTGACATTGGTGTCAAGTGGTACTATATGTTTATTCATGTTTTTCAGTATATCAGCACTTAGTGTGGTAGGTACTCTTCAGAGGGTCTAAAATGCTTACTTGTGTAATTAAAATGATAGAAACCAAAACATGGCAATGAGGTTTGGACAGCTGGAAAGCAAATGACCTAGGTAATGTGAGCAGGGCTTCACGCTGGCTAGTGTCTTGCTAATTCTACTTTTACTGTTGTATTAAATTTCTGTAGGTCTTGAGGAAGGATTGGAATTATGTAAGTGAGTGGTAGAAGAGTTAGTTTCATTGTGACTGAGGTACTAGGGAGAAAGAAGGTATACATCATTCTCTTTCTAAATTGAATCCTAGTTGTATAATCACAGATTCATTAGGAACAAGAAAAGCAGAAGTAGTTTGCAAAGAGCTCTGAACTCTGTAGTGCTCAGAGAACAGATTTCTTACTGTTTGGTAACTGGTTTGTGTCATAGGCTTTCAAATTTAGAGTGTTTTCCAGGCATTGCTTTTGCATCACAGTCATAAACTGACCCCATCTGAGAATCTAGATCTGTACCCTGGACACAGTTACTCCACAGATGTTGAGTGGGTACTAGTGATCTTATGTCTATTGTCTGTATCACTGTGTAATATATTACTTGCCACAAAAGTCACAAGGCAATGCTTTTGTTAATAAATAGCTAATTGCCCTGGAATGCAATTGGAAACTTGTTTGAAATCAGACAGAAAAAGGTGTAGATTCTCAGAATGAAGAACACTGGAAAAGAAATCACTTTGTGGCTCTTTTGATACGTATGAAGATATTATTCCAATAACCCTAAGGAGGCTTGAATCAAAAATATGGTGCAGACTCTCAGGCATGCAAAGACTTGCTAAATAAATTGGAGGTCAGTTTTATCTGCTGTATCTTGGAAATAATAATTTTACACAGCTCTGCTTCCAGCATCCATTTCCAATCTGTGGAATGATTGATTTGTCATTGTTCCAGTCCCAGCAAGATTGTTCATCTTGGAAGCATATTTCCCAGTAGCAAACACAGCTTTAGACATATATGAAATGAAGCACCTGTCCCTGAGGAAAGTGAGAGAAGAGAACTCCCAACAGTATTGTAAGCTAAAAAGAAAACAATTGGCCCAAATAAAAAGCCTGCGTTACAAGTGCCCATAAAAACAGTGAACATTCCTATTTTACTACCAGCCAAACGTCCTGCCACACCACACCAATGAGGGAAAAATAAGTAAAATGGCAGCATGTGCAATAGATGCCACTTATAGAAGAAAATCCTGTAGGAATATTGAGTGCTTTGTTGAAATGCTCTCGAGCCAACAGTTGATTGCAACTGTAGTTATAACTTCGGTTATTGCAGAGCCATGACTCACCAAAATGTCCCACTGCTTGCTGACATTTTAGATGCTTCTTCTTTCAGATGCCCTGTTTTCTTATAGTAACATAAAGCATGATAATGCATTCAGGCTGTGTCTTCTGTTTTAGATGTTCAGATGGAAAACTCTGTGTTGAATATGGGAACAATAAAAGATGTCCCTTCTTGTTCTGCTCTTTCGTGTAATGTCTGATATGAATATTTTTACTTTCCTCTTTATGGGTGAAGAGAAATTGTACTAAAGAGGTGTGGAGTAGATTTGTCATACCATTGCTTCTAGTTCAACCCAAATACTCTTTAAGACTGTGGAAAAAAAAAACGGGTTAAAATTGATGTCTTTTTACTGCTAACACATGGTAGTGGATATAAAAAGGTCAGTATAATGGGTGAAATGGAAACACACAGTTCTTCCAAAGGCTGCAGGGCAGGGACGTGATCTAGCTGCACTGTGGAGCTGAGTGGTACCGTGACAGGAGGGGAGGGGGAGGCTGTTAATAACAGAAGAGTAAGGGGAGTCATGGAGAACATTACCCGTTGCTGCAATTACTAACATGTATCTGTTAAAGTGGTGTATTCCTCAGGTGTATTCTTTTGATACTTCAATAAATAACCAAGTTAGAATCAGGCTGTCAGGCTGCATACCAGTGAGCACTGGCATTTGACATGAAGAACAGATGTTTAGGCTACACCCTTGCTCAGACCACATTGGAAGTTGAAAAGCTGAAAAATTATGAGCTGGGTAGGACTTTAAATGGCTGCTTTAATTAGCAAGAGCCCATGTACAGAAGGTAAGTAGCTAAAAAACTTGTTTCATGTATGTCCTTTGCTGCAGAGGCTGGACAGCCCGTACAGAAAATGAAGTAAGCTTAGGAAGGGGAAAGGAGCCTCTCATAGGAAGCACTGCAGTAGAGATTTGGCTATTTCAGCCTTTGCCATGGGGACCTAGATTAGATTTTTCACAGATGATTGGCACCTGTTCCCTGTGCTTTACAGAGACCTTTAAATTGCAGGAGGATCCCTGAGCTGTGCTTTCAACATGAAGCTTTATAGAACACTAAGTACTTTCTGAAATAAGGTTTCAGTTATCTTATATTGAGCATCCACATAAAATGGAACATTTTGACCTTGTTATTTCAGTGAAAGGAGAAATGCAATATCAGTTACTTCACCATGCTGAGGTGTTTCAAAGATGCATTGGTTACTGTTTGCAAAGTATTTGGCAACCTAAAAAATCTGGACAATAAATCCAAACCTGTTGAAGTGTGTTTTGTTGTATATCTATAACTGTTATGTAGTGAGTCTGGTTGTATTCGATTATTCAGGATGCCCACACAGAATCCTCTAAAAGCAATCGTCTCTTTCAAAATACTTATTTTATAAACAGATATATCAGGACTTTGCTGTAAAAGATTTTGCTTTTAATAGACTGTAAAATCCACTATTCCCAGAGATGTCTGACTCTTCTCATTACCTGATTTGAATTAAGCATTTTTTTGCAACCAGAATCTTTATTCTTTTGAAGGGGAGATTCACAGAGGTGGAGGTAACAAGGGCTAGTTCAACTAAGAATATACAATACAGCTTAATTAATTTGTAAAGCTCACAGAGATAATGACTCCTTCTGACTGCTGTATCATTAAGGTTAGAGGCTGAAAAATCTTTCTTCCTGAAAGTTCGCAAGACAAGAATAAATCTGTGAGCTTTACATCTTTCGTTTTTCATTTTTATTTCCGTTCAGTTTTACTGATTGAGCACAAACTGTAGGAATGCTGAGTGTGTGCATGCAAATGAAAAAATGAAGTACCTTTTTTATAAGCCTCAGAAGCCTCAGAGGGACTGTATTACTTTCACTCAGCAAAAACTACTTAAAAAAAAAAAAGATAAAACTATATTTGATAGCTGCTGAAAGAAGGAATAATCCAGATACAGACATTATGGCACAACATGCCATGCAGTTTCAACCTGCTACACTTTAGTAGCACATCAGTCACAATGAGCCCATTGTGAAAGGTTTTCTCCTCTTTGTATATTTTTTAGTGCACCCCTGGAGGCAGTGGGAAATATGTATATTTTTGTGCGAGGGAGCACGAACAAACTGTCTTTGGGATAATCTGAACAGTTGTTGATTGATAATTCTTGTATGGATTCTAAAATGGAGATTTCCCAGCTGTGCTTGATGAGACTCATCATCTCATCTAGTGCTGATAGCTCCTGAAAGACTGTTCCAGATCTCATCAGTCCTGAAACATGAGAGGGGTGGAGCAGACCATAGCAAGTGCCCACTGCACAGAGACGCCATTCAGGCATTGGGTGTCAGCATTTGCCAGCAGACAGCAGTTGGAGTCAAGTCAGAGACAGACAATGACAGATTTAGCATCTTGCTCCAGTTGTAAAGGCAGCCCAGTGCACATGCACAGACTTGTAGTATGAGGAGCATGCCAGAGAGCTGCCAGCGCCTCCCTGCTATAAACAGCACCTGTGCTGCCAAATGGTGATGCCGCTCTATGGCCGGCTCCTTCCACAGTGCCTCTGATTTATGAAGCTGATTCCCAGGGCCTGGCCTCGCTTTCTCTGGGGAGGTGAGGGGGTGGTAGAACTAAAAATCAAGATCCCTGTTCCCTCTCTCTTATAAGCAGTTTACCTGACCACATGATGCTGAATGCTTTCTCAAATTAAGCTCTCCGCTCAGTAAATAAAAGCCATTTGACTCAAGTAGTGTGACTAAGAGCACACTCTGTTTTGTGGATCACCCTCCAGAGGCTGGCTTACCTAAAGATTCAGGTTAAAGGTTTCTCTAGCCTTATCTGTCTGCTACTCTGAATTGCCTTCAATCACATCTTGCAAGTGATGCAGGACTGAGATTGCTCATATCCCTCAAGTGCAGAGACCTGCATTTTTCTCATGTGGCTTTTTCTTCTGAGATCAAGTCAAACTCATTTGCAGACAACAGATTCTTTTTTACCATCTTGCCAAAACTCAATCTTCCTCAATATTCTACAGAAATGTTAGGATAATTTCCATGGCTTGTGGTTGTGTGCTGTGGAAATTTCTTCCATTCCCTTCCCACACTGCTGTGGGAACAAATGCCTATCAAAAAAAAGCCCACCAAAGTTGCCCTTATGCCAGCTGAAGTTGTCTATACAGCCTGCCCAAGACACTGTATGCATTGCCTTCCCAGACTAAAGCATAACTATGAATTTCAAATTGGCCTTTGCATGTGGATTTACTGTGTGCTAGAAGTCTATTAAGACTTCAAATCCAGATATAGGCTTCCAGCAGTGAGTTAACCAAGCCCCCAAACCTCCAATCACTTACAAATAAACTGTTGCTTCAAGAAAACTGTAAGAAGAAATACCCTATGCTAAATGTTGTGTATGTGTTTTGTACTTTACAGTCTTGTAGTGGCATTGAGGGAAAAGTAAGTGGGAAACTGGGTTAGAAAATGCCAAAGTGGTGGTTGCCTGGGGAACTTGAATTCAACTCTTTTTGCAGTACATTTATAAGTCAGTCTTTGAGCACAGTATTGGATACTGCTGTGGTTTTGTGTTTTGTGGGTTTTTTTTTTTTTTTTTAACTTTCAGCATGGGCAAAACAATTGATCTTCTTCTGTAATTCTCTACTCAGAAAAATGACTGTGGTTATTCTGGAACTGCGACTCAAGCTTAAAAATTACATAGGAAATTTCCTAATAGGAAATAGCCTAAGCAGTTAAAGACAAAGTGTTAAGCAACTAGAAAGAGAGCCTTATAATGGGAAGTGCTGGGTAACCTTAATGAGTGGGAATACTCTGAATTATTTTACTAAAAATATTGAGAAAATTACAGAGCTTTTTATATTTCATCTGCTTTCTTTCTTTAGGACTCATATGCTTATTTTGTTTTTGATCATGACACAGAAAAAAAATTGTTAATATTGAAAAACAAAGGTTTGCTATTTCATGGTTTAAAAGAGTCAGCCTCTGAAAAGGTAAATACAATGTTATCTGAAATATTATAGTATTCCCCTGAAGTCTCAGGGAATATGTGCCTGGACTCTCTGCTGAACTCAGTAATAACTTCATCTGCAGGAAAGCTACTGCTTATAACATAAACCCAACCACCTTCTCTAGCCCAGGGACTTCTTGTGCAGGGGTACATCTATAGGGGGAAAATCTGACTATTGATTTTATAATAGTGACTGTTGTGAGCCTACAACAAGGTTTTTGCAGGAGCTGTAATCCTGCAGTTTGGCCTTTACTTTCAGTGCCATTTCCCATCTTTACGGCCTGAGTGCCAGGTCTGTTTACCTATAAGATCTCCCAGACAGACTGGTCAGGACACCACAGAGCTCACTCATTTTTTTGGCTTCAAAAGCAGTGCCCCAGCCAGTCAGGAGACAAAAAAAAAAAAAAAAAAAAAAAAAAACAAAAACACCCAAGAGGGATGCATTTTTCAAGTAAACAAATGATCAGCAATATTACCACATCTTATTTTATATGGAATTTGACCTTTGAGCCATGTCATTGCATTAACTAACTATATTAGATTGGTGAAATAAATTGCTGAATTTTGGGAAAGCTAAAGCATGGAGGCAGGACAGCATGCCTGTCTACCTTTGTACAAGCCAGATGTACATGTTATAATGGTTTCAAAACCACCTAACTTGCTTTGGCTTTTTTGTGTTATGTGTTTTTTGAGATATTGCTCCTGGCTGAACATGAATTTAAATTATGGGTACTATTGATGAACCAGTGACCATTTTCCTAAGGCTTTTGGTTTTTTTTTCCCCTCTACCTATCTTTCCACAGGGCTGTTGAACCCCACTATTCTGTTTTCTTCACCAAGTAGAAGTAGCTGTGTAGCAATGTGTAACATCTTTCCCAGAACAATCTCCCAGAGAGCCTGTGTGGGTAGGTGAAATATTTTTTGAGATATTCTTAAGGTGTTGATGTGATGGTTGTGTTACTGCCAACTGGCTCCTCTCTAAAAATATTTTCCACATATTTTTCAATTCAAGGTTCATTATTTTTAAGTGTCAAAAATCATCATATGTATCACATGACAGGATCATATTTACTGGCATGAAAGAGCAAAAAAGCGGTCTTTTTATTAAGAATCCTAGTAAATGACTTGTTAGACTTATTTTTTTAAAAAAAGAAAATAAAAAAGATATTTTACGAAGAGTAGTACCTCTGTTTGCCATCCAGAACACATCTGTGATGAGCTGCCTACAGATTGCCTCTCTAAGTAGAGAGGGTCCTTGTTTATGGCATCTCCTGTTCAAACATCTGGTGTTTTGAAGATATTTTTGGAGGCAAGTATCTCTCTTTTCCTGTGCCCAGAAACCACGAGGACTTTCTCTCCCAGTGAAAGCTGTTATCCAGGTTGTTCTGGGCAAATAGAGGATAAAGGAAAATAACTTTTGCCTGTGTGGCATGAAGCTAAGTGCAGCAAAATATGGTGCAGAGACCCATGGAGGAACCACAGAATCACCCCCACCCTAGCTCTGAAACTCTGTTGTAGACCTTGGAAGAAATTTCTGTATAAACTCTTACTGATTCCTCTGCCTTCACCACTAATAATATTCTTCTTGAAGCAGTTTCACGTTTTAAAAAAACTGTGAGTGCTGCTTTATGGGAGGCCATTTCACAGGTGCAGGTGTTTAGTGTCCCTTGCGTGGCATCTGAATGCCCTTTTTTAACTAGAATCATGTCTTAATGCATTATCTAACAAGCAGCAAATAACATTTGCTCTCAAGGGGCTGTTACATTCAGCCAGTTTGTATGTAATGAGCAAGGTGGCTATTAGCTTAGGATTCTGCTCAATGCTCTGCACTGATGAATACAAACTGCCTGCGTTCCTCAGGAACATTGCAATTATTTGGGAATTGAATATTGTTTATATAAGGAACTGTTGTAAAACCTGAAGATGACAATACATGGAGTGAGTTTTTTACCAGTCAGGCCAGCTAGCTGGGGAAATGAGTGGGAAAAATAAAATGAGGAAAAAGAGAGGGGAAACTAGAGCAATAACAATACCTCCCCTCGGTGCAAATAGTTTTATGAGGACTGCTGTCCAAACTTGGTCTCTTCCCATCTTTGTCTCTGTATTGCTTTTATAGTCATGAAAGACAAAAGCTAGATCCTAAATCAAGAAAACATCCTAATTCAGAATATTTCATAAGGCTAGGCTTGTGTGTAACTTATTCAAAAGGGCTGAAACATATTCTTAGACATAAATAAGTATCTAAGTGGTGCTCTCAATTGGAATGATTCTGAGCACTTACTGAACTGTTTTCACTAACTGTGTAGTCGGTCATTGGCCCAGGCTACACAGCAAAATCATTAAAGTTATCTAGAACACATAGTTGATCATGGCTCATCTTTTTCAGTGAGCAAGCCAGTATTACATGCAAAGGGAGGCAGAAATAAATCTGACAGGACAGAAGAGTTCCATCTGTTGCTTGTGAAATATATATATATTTTTATATATTTTATATATATATATTTAAATATATTTATATATATATAAAAATCTATAATGTCTCATATTTCACAAATCAGAAAACCATGCTCTACCTTGTTAATTTTGGTGTCAAGGTCACTTCCAACATGCAAAGTGACTTCTGAGCTGTGACCGATATCGAGCAGCTTCATGTCATTCTTGTATGAGAAGCTGCCATTTACTTGTCCAAGCTGAGGTAGGAAACCGATTGCAGCCTGCCTCACTTTGGGATGCTACCAGTGTGAGAGAGAAGTCATCATCAGTATTTTCAAGGTTTAACAATAAGATTCATTGTGGTTATATCAGGAAATGCATTATTAGATCCTGGATTTGCTTTCCTTTTACCTGAGGCCAAATCACAGATCTCTTAGAACAGACTAATATGCATGTGTGTGAGAAGAGATCAAATCCCTCATTTCCTAGTGTTCTGTCCTTATTGAATCCATCTATGATTTTTGTGAGGAAACAACTAAAAAAAGTGACAAAAAATGGGTAAACTTTCACTGTTTGGCCTCAAGATGTCTGTGAAGACTTTACAATTATGCCTTGTCTTTATTTGTATATTCATGTCAAGTAATGCCAACTAATAGACTTCCAGGTTCATTTCGTCATGAATCCTGAAGACGTTGCCTTCTTGCCTGCTGCATAATCTCAGGGTCTGAAGCTGCAACCATCATAGACCTAAACCGCTATTGACCAAGGGACTAATGCAGTGCTGTAAGGTGGGCATGGTTTGGCATGGGTACTCTGTGAGGGAAGTCTGGGGAATGCCAGATACTGCAGAATGCCTCCCCACCCTGCCTATCCTGGGAAGGACTCCAGCCTACTCGTATTTGCAGTTCACAATTAGTTATTTCAGAAAGGTAATTTTAAAAAATGTGATATGTAATCAAGAATAAAAGTGAATTTTGAAATGCATCCAGCCATCCTGCACAGAGAAGAGAAGGTGCATTTTAAGCAAAAAAAGCTTTAAAAAAAACCCTGAAGAGAACAGTCTTTTAATTTTTATACCTGTGTCTATCTATATATTCAGTGTATGTGGTGGTATCAACATATATATGCATATGTGCGTATATATGTATGCATATGCTTTTTATACATATATAAGTATATATGCATGTATCTCCATGTGAACATCTAAGAAAGAACAGACCTGGGGTGGGGAAAGCAGACAAAAAGCAGTCAAAGACCAAACATCTCTGTTCAGAGGTTTGCAGTTTTCCATTTTGGGTGTTTGTTATTAGCTTTGCTGATTATTTTATGCCTCTCAACTTTTAGATGATGCTTCAGAGATTAATGTGGGAGAAACCATTAAGGAATAGAATATGGAGTCACCAGGAACCAGATTTAAGTTGATCCATGACGGCTAAAAGATTATGCAATAAAATATTCCTGTTAAGAAGGGTGGTTTTTGTCATGACTTGAGGGGTACCTCACCCCCAGTCCAGTTTTTATTTATGTGCAAAACTAGAAGTTTTAAATGCTAAGTGAAAGGAAACATTCAAGGAAAAGGAAAGAGAAATAAGCCCAAAGCAGCCTGGATGAGTGCTTTCCTAATTTTCCTTATCTACTCTGAGCATTTGTGGATGTATTGCTTTGTTATTAAGTACCATTTTCCGGCATATTAATACCATTTCAGATATTGACGTTGCTGATTGAGGACTCCATTGCTGCAGTGCCTGTCCAGCACACTCTGTGTTTCTTTTCATCTTAGTGTTTCCCATAGCATTTATGTTTCTCAGTGCAGTGGTGTAGAAGACCTTATTCCACCAGTGTGTTGACATCACCAATATTGACAGTGCCTCTGGAGTCAGCTTGAATTAAATTTTGGGAATTTATCTTACAGTGATTTTAATCCACAGATTAATAGGGAAAGAAATAGCATGCGAAAGAGGGCATGTTACCAGGTATCTACAGGGCAACTTGAGCTGGAAGAGTGATCACTATCTATGAAGCAAAATTCCAAGACATGGTAAATCAGCATCTTATCCATTAAATATTTTAGCTCAGTGTTTGATGACAGTGAAAAACCTGTTCATATGCAATTTCTGAAATGGAAAACTAGATTCCAGAGGCAAAGAAAAAACTTACTTGTTCAGTGGTATCTGGGTGGCTGTTAGTTGCAGAGAAGGTGAATTGGATGAAGATCCACACTTTGTCTTGGTTCTGCCCTAGACCGAATGGTCTTCTCAGTGCTCTTGTCTTAGCTCTGTTAGCTTATTCGTGACAGGCTATGGAGACTGTCAATGGACACCTCACTGGTAATGTAAAATAGTTGTGGCTACAGGAAAAGCAAGTTTAAACTGGTAATATTGCTTTACCAGTGTTTGTTAGCCTTGACATATGAATGAATGTATTCAGGTTTGAATCTTTGTGTGGCTGGCTGAGATTTTTGTCTTGTGTGTAATTCTGAAAATTCTGAAAATTCCCTTATCTAGTAGTTTAAAAACATTTAAAGGAGTCATGAAAATGTGAATGTTTTCAAGGAACTATGCTCCAAAAAGGTATCCATATGAATTACAGCTCAAACAGTATCAAAATCTTCTAATCTTGATGCTGTTTTTATTCACTATTAGTGCAATTTGTTCTATGAATCTGACTGGAAGTATCACTTCAGTCAGGGAAATATGAAATCTAATTGAAGATATTTTCAAGCAGCCTTTTGCAGACATTCTTAATCTTGCACTGAGCAAGACAAAGCAATCAGGGGAGGAGGGAGGAGCCATTTTAGGTAACTTGCAGGTTGACGAAGTGCTTAAATTTTTATTCCTTAATGTGCCCCAGGATTAAGCCAACAGGCCAAACTTTCATTTACAATAGACATAAAGGAGAAGGAAAAATAATGAGATCAAACTGCAGTCAGGGCTAGAAGGTACTGTCAAAAGGCTTGTTAATTTAGATTTCTCTGAGGTGGCTCACCATCTTCTTGAAAATTATTTTTGAGGAGGAAACAAAGGACAATGCAATGTCTTTTGAAGTCAGAGTGCCTTTTTTCTTCTTGTAATGAAGTCTGACAGACTGTCTTTGATCTCTGAAACAATCTACGATCTTGTATATCTTTGATCCCTAATGTAATGGATGTGGTGTTATTTTCTATGATGTTGAAAGTTGGTCTTAACCAGCCTAGTAAGTATGGGTGCTAATTGAGTTACAAAGAAGCCTTACCTTGCGTGGAAGTAAGGGCTTTCCAACAGAAGACACACCTGCATTTACATCCTGTCTGTTCAGGAGTGAAAAACTGCAGTGGAGAATCACAAACCACAGCGCTCTGTAATGCTGCCTCCTCTTCTTACAGACATGTGCTTTTACAGGATTAACACACGTAGGCTATGTTTGTGCCTCTCAGTTTGTATAAACTTTATTTAGCTGTGTCATGTTTCTGGAGAGCCTACTGGTGCTTGCCAGCAAACACTTCACCAGTGCAGTAGCATGATGACAGAATCCCCTTTCTGTTGGTGGAGCACTACAGTGAGTGCTGGAAGACAGACACGAGACATTTTTGGGGAGAGCTGCTTCTCCTTGCTAGGCTGCCTTAAAAGAACCAATGCTTTGTTAGAGAAACAAAGCCCAAATTTATGCCTGACATTGCAATTTGAGAAACATTGTTTCTGAAATAAAGGGGTGGAAGTATATAGCTTTATTGCATGTGCTGGAAGGAATGGGCTCAAAAGCCCTGCAGTGGGTTCAACACAGATAGAGCTGCTCTATTTACAGAAAATAGCCATCAGTATTATGAATTTTTTTTTTTTTAATTTTTTTTATTTAAAAGGCAAAATTTTTGCTCTGTCCTATTTGTGAGAGCATTTTAAATACATGGCTCTTTCCCAGAAGAAGAAAGTAGAGGAAGGCTGGGGGAGGAAGTCGAATACAGCTCAGCTGCCCTTGGCAGCAGCCATCTTACCTGCCTGCATGTGCAAATAAATGACACTTAGTGGTGGGGTAGTGCTATTATACAGTGATAAAGTAGGACAAGAGCAAATGAGATGGCAAAACATTCATGGGATTAAGGCTGTATGAAGCATTTTATGAAACTTTGTTTCTGAACAACCATTTTCTGACAGGGATAACTGAGATGACCACACTAAAATGATCTGCTTGTGAGTATGGCAGGCCAAAATATAAAGAAACCATGCACTGAAGTTCAGGACATATAGAAAGGCCTTGGTTTTCAAAAGAATAGATTTACAATGTGACTAGTTGTGAGAGACTGAAAGAGTTAATGTCTCAAACATTATGGTGGGGCAAGTTCTGCCTAAGGACGAACTCTGCATAACAAGGAACCCTGCATAGCAAGGAACCACAGGTGAAAAGAAGCTGATCAGCACAGGCCTGTGCTGGAGGGTGCGGAGCTCCATGTTCTGATATGCTGTTCTGATATGCTGGGCAGGGCAGCTCACTATGCATGGCTAAAGATCAAACAGTAGTCATATCTGCAGGGAAGGAGAAGTTACTTCCCAAATGAGGCACAAGCCATGCATGACACAATTAGCCTAGTGAGTTTGAGTGCCTGCCCGAAGGACGGTCAAGGATGGTAAAAGGACACAAACTGAAGCCTCACATGCATGCCCACCGGAACTGGACCTGTAGACTGACTGGACCAATGCTGGACCCAGGACTGGTGAAACCTTTCTCTTCTCTGACTCTCTCCCTCTCTCTCCTTTTCATAACCTCTACACCACATCCTTTAAGACATAAAACTGTTGACCAAGTCTGAGACTAGGAGTGGATCCAGCTGCCCCTAGGCCCTTCTCTGAGAAGGAGTCTAAAAAGCAAGGGGGTCCACTCTGAGCCTTGTGACTCACTGGGAGGCCTCTCCTTCTTCCCTGAATTGATGTATATGGTTACCACAGGTTACATGGTTTACCGAGGTAGTTCCACTCCAATTCCTGTTGTAAGAAATCCCACTACCTAATGTTATGCCTCCCAAGTTCAGGCTGCTTCTGCCGTGAATAAAATTTTTAACTGATCATTTGGTGTCATTTCACCTTAACTTAGCCTGATGGAATTCCGAACTCAACACGACTTTCTTGTCTGTCCAGCCTGGGTCGTGACACTAGTCTAAGGAGAAATAAATGTACATGGAAAGTAGATAAAAGAGACATAGATTGAGGCTCCAGGAAGAGTAGTGACCCTGTATGCTAGGGTATCAAAGCTTGGTCTGTTCTTCTATAAATTCGCCCTGTCTTTGGAGAATGTCATAGCATAGAATGTTTTGAACTGTGGTGGTGCTATAGAGACAGCATCTTTGAGAGACAGCCTGCAGCAGAACACCCAGCAAAAGTCTGCTGTGGACCACCCAGCCATCAAGTCTGTTCTTGGCAATCATAGGCAGCCATGCAACTGTAGGCCTTCCGTTTAGCCATCACCACCGAGGGAAGGGAGGATGTTTTTATGAGCTACTGAGTTTTCTGTGCTATCAAGGATATTGGTCTAGCTGAAATATTTCAAAAGAGCGTTCTCTGGAAACTGGTTGCTTTTGTGTGTAGGTGGGCTCAGGGATCAGTGAAGTCTAAACCGAAAGCCTCTGTGTTGATCTTTACTGTTGTACTCACCTTCACCACCAAAGGGATCCCATGTCCAGTCCTAAGCAAGGGAAAACCAGTGTAGTCACAGATGCTGGGCAGGAGCAAGCACAATCCCATCTTCAGAACTGGCTTCAGCAAAGTCACATTTGTCCTTCTGGACAGCAATGAAGACTGGCTTGCCTTGGGTTGGCTTTGGTTCATTTCAGTTGTGAACATCACTTTTTATACACTGTTAATTCTTGCTCTGGTTACTCCTATATGGAGGCTTTATAGACTTATGTTTTTAACATTTTTCCAATTAGTTTGTAAGGCCACTGCAAGGCCTGAGGTATTTAGTAGTGAGAAATAAAAATGATCAATATAATGGTGGTTATTACATTTATTAGTCATTAAAATGTCAATATTCTTACAATTTTCAGGAAGTTGATTTTCAGCTGAGAGAAGTACCTTCACTTCTTTAGCCTTCAGGCAGCTGCTAGGTTGGTTACATTTGATCCTGAATCATTGGACATTCCTTCACCTATTGTACAAGCAGGAGTAATGACAGAGCTTTGAAGGGCAATTCATGTAGGTGCTATAGATCTCAAAATCAATGGAGTGCTGCAAAAAATAATGGAAACCATAAATGTCATCATAAGGGAGGGCATTAATGTCAACTAATGGGCAGGAGACATGACTAGCTGAAATGATGTCAAACTGAGGTGACTTGTACAGTGAGGGAGCTGTGATATTTCATTTATCTTGCAGTAGCAGTCTTGGTATATTATGATGCCTTGAATAAGGGATACATCCAAAATCATACATGCTTTTTTTGTGTTCATATAAAATGTATGAATTTATGAAACAGTGCAGGGTACTGTCTTTTACTATGTTACAACAGACTGAATAAAACACAGATACGTGGCCAATGACAAAATTTGGTCTGTTGTACATGGTACATTCTTGCTGTTCAGTCTTTCTGCTCTAACTGCCTCTGTGACTTTCCCCTGCCTTCCCCAGGAAGGTGTAGGTTCTGGAGCTGTAGCCTGTGCGTAGTCCCTGCTGGGGCATCATTTGGAGGGAGATCTGCCTGTGTCGGTGTGGCAGTTACCCCAGGAGAGCCGTGCTCCAGAGCAGTCATGTGGCACCGTTACTGGCAGCTCAGGATGCTGCCCTCTAAGGAGGGATGCCCAAAAGGTAATGGAATGAGATAGATATTCTCTAGTAGGAAGCAAATCCCCCTTTTCAGGATAACATTTGCAAAGATGGAATGCATAATTTGAAGCAATCGCCTCCTGCCTGGTTTTAAGTTGGGACTTCTGACTGTAACAGCCACCATCTGACATACTTAAAATGGATACTTTATCTACTGGGGTTTATCTTGAAATTGTAATTATATTCTACCCCACAAAATCCTATAGCTTGGACATCAGCCAAATTCTTATCTTGTTCTTTGGGATTTTGAGATGTGTCTGAATTCTGTAAAGGACTGTGCTATTGGACCATATCTTTATATTATAACATCTAGTTTTTCCTTGCTATGGAATAATATTAGGCAAAGTTGCAGTAAAAAAAAAAATGAAAAAATGAAACCACACACACAAACAAAAATCCAAAACTCAGGAAAGAAATAAAATCAGGATTTTTTTTTCATTAAAGGAACTCTATTCTCCAATAAGTATAACTGGTTGCTTATTGAAAGGCATGTGGGCTTTACTTAAAGTTTTACTAGGAAATTCTCCTTGCTCTTCTATTGGACAGTATGCTACTAAGTGGCTTCCATTGAGTATTTTAAAAAAAAAAAGCATCGGAAGGAAGATTTTCTGTTATAATGTAAGCTTCAAATCAGCAGCATCAGAGACAAAACTGCTTGAATATTAATCCTTCAAAGGATAAAACACATTTGCAGATTAACCCTGACCTCTGCTTAAAAACTCCCAAACTCTCTTTTCTGTATTGATTTATCTAAACAGGGCTGCCTGCTGCACACAATGAAATGCTTCCTCTGCAGGTCAATTAGCAGGCACCTGGATAGGATTCAGACTTCTGTTAGGCACAGAAAATCCCATTAGATGCTGCTACAGGTGGTTGCTGTATGTTTGCTACCAATATGAATACTGCATTTAGAAACTTGGAGTAGGTGGTATGAAAAACCTGACAGCTATAAATCTTGTATTTGAAGTGGACGGCTTTATTGACTGCTGCTATCTTTTAGATGGAGAAAAGGGGAAATTTGTTCTAGCCTTTTGATTTAATATGAGAAAGCACTATTTAGAGATGATTGATGGTTGAAAAGTGACTTACCAAGTGCTCCTCATGATTGTATTACCCTAGATAATAGGTTAAACAGGAAAGAGGGGCTTCTGAATTTAAAGGAACTAAACATCACTTTATGGCAAAAGAGAAAAATCAGTGCAAGTATGACATGGATGTGTTCATTTATATTCTAGACCAAACTAAAAAAGCATCCTATAAATTATTAATTTCCAGTCTGGATGTATGCCACCCTGAACTATTGTCTGAGTCTTGCTAAATTTCATACTTTTTCATGTCCTAAAAAGAGGTATTCTGAGTGCATTCTGAAGCTGTTCCATGTCCATCCACCCCAGAAAGTTAATGTTGCTGTAGAAAAAACTGAGACTATATCAACCTGCTCACTACCATATGTTGGGTTGCATCTGTCTTGCACCCAGTGGAATTGTAATTATGAAGGTCACCAGATTTTTTTTTAATGTCAGGAAATTTCTTATGAATTGAGGATAAAATTATGTCTGCATTGAAGCAAAGAGTGAAAATTCTCTTGCTTTTTGTGGAGCTAGCATTTTGCTTGAACTTTTCCACATGTCTACATTTAGGTTATGCTCCAAAGCACATAGAGAACAGATGGGAAAATCATTCAACCTACCTGTATCTCAAGTTTCCAATCTATACAACTGGGTGGATAATGTACACATCAGGTATATTAAGAGGGTAAATTAAACCCTTTGACAACTTTGAATTGAGATATAATCAATGTGAAGCTATTAGACATTGTATTATTAATAAAGCTTTATAAATAGACAGTGATATTGTATTATTGACCATAAACATGTCTTTTAACTCAGAGTTTATCAAGTAGACATTGTTAAGGGATGATCCCTGGTGCTCATATAGTGAAAGGTCCCATTATTGAAATATACTGAGGATTCAGCTGACTGCAACAGTTGACTGCATAGCTGCAAGGCCCAGCTACTTTTTAAATGCTTGTAGGTGAGCATGAGTTAGGATTAGAAGAAATCCAGTGTGTCATGTAGTTTCCAATAAGCATGAGAATCTTTTACACTGTTTTATTACTGTTAAGCTTTCAACGTTATTTATTTAGAACTTTTAAGAAGATACCGTTTTTACACGTCTATCAAACCCACAGTATTTTTGTACTTTTAACTTTCCATTGGCATTGAACAACCAAAGTACTGATACTATAGTCTTATCACTTTTATGAAGAGAGAATCTGTAACATCCTCAAACCTGCAGACAGCTTAAACTGCCTTAAAAAAAAAATCAGTTAAATGTAAGAAAGGTATATTAGATCATGCCCTCGTCTTGCAAGGCATACATTCTTGAAAGAAGATAGACATTAAACTGAAGTGATGCTGTTAGACTGTAAGCAGTTTCTCTGGGAGAACTAAAATGTTCTCTCTGAGAAACTAAAATGCTATTTGTTTTTGATGTGTTTAGGTACAGTACTAAGATAAGTCTATAAAAATAGAAGAACTTCATTGCTTTTGAAAGCATTACAGTTTTACAGATGTTGAAATATATGCTAGGTGTTTATATTAAAAAAGTGTAATACATGTTTTACCATAAATTATATATACAATATAGAGTCATTTTTGTTTGTGTGTTTTCTTATTTTCCGGGTTAGCTTTACAGCTGAGTAAGAGTAGCTTAATAGAATATTTGTTGATATAACATACTGTTTGTGGATTGTTTAGACTAGTGATGGGATACACTTTCCATCTGTGGCTTGTATGGTAAAGGAGGATGTAACAGGGTATATATGGAATCTCAGTATGCACAAAATGTGGATGTAGGTTTTAAATATGAGAAGGAAGAATCCACTTTCTGGCAATAAGACATGTCCAACAGTGCATTTTAAAGGATTATTGGATGCCTTGGGTGTTTGCTGAGGCACAGGGCCAGCAAGGACCGTAATCTCTTCAGAACAAAGGCTGTTGTATGTTAAAAGTAGTAGGCTCTTGCTATTACAGCATAGGAATTATGTCAGTGTTATTGACTAGTAACAGCCTTGAGGCCACTCTCCTCAGACATGGGATTAAGTTTAATCTCATCACACCTGTCTTCTATTCTACATCTTTATAAAATAGTAACAGTAAAAATGATGCTAAATAGTAGGTCACTGATACTTGCAGGATCCTTGCTCTGTGCAGGGTATTAACTTTTGTTCTGGTTTCAACATTTAAAAAATTATGAAGGATACATTTATTAATCTTAAATTGGCAGAGAAAAGGCATGAGATGTCAAACAAAAATCACAGCATGAGATAAGATTTTTGGAAATGAGTGCAATGGTATCACGGACACTTTGTAGAGAGAGGGTGGGTTTTTTTTGTTTTAGACTATATCAAGACTATTTCTCTGACAATTAGAGATAGTGTCTCTTTTTGGCAATTTGTCTCATCCATAAAAGACTGAACAATACAGAGCATTTATACTAGAACTTCTGTAAGGAAAGCTTGGAGATATATGGCTTACTCTAAAATAAATGGAAACTACTAATTTTAACTAATGAACATAAAAAAGAATTAGTTTGGCTGAAAGTCAGAAAAGGATAAATTTTCTAGGGAAATCAAATTTCAGGAAAAAGAAGGAGAAATCTTTGTTTTTCACTAAGCCCCTCTTTTCAGACTTGCAGCCATCCTTAACATCTTCTGAGGCAGAATACATCTGTAACTGTGTATCTTCTTGGTGAGTTACAAAACCAATAGAACTCTAAATGGATATTGGCAAGTAAATGTTATTTCTTCTCCATTTTCATGGATTTAATGGATGCTTTATGCTTTTTATCATGCATTAATGTGTATATCAACAGATAGCTAATATTCATATGTGTAATTGCAACAGAGAATAGTAGGAGGCCATAAATAAAATAATAATGACAATTCAATTTAGCTTGCGGTTATGTCTGTTTATTTGTTAACCTTCCTTTGTTAACATCTCCCTCTAAAAAGTATGTGCTGCAACAATGTTTATTAATTCCTAAGATAAAAATGTTACTTACACCACTATGTTTGAAATACTCAGTGATACTAAAGCATCGGTACTATTTTGTTTCTCTGTAAGTAAAAATAAAGTTGGAGGTTTTTGCATAAATATATTGTAAACTATGTAAATATAAACAATTTATTAGATAAATTTCTCTACCAGTGTTATAGTTTCCTTTGAAATTGTTTTCAAACACATGCTTATATTTATACATTTACACGTGTTTATGTGCATATTATTTCAGGATTATGAAAAAATCTTCCTGAAACAGCTAGTTCTAGTTACAGTGCTGCAGTTGGCTTGGCACTTCGGAAAACCCAAGCACTTCACTATGGCATTGTTGTTCTGCTGCCATCCAGGACTTTACTCAGGAACAGTACAGTAAATACAGTTTTTAAGGAGATAGGAAATATCCATTGAAGTATGCTAGTATTTCAGTAGAAGCTTCCTTCAGTTATGCAATGATGCCAGGGAATATAACACATAATTTTATTTAGCTACCTTGTAGCTTGAATGAAATGGCTATGGGCAGATATTTGTCTTAGTCCTGGATACATGGTGGTATTGGCTGATAGCCAGAAATTCTCTGTAGTCTCCAGTGTTGAACAGCTGAGGTACATAGACGACATGAGAGAGTCCATAAAATAAAATCCTTCTTGTATTTGAAATGCTTAAGTTCTCCTTGCCTAACTAGGGTGCCTAACTAGCCACCACAGGCTTTTGTACTAGTAGGGCTGCATCACTTTTTACCAGTTCAGGATTCTGAGAGGAGTCTAGAAAAAAAAGTGAATTAAACATTCATTTAAATTTCAAAATCAGTTTTGCTGCCTGTGTTTGATCAAAACAAGGTTTGTCATAGGTTCCTGTAATGAACATTCATTACTGAATGTCAGCACTTGTGTTCCTGCTGTATTTGCTTTCTGTAAGTATTCGCATGAGCTTGTGAGCAAAAGCTTATTTCAAGTGGAGTTTAGGTTTAGTCTAGATTGTGTAGTTTAAATGTGCTATCAGTAAGCAACTCTACAACAGAAATTTGAAGTTCTAAGAGTTTCATTGATTCAGTCACGGATCAAAACTAATAACATTTGGCGCTTTAATCAAAGGAGAATATCAGAGCCTAAATTTCAGATTTTAAATAGGCAGCAATAGGGAAAATTAAATATGCTAAATGTTTCAGTGAATAATTTTGAAAAATGAGGTATTTGGAGAAAATGGTGAGTGAGGACTTTCTAATAAAGAAAAGTCAGCACTCATCAGACAAGTTATAAAATGTTACCTTATCTTAAAATATTAGTGATATGTTATTCTGTAAAAGTCAACCTAGGGAAATAACATGTGTAGGTGCTGTCTCCATATCATAATTCTTTCGTCTTACTGTTCTTCTAGTTTCTTAGCAACTATATATTGGCCTCCATTAAGATTCTACTGCCTGGTAATTATTAGTAGTTGTCTCTAAAAATATGGTACATATATGCAAGTGTTAAGGTGACCTCACTATTACTTAGATTAAGTAATTTTTTTTTTAACCTTGTAATCAGTGGGTAGAAAGCAATTTATGATATGTGATTTATAAAGTGGTGCTAATTCCTGTTTTCAGCAAAAATGAATTTTAGTAAGATCCGAAGGAACATGAATATTACGTTGCATACTTCTGAAAAATAACTGAAAAGGCAATTTAAGCTCTCAAGTCTTTAAGGAAATTTTTAAAGTTTTACTTATTGTAAGTAATTTCTCAGCTGATGAAAGCAAAGGGTGGTTTTAGCTGTTTAACACCAAAGGTATCTAACTAAATTATGGTATTGAAAAATGTCATAGATGGCTGAATATAATGAAAGGCATATTTAACCTTCAATCCCATCTGTAACACTGACCAGCACTGGATGCCTATGAAAAGGGCACAAAATCACACAGTGGAATATGGAGCTTAAGAGCCAGACAAGGATCAGTGGGAGATGTTTTCTGATCTAAAGTAATGTCATTCTCCATTTAATCTTTATTAAAATACGTGCATAGCTACCTCTTTAATCTAGTGTACATTAATTATTTTAAATCCGCAAGCGGTTTCATCGGTGGTACAATTTTACTTCCATCAGCATGAGAAGCTTAGTAAAGGTGGCATTTATATGCTTCAGAGTGCAACTGATACTAAGAAGAAAATGGCATCAAAGTAATTGTGTTTCATTATTGTCAAAAGTCCTTCACTTAATGGGAAGGCCCAACATAATTGTGCTCAATTAGTCTCTATTTCACTGTCGTCAAATTTTGCAGTGCCATGCTTAGTCATATTGCATAGCACTGACATCATCCTGCATAGTATGTTCACACATGAGTCTTCATGAGACAACATGTATCTCCCATCTGAGGTCATGTGAATTTGAGCTGTAAAATATTTCTACAGATGTTTCTCATTTGGTGGGAAAGGGGAGTATTAAGACCATTAGAAAATTGGACTGGATAGTCTCTTTTAGTTTTCAAGTTTCTTTTTTGACACCTATTTTTCCTATGGGTCATTTACAATTTTTCTGGCTAAGAGCCATCCACTCTGGTGTTGGGTTCCAGGAGATGTTTATCTGTTATTGTACTTCTTTTCTTCAGCAGTTGCTTTATAGCCATATCTCTTCTTAACGGATAAATCAGCTGGTTGGGTTTTGATCTTTTTGGCATTGATCCTGCTGTGAAGACGCTGTCTAAGACAACAGCTCACTGAGTTTGGTAACTAATCCAAAATTTGAATGTCAATAATCTAATCCCACAAGGTGGAAGTAGATGAGAAATTGAAAAGCAAAGTAGTCTGAGTCATATTTTTCCACTGACAATAGTGTACCTGTAATAGCCTTTTACCAGCAGACAATGCTGACCAATGAGCATCAAGAATGCAGCAGAAGTGTGGAAATTTGTGTACTAAAATGTCTATTTTTGAAACCGATTTAATGAAATGGGTAACATAAGTATTCACTTGCTGCTGGAAAAGCATCTCTTTGCACTATACTCTTTTTTACTTCCAGTGGAGATAAAAGAGTATGATTCCCCACAGATGCATACCTCTCTTTTTCCTTGGAGGCAAGTGATAGCTTTTTCCTTCTAAGTACACTTGTGCCCTTGAGCCTCTGGATACACTTTGCCTGGCTGGTGGATGGATGCTGAAAATGTATGCTGTGCCCAGAAGGATTCTTTGTAGCATACTTAATATGGAAAGACATGAGTTGGAAGAATGTGTTGGGCTGTGACATTGAGGGGGAAGCAGGCAAGGACTTGGAGTTTGCATTTCAGTTATTTCTTTCTATATATTTCCATTGAGCTCTGTTTTCAGATAGAAAAAGGACCAGTTGATCCAATGACCGTTACAGAAACTGAATTTTGAGAAACTTTCATCAGGAAGCTGAGTTTTATGAGAAGGTGTGCCTATCCCACTCATGCTCTCGGGTAATATTCAGCAGTCCATTGCTGTTAAGAGAGAAGGATCAAACTAATCCAAAAGGTAGTTTGTTTGTTCATCTTCTCCTTTCTCCTCACTTTAAATGCAAATATTGGGAGATTGTGGGGGAAGTTGCTCACCCACAGGCAATATGAGAATTCTTTGTTCTTATTTAAGAGACAGCTCTGGTGAGCGGACACCTCTGTTGATGATACTGGGGGGCTTTGTAGCCACCAGCTTCTGTCCAGAAATGTGTAAAAGTCAGTGTGTAGTTGTGTGACTGCACAGGCAGCAGAAATGGCCATCAAGTTCCAGGAAACATAAGTGTCCCAACTCAGGGCTCTCATCTGCTGACCAGAAAGGATATCTTTGTCCAGAGGTAAGTGGGCAAAATGTATATGAATGCAGAATTAATTAGTATTAATGTATTTCCTTGGTTTTCAAAAAAATCTCCAAGGAATGTAGATTTTAGGTAACAAACATGTCTGCCAATTTCAGGGATGATCAGGTGGGAGTAAAAGGAGATGTTTAAAGGGAATGGAGCCATGTTGGTAGCATTGCACAAGTGCTAAGGTTGTGTTAGTGCATTATAAGAAAAATCAAACAAGTGTTAAATTTGTTTACAAAAACCCCCAAATAAATATGCAAATTATATTTCTTTCAAATTCTCTGGAAGAAATTATTCTAACTGTGTCCAATAAAAAACCCAAACCTTCAATGTGGGAATTGAATGACAGTTGTTGGCAATACCTTGAAGCTGTCTGCCCCACCCTCAAGCCTTCCTGCAATGTTGTTGAGAATTTATACTGAACTTAAAATTATGTGCTAAGCTGGATTTACAGCAATCAAAAGTATTTCATTTCATTTTGGATACATGAAAAATCCTTCATCTTTCCCTAAAATGAATTTTTACAAAGCAGGTTGAACTCACAAAATATACCCGGATAATTCCCCAGCCAAAGGTACAACTCATTCTTTTGGACAGCAGGTACGTTGCAGAGACATTCTTTGATTTAGCTACTTATTATGTTTCTTACTATCATTCTGTGAAACGTCATCTCTGGAAGATGGTGCTCTTGGGTATTGCAGTCAACACTGGGAATGCAGATTTATAGATACTATCACCTCTCTTATTCTCAGGAGTCTATACCACAGAATATAATGCCACAGTACTTATGCTAAGGAAACCACGTTTGTCCTGTGACTACCTGACTTGGTAGAGATCCATACGTGTACTTTGTTACTGAACCGAGTCCCAGGAGAGAAACTATGGTATAACTCTCTGACTTTCCAAATCTGGCTGCTGTTAACATGGTATAACCCTAGAAGCTTGTCAATATATTTTTTTCCTGCTGGTACTTTCTAAATCAGTAATGATTTTAGAAAGATAGGTACAAAATATTTTGCTTATGAGGAAAGATATTGGTGGAATTTGTGAGTACATTGACTTTGGGTAACCCCAATATATATTTAACATTTACAACTAAAATAAATATGATTTCTTTTTTCTGATATCTGCACTTCCTTTAGACTGCCCTTTAGACTTCTTTTGTGTAAGGTAAACAGCTGAAAACTGGGAGGGTGGGCAAATGGACCATGAGCAAGCAATAGCATTTTGCAGAAATTGCTCTAATGAAATTCACCTCTAATGATCTATCTATTTTTGATAGCCAGGGGTTGAGTATTCAGCAAGTGTAAACCAGAATGGCTCACACTTGACTCACATCAGCAGCAATATTCAGGCCTTTAAACCTGCATTTTAAAATGAAAGTGGAGCCTATTATTCATACAGCATAGGAGATGTCAAAATTCAGACCCCACAAATCCTCTAATCATCACTTTTCAGCTAGTGGAATACAAGAGAAAAGGGCAATGTAACTGAACTATCACTATGCCTTTGAATTGAAGGATTTTTATTGTATTACATGGTGGGGGGACACCCTCTTCCCCAAAGAATAATGAATCTTTTAGGCCCATTATGCCCTTCCAGTTCAATGGCATTTTCTTTAATTTAATGCTTATTACCATTTAACTGCTTTTAAAGTTGCCAGCCAAATTAACGTACTGCCCTGAACTGCTGCCTTGGGATTTATATTGGTTAAATCCCTCAAATGTCATGTAATTTTTGTTTTCTATTTCAAATACAGGTTTTACAAAACCTTTGGAGTACAACTCATCTTGTCTGTCTTGTACTCTTGCAGTTTTATTTTGCTGAGACAGGAAGGCATTAACCGAACGTTTTGTTGTAAATGTGTGTGGAATGTGCAGTGAGTGAGGAAGCAAGGGAACTATGAAGCAAATGTTTGCTCTCACTGTTGGGAAACAGTACAGCAATGATGGGTTTCATATTTTTGTTTTGTTCATATAATTTAGGCAACAATTATAATTTTATTCATGAGTAAGACCTTTTGTCAGATACTCAGTCAACTTAGATGATGAACTCCTGATCTATTTTTTCTTATATAATTATTCAACTGAGATTAATTGCAGGAGAGGCAAGGAAGAGATGCATGTTTTAGAATGCTCTTCTGACCTTTTCTGTCATATAAAACAGAAATTGGAAAAACCCTGTGTCCCAAACTTTATGAAAGTGCTCTGAAAACTTGGAGTCTGAAAATAGTTTTGGATTGAAATTTCTTAGACTTGTTCAAACCCTTCATAGGAGTATGGCCTTAGACTTACTTTGAGCTGAACCTTTATTTTATTTTTTTCTTCTAACTACTACGTGATATTAAAAGTAACTTGTGGCAAACTGAAAGCTAGGCAGTTTGAATTAACTTAAAGTGTTGATGCCTGAATATCATGGAAGCCATCAAACACCCTAAAATGCAACTATGCTGGGTCTTATAACTCATCTAGAAGACGTGATGTTTGTCCTTAAAATGCATAACATGATAATTTTATGTCTGCAGATTTGAGAGTGGAAAATGTCACCATGAGCTACTCACTTTTAATTTGGTTATCAGCTTCAGCAACAACGGCAACAAAAAGTTCAGAAATGGTAGCCCAGGCACTTTGCTGTAGACTTAATGGTGATGGCCAAAAGAGATGTGAAGTATCTTCTGAGTTAGGTTTTCACAGTCATCCCTGAGCAAGAAAGACCTAAGGAAGTCGATGAACATCTGGTTTAGGAAACTTGGATCATTTCAGAACCATGAGAGCTCTGCTTTTAGCATAAAGTGGATGTTAATTGTCCATTCTGTTTCATATTAATAATTTCTGTTATTTGTTCTTAGATTTACAGTTATATAAATCTTACAGCTATCAAAGGCATTTTTTCCCCAGCATTTTTTTAAACGAGAAGATTAAAAACTATCAAAAATCAAGCAAAACTCAAGAATGCCCCCTCCTTCAACATTTTAACATCTTGTATTCAGTATTTAAAATTTCTAGACGCAGATGCTCTTTCATAGTAGCTGTATATGTCTGCAATCAACACAGTTTCAAGGAAAAGGTAAGTATAGAGTTAACTGACAGAATTGTAACGATATTGTGTCTTTTAACCAAAGGGTGGTAATACAACAGTGTGGAATAACATATTTACTTCATCCTGCTCTGGGTGAGATGGGCTTAGTGCAGGCTGCAAAGACGAAGTACTTCAACGTGCTTTGTGTGGTCCTGCCTCTTGGAGGTGCTGCAGCACCATTAGACAGCTGAAGAAATTCCTTCCTCTTACGACCTGTTTCGTGTCGAAGTGATGTGGAGAAGACAGGGCAGAGCTTTTGAGGTAATTTCCTCACACCAGGAAACGTCATTGTGGTGAACATTTCCAAAGCAATATGGAGATGCACAGTCTTAAATTTTGGATTTTTCCTTCCAAAGCTCTTTCTCTGAGGAAAGAATAAGCTCTGTGCAGTGATCGCTCTCTGCAGCAGAAGAGGTTTCTTTGAAGCTCTGTCTTTAACAAGTCAGTGTCTTTGATCTGAGATGTGTTGTGAAAGTTGATGGCTGTTTTATGCAATATTCCCAGTGGCTGCCTGGAAAGCAAGCTCTGGCCAGGCATGATTTTTTTTGGTCCATTACTGTAGCCTCATTGTCAATAAAGTGCTGAGCTAGCCCTCTATTTTTTTTTTAAATAATTTTATACGAAAATACAGATGGGATTCAAATAAAGGCTTATACATTCCTTCTTAAACTTTTTAGTGCTCTCTGTTCAAAAGTATGTCTGCCCTTTTTGGACTTCACATTGACATTTCAGTGGGTTCAGCTCAGATTACTTCAAAAGAAAAAAGGATTAGTGTGAAGCTTAGTGCAGGGCCTTTCAGATGAGACCTTTAAAAAAGATCGTCATTGCCCTGCCAGCTGACTAAAGTTCTTGTCACACTGTAATGGTGATTTGCTCATGGCCCTAGTAAAATGTATGGACTCTGGAATGGAAAAATTAATCATGTTGGGGGTCCCCCTCTGCAAGTTATTGGCTGTTCTATACTACATGTATATGCTAATTTGTAAGCTTAGTGACATGCCATCTATACTGCAGTTAGATTATGTGTACACGGTTGAGGGCAAAACCACAGTTTTCTGCTTTAATAAAGGTATGATTCATATACTTTTCTCCAGTATAAATTTCAGGATGCACATTCTTGCATGAAGTGTTGCATGCATGTCACAGATAATTACAAAAAACCAAAACCAAACCTGAAAAATCATCTCCTATGACTCTCTTTTCCCTTGGTCTCTTGTCAGGTGTGATATACTATTTTAATATAGTAAGGGTTATGGTGTGTTACTTCTGGACACTTCAGCAATTTCCTTCAGGGCTATTGCCAAGCTTTTTTCTCCTTTTATTTATACTTTGTATTCTCGTTAATGTGTACTTAAACAAAAGTTGATGTTGATACTTCTGCTCCATTTATTTCACATCATTAGGTAAACACACAGGTTTCCACAAGTATTAATTTTATAAAGTTTCCTCACTTGTTTTGTGCACCCTGTAATGACTTTTTTTTTTTTTTTTTCCCCCTGTTGCAGAGGAAACTGTTCTACTGTTTACATTTAGAAAACAAACAATCACTGAATGCTGTTTCTGCAGCCTTTTTATGAACATTTTGAAAACCTGGTATTTTGGAAGTCAGAAGTGTGATGACTGGGGAGAACTGGTATTTCTAAGATGGGTTAGTCCTGATGGAAATCTTGTGTTGACCTAGGAGGATTTGCTAAGTGTTGGTAGAGACTGCAGAATTATTTTCAATGCACTTTCTCTCCTCCACATTTTTTGCCTGGCAGTACAGCAGTCATGCAACAGATGAAGACAGGAAGTTTGCTCTCTCAATCTGTCTAAAGACAAGTATTATGACAAATGAAGAGCCCCTGTAAATTTATAATCTTAATTATGATCCACAAACTATTCAACACTGGGAAGCAAAATTACTGTGAGTGATAGTGATTAAAGATGGTATCAATCCACCTTACTCCGTAAGCCTTGCAGATGCTTCAGCTTCCAACTTCCTTTGAGCTAGACAGAGAAAACACATGGGGAGATATTTTGATATTTAGCAAAATGCCTGCTTGGGATTAACTGACCTTTCCTATAACTCAGAAACAAAGTTGCCAGCTGGGCACTTTCTCATATGCAGGAAGCAAGAAAATGAGTTGAAGAGCTCTCTGAAGCAAAACATTACAAACATATTCCACCCCCTCCCCCCACC
>JAOBAS010000072.1:18001005-18054601 GCA_025311575.1 Elanoides forficatus | reverse complement strand
TGGGTAAGTTATAGGATCGTGTACATTTTCTTTAATTTTTTCCCTTGTTAGTAGTCAAAAAATATAAATACAAATGGAAAAGTCTCTGAATATTTAGTGTGTGTTTGAATCTAATATATGAATATTAATTTGTTTTTCTCTGGAACTGAACTAGTGTACACAGGGGGGTATGCACAGTATTTTCTCATCCTTTTCAGTCTGACATGAATTTTGGGTAATCTCTATATATCCTATCATCCTTGCTCATCATCGATTTGCTTTTGCTGTATTTCTTCAGAAAAGAACAGTGTTAGCTTTTCACTCTAAGTGCAAGTAAATAATGAATTTTCCCTCAAAGGCACACAGTAGTTGCTACATTTCAGAAGACTATACAAAGTCAATGTTCAGCCCCCCCCCCGCCAAATACTGAGAACCTCAGTACTCTCAGAGTTGAGAATACTCTCTCTCAGGCTTTTTGTCAGTCACTGATCTATCTTCTTCTGATGCCAGCACTTCATTTATGACACTCTTCAGATTCCATTGATATTTCCAATTTATTTCAAGGCTGTTTTTTTTCTTTTTTGAGTTGTATACTTGTTCATTATAATGATGTAGCTCAAATAATCATTATACTTTTAGGAAAAAAGAAAAAACCTTGGTATTTCTTTCGCTTTGATCAGCATTCTTGTTCCTTCCAAAAATTATTTTTAGGTTTCTTTTCCCTGAAAAGATGAAAATCTATGTTTCTTGGTTTTCCTGGAATTCTGTGAGGTCAAAAAAATAAGATCATTAGAAACTTCACAGTATCAGAAATTCTTCCTGTAATAACAATATCCTGTAGCTTTTAACTGCAGGCAAGTATTAATTTCTGTTGGACAAATACCTGACTTTAACTGTCATCTCCTTTTTCTGTAGCCCCAAAGAAACAGCATATTTCTTTCACAGACTTTGCTGTCCCTAAATTTAGATGGTACCACATGATATGTAGTGTTTCTGTATCAAGCCTTGTTCCACTTACACTGAAATTGTCAAATGTAAGCAAACTGACAGTCAGGGAAGTCCTGTCATTCAAGAAGTGGAGAAACCATGCTGTAATTCACATGATTCTCTGTCGGTTTATGGTCACACTCTAAATGATATAATACTAAAGTAAAAATAGCCTTTGGTGCCAAAAATACACCCTGAGAGTCTTATTTGTTGCTGTAAGAATGTGCAAAGTACTCTTACCCGGGCTGTTTGAAGTGGAACTGTTGTTATTTTTTCCTGAATGTAAACTGTGGCATTGTAGGTTATTTTGGGTTTTTGTTTTCTTGTGACAGATTAGAAACAGAAAGCTATGGCAGAAATAATTCTTACTATAAGCAGAGTTTTAAACCATTACTTTGCTTCCATGGATGCCAGTTCCACTGCTGAACTGGAGGTTATTGTGGACAAGGCTGTCCCCAAGGCATGTGGACTGCACCTAGGAGAACTGCAGCATGCAGATGTTTCTTGTCCTACCTGTCCTCTGCTCTGGATGTAATACTTTGTCATAGACTGCTGGAGCAGCTGCTGAAGTTTCCAACAACTCTTTGCTGATCACCTCTCTCTCCCCCTTCCTCTATGCAATCCAAGCACTTCCCTACCACTTCTCTATGCCTTGTCTATTTTCTCAATGATTTAGGAGTATTTTGCTTCCTTTAGTTAGATAAATTTAATCTCATTAACAATGCTTTGCCTTGCCTGCATATCCAATGTCCAATGAAGACTGCAAATGTCCATCTAATGTTTTTCATAACTTTTTCATAGAAACATCTAATAACTTCTGATCTGAAGATCTCACTAAGATCAGAAAAGCAAAATGAAACAGTAAAATACCTTATGATTATCTTATTTTATAATCTGGTGGACTAAATTGGTGCTATGGCCATTCGAACCTGGAAGTGTGAAGTAATATTGACAAATTAGTATTGTTTTAACTACAGAATCATTACAATTACTGAACATTTGTGTTCTAGTGTCTCTGAAAAAATGACACTTCTATTGTGCTATGCACATAACTGCAAAGACTTGAAATACTGATACTTGTAAAAACTTCAAAGACTGCCCTGCAGTCTTTGTATCTAAGATCAGAACTGTACTGGGAGAAGGCAGCAGTTTTAATGACAAAATGGGTGGTGAAAATTGTTTTAGCTTAATGTCTTCGTAGATCTGACCTTTGCAAGTTAAACAATAACAGGCTGTTAATACAGAATTGCTCTCCATTCAGAAATAGTGCATAGGTAGATATATTAATATAGTTCTTTGTAATTGTTTTTTGGCAGGTGTCCTAGTGATGTGGGGGCATACCTTTGAATACAAGTGATTTAGGCATGAAAATCAAATGAAGACCACCTTCTTCCAAACTGAGATTAATTACTGCATAAACTCTCTATTGAGGAATATATTCTACATAATGCCATATTTGATAATATGAAGGTTTTCTGGACATTGACTCATTCATCTGTAACCTGTCTAGCACTAATATCGAATAGCTCTATTCATGTTTTAAAAAGACAGACTGGAAGATAATAGTATATAAAAAAATAGTTTGGACCAAATCTAGTCTGTTTACTCAGGTATTTCTTTTAAATGTGGAGACTGAGGATAATGGAAGGGTTGGGGAAAATGGAAAGCACACTCGTGTCCAGTAATACAGATTATTTTTTTTGAGACTTAGACAGATGTCATAAAAGAAAAGCTGAAGAGCATGCAAAGTTTTTGCAGTCACAGCTTGAAGAATCTTCAGTTTCCTCAAGAAAATCTGAGGAAAAATGAGATACTAAAGGATTTCAGTACTGTAACTTTTTTGTACCGAGATTTTTTTATGCTATGTTATGAGCAAGTATACTAGTCTTACACATATTACTAGCTCTATAATCACAAACTACAGGACAAAGAACAAATCAGTGGATGAATTTTTATATGAATGCCAGTGAGAGAATATTATAGAATCTAATATTATCAAATGTATCTATTGATTGAAATTATATATGAATATTTTCAATCTAAAATATTATAGATTATTTGAGACTGATTGACCTTAGATGCTGAAAATTTTCAGTATTTCACTGAAGTTTATCAAGTCTTTCTCAACTTTCAATGCTTTATTATTGGCTAATAGCTATATATAATCATAGCTTACCTGACTCTGAATTTTAAAATCTGCATTATCGATTAAATATTCCAGTAAGACTCAAATTTTGTGAGGTATGGGAACATTGAATCTAATGTGCAGTGTTATGAACTTTCATACCAGAAAAATTCCATAGCTGCAGTAACAACAAAAAAAGCAATATTCCATTTAAATGCATTGTGACATTTTAGTTTATTCCCCTCAGTATTTATCAGCTATAGCACCTTTTATTACTGTCTTGAATGTGAGCAAAAGGAATATTAAATATAGGAATACATAAAATTTAGTAGTCTATGTGTCAGGCCTCCTACAACTAGTCTCATTGTAGGAGACTAGTAAGTGTTTCTATTGGGGGCACGCTATGTGCTGCAACTACTACATTACTAGTAGAAAAGATACACCTTCCATATTGAAATACAGTATAAAATGTGAAGAACGACTGGAAGCACAACCACATTAATTCATACAAGCCATCTGTGTTTCCTAGTAGATTACCTAAGATGCCTGAATTTGGGTCAAGAAATGCAGTGCATCCCATGTGCTCCAGGTCTTATTTTGTCTGGTAGAGTAAATGACAGTACTCAAAGGATGTGAAAATAGCTTTAATGACATAATCAGTCTCATTGTGAAAAATACATGAAATCTGCAGCTGACACCTGGATAGAATTACCTTGGACTATCAACAAGAATGAAAATATTTTATAATAATAGTTAGGAGATCTAGTACTCTGCAAAACCAGGCTATCCAAAATGAAGATTTGCAGTTAGCATGAAGTGTAGAGACAGAACATACCAGACATACTCTGAGGGGTGGGACAAGCTCTAGGACATAACCGGTGTAAATAGCTATAGCTCAATGTCATGTCTGGATGTTTTTCTAGTTCAAAGAGGTACTACTAGGAAGCTGTTCCTGGCAGTATGAGGGTCCAGCTCTAACATGCAAACAGTCCCTAATACAGACCTTTGAGGTAGTGGTTTTCTTCTAGAAGCAGTGCTACATGGATTACTTAGTCTAGCCATATAATTGTATATTCGTTACTCCTAGCTGTTTAACATTTGCTTTGTAGAGAGAACAGTAGGAAATGCAAAGCTTATACAAAAGACAAAGCCAAATTTAAGTAGTTTTGTTACGACTATGCAGGCAGAACAATATTTCCAGAAATCAGGCTATTTTGCCTGGTGGGGTGTCCAACAGTAGCAAATGGCCTGAAACTCTGTTTAACACTGAGCTGTCTGACGGTTAGAGTGAAAAGAAAAATAGCTACTTTTTTGGTACTCTAACCTCTGGAAGCTATACCCATATGATGTTGCTGATTCAATATTTCTTTGTTTATATTGCTAAGTTTGAACAATTGACTGATTCTACCCATTATAAGATTCAGTAATGTCATGAAACCCTCAAAAATATGAAGTCTAGTTACTGTGTCTCTGTAATTAGTATGAGGTGAAGCTTCAGAATGAAGCTGATAAGCAGCAAGATAACAGACTCATTAGTAGAGCTAGTGTAGTCCATCAGATGCTAAAACAAGTTTACATGAGATTCTTGTGATATTCACAGGGAAAGGTAAGCAGACTGAGATATGTAAAACACAGCATTTAAATTATATTGCAAGAGTTAAATACACTGTACTGCTATAACACACAAAGCATCCACAATGAGGGTAGAGAAATTAACTAGTTTGTGACAGATGTGTGATAGAAGTTGATAACCAGAGGGGAAATGCATGATATGTTTTACAAAGGACAGATCAAATGTGTATCTGAAAAGCTGAAGCATGGAAAGTTTTAAAGCAAAGCTCATGATGAGGCTTGGAATACAAAAGTCAGGTGGACAACGCTGTTTGTCACCGTGCTTGCTGGGCTGTTCTGCTGTTGGGTGCAGAGATCTGGGAGGAGAATGCCACTTTCCCTGGACCGTGGCACTTCCCTCCCTCATCCTTTCAAAGAAGAAACACTGCAGCCAGTAGACCACTGAATGACAGCAACAAATACCTTTGCCATAGAAGTAATTTCCCTTTCTTACACCTCCGTTTAGGTGGGTATGTACAGCATCAGTTCTCTCTGACACTTATAGCTGGAGTTAATTTTTAGGATTATGTTTTCTGATATGGGAGTTAACATGTGGTATGTACATTTTTTTCAAAGGATGCTAGTTAGGAATTGGTAACTGGTGGAGGTTTATGTCTGTCTATTGTTAGGTATTACCTTCCGTATACCTAAAGATTTTATCACGCAAATGGAGAACGTTCTGGAAGATTCAGCCTTATTTCCAAATTAGCATTCTGATGTGGCCTACTGTACATACTGGAGATCAATGTAAGTGAGATCTGCTCTGTGCTAATGGCATTAATCAGAATAATTTCCCTGGGATTTTGATGTGTTATCATGTTCATCACCTATTATTGCTTGTTGCTAGCTTTCTTTTAATACAAGAATAAATACTTTTAATTAATCCTTGTCCCTTTGATATTGATATTAAATGCTGGTAGACAATAATTTTCAGATGAAAAAAATATGCTAATTATACTGTATTAGGCAGGTTAATATGGTTTTACACTTTACAACAAGAAAGTTTATTACTATGGTGACATTAATGCATGTAGAGTAATGTTCTCCAAACCAACTGTTACCAACAGATAAAGGCTGATTTGGTAATTGCTAACCTAAGGCAGGATCTAGGGGTGTTTCTGCACTAACACCATTAACTGCAGGAGGGGTGGTCAGGACCATAATATTCTGTTACTAAAGGAGTGGATGACACTGCTCAGTTCTAATATGAGGAGCTGTTGATGATGTGCTGTGTGAAGACCCTCTTTATTGGTTGCTTGGATATCTATAAACAGCAGATTAGTGCCAGCCCTTTAACTAAAGGTCTGTCAACCTCCCTTTTACGGACCTTGCTTTGGATGCTGGTTGGTGAAACGTCTTTTTACTGAAGCAAAGCTTAATGTAGGCAGAAGGAGTGGTCAAAGACAATGTTGAGGCCTCAAGCCTGGTTTGGTTCTGAGGGATATTTCTAGGCTCCTTTTCTTTGAGATGGCAGACTGGATGTCAATGATGTTGATCAAGACCCGGTTCTTTTACATCAGAGCGTGCCCCATGATGAGGCAGGCAGGATGTGCAGCTAGCACAGAGCACGGGAACGCACCACAGGTGAGATCTTTCCCTCATATTTTTTCCTGTGTGACACTGCCAAATCAACATACAATAAATGGCCCTGTCACAGGAGGCACATGTTTGTATTTCATTTCAGCTGGTGACTGTATTCTGAAGCATCTCAGGACTCTTTTAAGTTTTATCATAGACATGTTACCAAAATGCTGTTGTAATGTTAGTTGTTTGCCAAATCTCTTTACCTCAAAAGCTCCAAGGGGAAGTGAGTTTCACAAGTCACTCACTGCAAGAAAAGTTTCCACTGAGATTTGTATAATTCTCTGAAAGCAGTTTCTGGAATGCTGTGATTAAAAAGTGATCAAAAAAAAGCTATAATAAAAAAAAACCTCTTGTAGTTTAAGACTTGCACAAATGCTTATCAAGACATAGCCTAATTCGTTTTCTTTCTTTGATTCTGCCAATGCAAGATCCACCAATCCACCTGTAGTCATTGCACCTGACTGCTTCAAACCATGCCTACCTTAGTGCTGAGCCCTGAGAGGGAGATGGTCTGGTTTTGAACTCTTTCTTCTGGGGAGAAGAGGGGAAAGCTGATGGTGGTGGCAGATAAGGGTATTGCTGCCTGTGTGACTATGAGTGAGGCAAGAGCACCCTATTGCCTACCTGCAGCAGAAGCCATCCTTGGGCCAAAATGGTGGCTTGGAGGTGGGGTTGGACTCGCTCCCCAGCTGTATTGTCCACCTCCTGTTGTTGCCTTTCAGTGAGTGCTGTGGTTTCTGCAACATGGGAAAAGTGTCTGAGGAATGGTGTGAGGTTTGGGCTGGAAATCAAAAGTATGAGCCATGTGCTGTGTGGGCTAATCATGGCTGCCTGGCAGTGAGTGGTCTCTGAATTGCTGTGAAGCTTTTCTGCAGGTAAATCTGTTGAAACTGCTCCTAGAGGTTGGATTTACACTAAGGAGTTCATAATTGCAGTTCTCTGTACCATTCATGCTGGTGAAATAAAAGTATGGCTCCAAAAAGTGCTAGCAGAGCTGAAATAAACTAATTACAGCTTTAAAATGAATGTTTGTGGAAAATTGTCTTCACTACTCACTAACAGTTCTTCTAACCTGTCTCTCTACTGAGCACTAGATCATTCAATCCTACTGTGGTCATCAGGTGCAGCTTTTATCCAGGAAAGCACTTTTCTTTCCACTTTTATTCACTGAATCTACTTTGCTGTACTTTGTGGAGAACTTGTCCCTTTTATAGAAATGAAATGACTCTCATCTATATCAGGTAGATGAAAAGATCAGGGTATAGCCTTGGAGGCTCCTACCCTTTGTTCTACATCCAGATAATGCCCAGGGATCCTGAACCTAAGCCTGAATGCTCAGAAGTTTGTGCAGAGCTCTGGCAACATGCCTGAGTAATTTATGTTAATATGATTTCTAAAGTTCTTCTGTCTTAGTCTTTTATGTCTCTGTGTTTGACAGTGCTTCACCTTCATTATCGTTAAAGATCAGCATTGAACTAGATATTTCCTCCCTGTTCCCCCTGTGAAAACCAAAACAAATAAATCACTTAGCTTCTTTGCTGTCTCTTTGGTTTCCTCTCTGTGTTATTTTTAATCATTTTGACCTTGTAAACCCAATGACTTTTAGAAGGATCTAAAGATATACTTAAGAGATTCCTCTGTATCAGCAATATATTTAAATGAAGTTATATTATTTTATTATACATTGTCCTTCTTGTCACAACTTTTAAATTGTTTTCACGGCCTTACCAGTATTTCAGCTAAGTGAAATACATTATATCCATCAAGGATAGAATTCAAGCTTTATGTCTGTATATTAAGTATTATCTCTGAACTTGAAGATAGTATGCTCTATCATTTTTTAGTATTCATTAGGTAATAAATAAAAAATGATAACTACCAGTTTGAAGATCTGTGTATTTCTGCTGAGTCTACTGCACAGGTATGTTTCAGAATGATTTCCATAGGTTCATTATACCAGATTAGTGTGAGATCTGTCAGAGACTCATTGTCATTATAGTTTATTTTATCCAAAGGATTTGTTGTGTTCTTTTGCTGGTTTACTAGTTCAAAATAAACTATGCTTTTGTACTTCCCTGTCACAAGCAATGAGTACAAGTACATAGAAATACAACATATTATATTTCAACATTGGATAAAAACTTAAACTCCAGCCAGTTTACATCCAATAAAATGTTGAAAGATTCAAGCTTTGTTTGAAATGATGGCTGTAGTATTTTTTTAAACCAAAATATATTGAATAGATTTTCACATTTGAAAAATTTTATTCTGAAAATTTTGTAACTCTAGGCCATATTAATTTACATTTGAATTTCATTTTCCACAGAGTAAAATCCAATATTGCTGAAATATTTCAATTTCTGTGAAAACAAATTAAAATTAAGTCTTCATTTAATCTTCTGTGAAACTTTCAAATAATTACAGTTCAGGAGATTTGGGGTTTTATTTTCCTTAACATTCTCCAAAGGAGATATATGTCTTGTCACTAGTCTCCCTCCTCTCATATTTAGGAGAATGGTAATCTGTTGCAGGCTTGTCTAACCCCTAGTACATCAGTGGCAGCTCATAATGTGGGGACAGCAGAGTGGTACTTGATGTTACATGGTTTTGGTGACCCCCTCCAGGGGGTTTAGGAAGACCTGAATTGCCCAACACCTTTACATAATAAACATGCCTATGTACATCCTCCCTATGACTGATGGAGCTATTTGTATGGTTGTGGTTAAGCAAACTACCAGGGTGCTGGAAAAGAAAATAATATGCAAACTCAACACGCAACCATTCTTGTTTTATGCCATTGCACTTTCTTTAGCACGTTGGATTACTGCACATTGCAAACCTCCCTGGCTTTCAAGCTGTCATTTCCTGGCAGAAATCAATGCACTCTGTTACAAAGGAGATGTGGTGGTACAATCTCAGTCTAGTTTTCTGGTATTATCAATATATTTTCATGGTAGTGGACCACAGTTAGCAACACGTGCAAGCTCTGGATCCACTTTAAAAAAAAGAACTAAAGCATAAGAGTTTTCTGAAGCAGAAGTGGTAGTAAAGTTTGGGTAATAAAATAATGCCCTGACTCATCTCTAATTAAAAGTGCAATTTATGAAAGGGATTAGTGTTTAACAATGGAGAAAAGGAAGGAAGCAGCAGCTATAATTTTTTAAAATAACCTATTACTGACCAACTAGAGCAAATCGATCCATATCTTCAGCTCAGTCAAATTCTTAATAAGCTGGACAATAGTTATAGTAATTACGTAGATAAATTATTGTTTTTTTAAAATGTGGCCAGTGCTTTACAACACCAACCCCCCTTGATTTTTATCCAGTATGCATTTAGTATCTTCAAGCAAGCAATTGCTGCCTAAAAAGTGCTTTTTCATTAAAATGACACAAAGTAATAGATAAATAACATCCATTGCAATGTAAAATGCAAAGCAAATGTTAAAAAGGTTTCCTTTATTAGTACTCCTTATTAGCAAATAGTTAATTCTTTTTTTATTAATTTACTGGTCTTGCAAGATTGTTAAAAATTAGTCATCAATGAGAAGCAAATGGCAGCCCCACAACACAGCTGGTTTTTGTTAAAGTAATTAACCTGGCTGCATTCATGATCACATTTGGTACAAATTTTGAGCAATAATTCAGACATTGTTTCCAACAGTGTTGAGTTACAGTTGTGTTTACAAGTTTTAGAGCCATACTACAGAGAGAATGTAGGGAAAGGGTTGCTTTGTATGAGTTTCTCACAGAATGGGGAAGTGGTGATGAAGATGATTCTTCTAGTAGGCCCATCCAGCTGTCAGAGAAAAACTGATCATTATTTTTTCCTGCAAAATTCTTCCTGCTTTCCCTTCTTCAATGTTCTTTGTTTAATAAAAAGCAACATAATTTTGAAAATTCGGGAAGAAGAGGGGAAGGTTGTGGTTTTGATTTTGTCTTTCTGGGAAACTGGAATATTTATCTTAAACAGTTCTTTTCTATTTTTCTTCAAATATTTGTGTGCAAAATGTCCACTTTGGTTTTGACTAGGGTTAGCCTCAGGTAGCGCACAGGCACTGTGCTTGTATGCAAGTAAATTGTCAACATTTACTGTGCATTTGGGCAAACACAGAATTGAACTTACCACAGTTACTAACAGGCTAATGCTGTTTGTACAGGTGCTGGCTTGGCTATACAGAGGGAAGCCTGAATATGCTTAGATTTTAGGTCAGTGACTGCATGATACAGTTTTCAAGTGGAACTGAATTGGCAGCCGTTGAATGTATAGGCTCAAGGGTCAGCACTGCACAGTATGTTCAACTGTTATTTTTAAGTTTCTGCCTGAGTCTCCCTTGGAAACAGTCATCTGTAAGAATTTAGCTGTCGATGTGGGATAGGAGCAGGTGCAGAGCTCACAGCAACCATGCCGCGAGTCAATATAAATTAAGGGTCTAAGACAGAGACTGAAAGCAAGAGGAAGCTTTGAAAGAGGACATTCAGCTCAACAAGAAGCCAAATATAGGGCGGGAGGTAGCATGACAAGGAGTTTGAAGTAGGGGAATATCTTCAACTACTACTGAGAAAGAAAAGGTAGGCATTCAAGGGAAAAAATGCTGGGAAAAGAGAGATGAGACTAAGTGAAGGGTACTGCAATAGCCTTCCTAGACATAAATAGAAGTGGTTAGCCACAGAGTGATGTTTGAGACCATACCCATTTCCATGAAATAACAATTTTTGGTATTTTTAAAAATACTGAGAATCACAACAATTTTAATCTTTTGACAGCAGTAGAGTTCTTCATGTTAACATTGATGAAAGATAAGATCTCCACCAAAGCCCCCTATTTTTGGAGGGATGGTGGTGT
Source organism: Elanoides forficatus (assembly GCA_025311575.1). Taxonomy (NCBI): domain Eukaryota; kingdom Metazoa; phylum Chordata; class Aves; order Accipitriformes; family Accipitridae; genus Elanoides; species Elanoides forficatus. The sequence goes on along the minus strand of JAOBAS010000072.1, from coordinate 18,043,470 downwards.
ACTGCTCATGTGATGCACCATCTCTCTTGAAATAAATACATAAATACAGGTATATACCATAAAAAATACAACTAAAGTTAATGAACTGTTTCTTCATCTGTAACAAATCTTGAGAGCTTTCCTATTTTGCATGGAAGGTCATAATAGCCTCAGAGGATTTAATTTTCCTTTCTCTTGAAGAGTAGAAGAGATAAAAACCTTCCATTATTTGAGTTTCAGATCAATCTTTGTCTCCTTTGTCCTTACAAGAAAATCCCTGCCAAATTCACATGGCACTGGATGTTCTAAAGGCCAAGTCATTTGAACATATTTAAGGACATTCCTCAAAATCCCTTTTAAATTAGAAAGGAACTTCCAATTCTTTTCAAGGAATTGGACAAGTGGGTTGGGATCCTTTTCCCAAGTCTTTTCAAATGTGCACTTGTTTTCTGAAGTGTCCTATTCATAATAGTATAATTCACTTACAGCTCTACTTTCTATGTATTGAAACACTGACTTCTGAGCTGCTTTCCCTCTACAACTATCTGTCTCTTACTGTGACATTCACTGTCAGATTAAGCTCAGAAATCAGCATGAGAAGACTGGAACCTCACTGGAGGAAAAGGACCTGGAGGGTCTTTTGATCACAACAATTTTAAGTCTTGCACATGCTGAAAGTTCCAGCATGTATCTGATGAAATGAAGATAGAAACTGAAAATGTTCCAGGACATAACATTTTTTTTTTTTCAAAAGAAGCAGAACTTCTTCCAACACTGAAAGACTTCTTTTTGAAAGACTGTAAGACACCAGTTACTTCTTGTCCTTGCTCCCAGAACTCATCTTCCTCTTTCCATCCTTTGCTCTTATTTCCTTCACTTTTTTTCCCCCTTTTTTCCTCCTGTCTCTTCTGAAGAGTACAGATTTTTTTCATCTGTGGAGAAAAAACTGCTTTAACATTAAGGCGATTTTCAACATGAACAAGTAGGCACAGTAATGGATAGTGTCAATGAAAAAAGTAGCATTGTTGTGATATGCATGCTGACAAGAGCCTGCTTTACCTTTGTCAAAACACTGGTGCCAAATACTAGGCTTTTACAATGTCCATGACGTTAACTGTCTGATTTTGGCAGTTAAGTCCTGAGACTTGAGCAAGAGTATCACAAACCTGTGATCTATACTGCCAAAAGTCTCCTTTTAAAACAGTCTCTAATTGAGCAGTCAGACTTATCAGGAAACATGACCATTCCGCCTATCACTGGAGTTTTTTCCAGTCTAACCATGCAAATATTCAAATGCAAGAAAAGGATGTTGCTTGAATTCTTGACCAAAGAACTAGATTAGATTAATATAGTTTTATTCCCTAATACTAGCTCCAAACAGCATGGCAATTATTATGCACTGATTGTTTGTTTGAATGCAAGAAAGTGCTATGTTCTTTACTTTGCTGTCTGTTGGAGTAGCTTGCTTGCTTTAGTAATGATACTGAGCCTCTCACTACCTTTCAAGATCATTTATGACAGTACTTTTCTTCACAAGGCATAGTCACTGAATACTAGTCCTGGTACTTTATGTGTCCTGTGGGTACCGAATGTAGTTTATAATTTGTATTGTGCTGTGTAACCTGATAACATTTTTATTGCAGTGGTCTGGCAATGCCACAAGGACCAAACCATAATGTATAGGAGAGGTGGCATCTCGGCTTTGGAGAATGAGTAAAATAAATCTTTTCCTTTCAGAAGAAAGCTGGGAGTAGTAGCATGAAATAGCTTTATTTTGGAGGGTTGTTTGTCTCTTGGTGTAAAATGGCCAAATGAAATGGTGCACGACAGCCACACACACATCCCATGCTACAGTTCTGGGACATGGCTGGCCGTGGGCAGCAGGGCTGCTTTTTGTTATGAGTTGAAGCCTGTTCTGCAAGCCATCAGGTCCCCGCAGAGGACAGCTGGAGCAGCATAACAGAGATCGCAGTGTCTGCTTCCTGCAGTGCCCATTAACTTGTTGTGAAGATCAAGAACAAGAACAAGCGTTTCTCTCTGTAAATGTGCAAGCAGTGTCTGTGCATAGCAGCCCTTCCTGCCAAAAAATCAAGCCACCCCCTAATCCCCCAAACAACCACTTCTGAAGGGAAAGCAGAGGACTTTAGTTCAAACAAATTGGGGAGCACCCAAGCTGTCTCGTGCTCCCTGTGCTATCATCCTGCTTGCTCAATTAAGTCTTAATTAGCTCATAAGCTACTTTGAGGCAGGAACCATATTATTTTATGAGTCAACCCAATATTTAGCCCAGTAGAATAGCAAGCTTTTTTGGCTTCTTTCATTCCTTTATATAAAGACCGTACAAAATAAATAATGCAATTACATTATTTTTTCTGTCCAACTGGCTCACAATGTCCTATGTCAGGTGTGGCAGTCTGTACAGATAAGTGGATGTACAGAAGGATTCTGGGCATGCATACAAGAGTAGCTGACAGTCAGAGAAAGGTGCATCTCCTTTCACCTTAAATCAACAATACCCCCATGTTCCCAATTTTGAGGACTGGGAAGTGAGAGTTACTGGATCATATCAGGGGTTACATACTTCCTCCTATGATTGAGGAAGGGAAATGGAAGCAAAATTCAGAACTCCTGACCAGGTAGTTTTCCAACTAGGAATTCAGTTATTTTTATGGTGACATAAATGGAATGGAAATTAGTTAGCTGTTGTGTGTAAAAATTTCTGTTACCTTTGTCTCACGCTTTTAGCTGCCTGGTCTTGAAACCTACAGAATGTATGTTCATTTAGGTTTGGTGCTCTAAATCTATGCTGACAGCTGTAAATTTAAGCTAATAAATTAATTACCCAGGTAAGGAAAACAAGCACTATCTCCTCAGAGGTTGTACAAGCCATATAGCTAATGTTATCAAGAAAACACTGATCAGACACTAGGTGATTGATTTTCCCCCTTGGTAGGTATTAAGCTGTGCAGCTGATGAAATTTAACTACTCATGTTTCTCTATCCTTCATTTTTCATTTTATTAGATTTAGTCTATTTGCTATACAGGAACTTTCCTGCAAAACCAAACCTCCTAGGTAAGAGTAGAAACAACCTTACCTTTCTGTCTGTGTTCTTTAGGGACAAGCAGCAAAATCCCTTGAAAACCTGGCAAACTTTTGGTTTTGGCCTGGAAGAGCACTCCTGGCAGAGCTGTGGTGCAAAGCAGCGATAACTCTGGCTTTCGATCCATCCTCCCATGGCCTGTCTCAGCGGCGCACCCATGTCAATCAGGTAGGTGAGGCTGTAAGGTCTCATAGGGAGAAAAATTCTGTGCATAGCAGCAGCCATGAATTACAAGGAAGTGGTAATTAAGGGAGGCTTGGGGGACACTCAAAGTTATGCTGGGCTGCACAGAAAAACAACACAAACAACAGACCAGCCAGAGAGCAGCAGAGGGCACTGGTGACTTAAAGTCATCCTGCTAAATCTCCGAGGCTGCTGAATGCTCTGCAGAGTTTCTTTTCCATACCACTGTATTGCCCTGAGTCTCACCTGAAATCCCACCTGCTAATGTGAATGTATATATAATGGGCCCAATTTTCCTCTTATATTTTATAGTGAAAATTAAGAGCCACTCCAATGAGGACAAGGCATTAGAGAGCAGAAAGTGAGAGCAGATCAAAATGTATTATCTGGGAACAAGAACTGGGAAGCAGAAGCACAAGAAATTTTTATGCCTGTTTAGAGAAGCTTAAAAGGTTCACAAAATAGACTACCTTAGGGAAACTGTTTCTTATGTTCTCAGTGAAAAATATCAGATGCTGCAATCAAAGATTTTTTTCAAAGCGTAACAAAACTTTGTATGAGTTTGGGGGAAAAAACCTGGCAGTTTGTAACATTCTTTACAGTCCCATAGCTAGTATATCCTAATTTACTGAGAGCAGGAAAAAAGCATACAAAATTTCACAAACTGGTCTGTAGTTTACTGATGTTAAACTGATGCTTTAAAATTGACAGCTATAACTAATTTTTATGTTTTATAATGAAATACATGACTTAAATATTCTGAAGCTCTGCACCTTTCATTGTTTCATTTAGTCTGCTGGTTTTGACATGTCTTTCTTTATCCATAGTTCAACTGCATAGCTGAAGGAGCACCCACTGAATTCAGCAGAGCTAGCAATAACTGCGTATTTCTACCTATAGTTACTACTATCAACAGTTGTTTTCTCCTACCAGTCTTATCTTCTTCTTCTTTTTTTTCCCCCTGTGTACTATTTCCAGGTCTGCCCTAGATTTCTGCTTGAATCATCTTCTGATCCAGGGCTCTACCTAAATAAATTATAATATCCATTACGTTTGAGACTGTAGGCACCAGAGGACAACAGCTACCAAATGACTATGAGTAATGTGATGTCAAAACTCACCATCAAGGTGAAGATCTCTGCACCACTTTGTTGGCATTGAACATTTTTGAAATGCTGGCAGCTTCATAGCAAGTTTTCCTTTTAATTGCCTTCTGCCAAGCAAAGGCATTAGCCTGCTTCTAGCAGCTTTGTGGTTCCAGATGTCCAGATCTCTCATGATATCCTAAAACAGAGGCATCAGGGTTTTACACTTCTATTATAGAATTGTGCTGCTGAGTCCCCAGAGTGAGATCATGTTACTGAGCTGATCTATAGCTACGCTGAAGTCATCATTCTCCATACTATTTACCTGCAACTTAGACCAGAAGAAAACATAGACCTCTGGAGAGGTGCTGAATCAGAGCATCTCCAGGGGACAGCACAAAAATTTTAAGTGCTATGTATCATTTGACATTTTTCCATCTCTGTGAGGTGAAGATAAGGTAGTAAACTTCCAAAATTAAGAATGTTGCTTCTTAAAAGTGTCCTGTTCACTCACTTCATAGTGCAAAATACTCTAAATCACTGGAACTGGTGTCTCAGAAAATTGACCTTTGTTATATATTAACATTACCAAAAGATCTGGTAATTCACAGATATTTAAATATAGCAGTTTATGTTTAGTACAGTTCCTGTTAATGAGAAGATACCGTATATTCTCAAATGGTGACAGCAGGCCAAGACTGAGGAAAAAGTTCAATGGTACCAATGGGTTCTGTGCTTAAATTCTGCAGTTTTGTATGCCTGAAGATTCCTTTGTTGTCTTTAGATTATCCAGGGGAGATCCTACAGACTTTGGAACTGCTGACTTCTTTTTGCAGAACATTAAATTGGGTCTGTTCCCTGTCATACAGTAGGACTAATGATGTAAATAAAAGGAGGATGGACTGTACAATAAGTGGACTGAACAGACATCTCATAGTATCAGTCAGGGTGCCCAGTCAATGGGCACAGTCACACCTGCAAGACACCAGGACTTTTCTTCAGTATCACTGTTCCTCAGACACTGTATATTTTTTATATTTTCCGTTATAACCCCAATTCCTTAAATCTTTATTCTGGTTAAAAATATCCCTCCAAGCCTCTGTGTCTTAGAGTGCTTCAACAATAAACTAATTAAGAAAGAACTGGGATTAATGCTTAATCACCCTAAGGGGTGATGCAAGATTAATTTTTAATAGAGTTTCATTCTTTTAGACATTAGATAAGTCATGTGGAAATGCCAATTATTTTACACAATCACATGTAAATTCCAGAGAATAATAGAAATAGAAAGGACCAAACAGAAAAAAAATGGAGATAGGATTCATATTTGACAAAAAAATATTCTGACATGTTTGGCAGAATGAGAGGTATTTCTGTAGTATAGATTCTCTCTCTTTCAAAAAAATAATTACAGAAATAAACAGTTTATTTCCTAGTGGATTTTTTTGTGCGTGTGTTAATTAATTTCTTTATGTTTAAAAAGTGTTTGTAAACAGGTAAAATTTTTCTCAGTTATATTTTCTGTTCATTGCATTCATAGAATAATTCCTGCTTTATATCTTGTTTATAAATTGTAAATGTTCAGATCTGGATATAGACAATATTATTCTTTTAGCCCCATTTACATGATCATTGCTGAAATAACCATTCTGCAAACAAAGTAATTTATAAGAAAATGTCCAAGGATAGCCAACAATAAAGTAAAAGGGAAAAAAAAGAACAAAAGCCCAGCATCTGATGTGGTACAAATACTTACTTTGAGGTTAACAAATTGCATTAATTTTCTTTTGCCCTTAATGTTTCTAAAGCACCTCCTTCCTCTCACAAGTGTTTTTTATGAGCTTAGTTATTATTAATTTGTTTTCTCCTTTGTTTTAAAGTTTGTGGTAAGCAATGTTGGTATGCATGGGCACTGGATTTGGCTCTGAGAAAAAAACTTAGCCCCCTGCAGTTCTAAGTGTCTTGCTGATGGAAGCTAGATGGGTAATTTAAAGTGCTTTTAATTCCAGAATGAGCCAAATGGACATAATTTGGGTTATATACAGTGAATATTATTGGTTTTTTATTTCAGCAATTTGATGATAGAGAAGCTCAGAAGCTTGCTAGCTACTGGCAGTTTTTTCCAGGTTTTAGCTGGTCTAAAATGATTTGTTTTCAAATTGATAGGGTTTTCTTTGGTTTGAGAGAAATCTGAATAACTCCAGTATAGACCCAGCTTGTTTACTGTGTGGTGTGAATGAGTAATGTTCACAACATCAGCAATTAACTTTGGGGTTTGGGGGTTTTTTTTGGGTTGTTGGGTGGGTTGTTTTTTTTTGGTTTTTTTTGGTTTTTTTGGTTTGTTTCTAGGGATTAGGAGAATAAATAAAAGCCTTCCTATCATCTTGTTGGTGACTTAATGGAATTTGAAAGTTTTGCTATTGCATCTGCCTAGCTGCAAATACTAAGCAGTTAACATGTTTGTGATGGTTCTTTAGCTTCAGTAGAGGGATTATTGTCTTTATTTTTTGTCAGTCCAGAAGCATAAATGTCTGTCACTCTATGTATAATATTTTGTAGGTAAAAAAAGGAATTCCTCTTGTAAAGCCATACAATTAACCATTGGTAGTATGGCTTTAGGTCATACCTCTAGGTTACACCTCTTCATTGTTAAGCAGTTAGTTCTGGTTATTGAGAACATTAACAATAATCCTTATGGACTGGCCTGAAAGATATTATGTGAAGTGATCTTTTAGCTGCCAAACCCCAAACTTATGTCATCCCTGTGTGCAATGTTGTCCCTCTTTGGTGATAAAAGATGTATTGAAGTCAATATGGTTTGGAATGGCTAAATACAATGTAAGCTGAAACTGGAGACAAAAGGCCTTAATATGGAAAAATAAATGGTTTATTGGTTTGGATTGTTCTCTTTAATTTTGCATTACTGCTATCACTACACAGTAGTTTCTATGACATCTGACTACTGTTGTACTTTCTTCTTTTGTGCCCTGTCCATTCTTGTGGTAACCTCATTTTATGAAGGTGTTTTCTTACTCCAAAAATGTGTAAAAGTGATACAGCATGTTCAGTAGATTTGACTGTGGTTTACATTTATCTGATAAGCCAACTTTAGAGACATCTGTAAGGTTCTATACCTCTAACTTTTTCTAACCCCACTGTTTCACACATCTAGAAGGGGATAAAATAGATTGTCTTCCTTTCTGCACATTTTCAACAGTTTTGCTTACATTAGTTTTCCTGCTTTGTAGAAGACCATATAGCTTTAACACTCAGAGACCTGCTTTTATTTGCTACTTTTATTTCTAAATGCCTGCATATCATAAAGTTGATAAGAAGACCATACCTCTCAATAGTGCCAACCTTAATCACTTTTAAAAGGTGACAGAATAACTGCCATTTAAAATCAATTTTTGTCAGCCTTTCAATATTTCCTTCATAGCTTTGCTTTTCGAAATTGATTACTTAAGATTTTAGAGAATCTTCTGAAATCCACAGCACGTTAGATGCAGAATTGCCTAACATGAACCTTGTAATATTTTGAAGCTGTGTTTGCAGCTCTTGTCATTTTAAACACTAAGTGGCTTGAGAGAAAATTGCTGTAGTGAGCTGGCAGCAATTGCTGTTTTCTAAAAAATTATTCACGCCCCCCCCTCCACACTGAAAATATTGATGCAAAGGTTCATTTTCAGTTATTGATTCACTTCAGGTCATACTTTTTGACTTGGGGTTACCAATGTAGACACTTACAGCTGCTCAGTACCTGTTATTTTTTACACATTTGCAACTGTAAGCCAAACACATCAACAATGTGGAAATATTCACTAAATGCTATGAAATATGTAAAGCCTTTCTATTTATCAGTTCATGTACCCTATCCTTCCCTTTGCTCCCTCAATATCCGATTCTTTTAATTTTGGGAAGGTTGTTTCGACTGTGATAATTTAGCATGTAGAGGCTAAATATATTTAAACTTTTCAAAAAATGAAGGCATTTGGTATCTTGCATTACGTGTGTTGGTCTTTATCTTGTTTTACATGTGTTGGGCTTCACCTCTTCCATTTTTGTGATTCAGAGTTTTTTCCTCCCATTCTTTTTTCCCTTTTTGAAAGAGGCTGCCTCCAAGTGTTCTTTACCCTCTGAAATGGCATCTCAGTCACTCACCATTTTTACTCTGACACCTAGCACATACTTTCTTTTCTCATTACCTCTCTCCATCCCTCACATAATCTCTTGCAGTTGCCATCTCTCACCCCAGTTTTCATACAAACTTCATAGCCAGCACCTTGGTTATGTGTTTCTTTACTCTCACTACTTCATTTGGCCTTGATTTGAGGTCTTGCACATATTCTTTTCCTACTTTGCTTCTCTATCCATGCCTCCTCTTCCTTTGCATCAGTCCCTGTTACCTATCAAATCCCAGTTTACCTATTTTCAAGCAAAGGTCATAGCTGAGGCTCTCGTCCTTCACTCAGTTGTAGAAACTGACCTGTTTCCAGCTGGCTCAGCCTTCATCACCACTTAGTAAACACGCAGCTATTTTTTTACGGAATGACTTGCACAACCATCTTTAACTCCTCTCTGAAGCTCTCACTTTTGTGTAATGTCTATGTAAAAAACAACCTTGAAAATAGTTCAATTGTTTGTGCTGTGACAGTTTCAGAAATTCAGCCTTTGTCTTACTTGGTTTTCTCTTGCTTTAAATTTCCATTTCAATCTAGTTGAAGGCAGGGATCATTTATTTTCTGTCTTTGTATAACATCAAACTGTCCGTAATTAGGGCTGCTAGATAGAATGATAGCATAAGTAATATACCCATGTGTATCTCTCATAATAAAAACATTCAAGAAATTGGTAAAGATACTGAGATAAGGGTAGTAAGATAAGAGATCTATTGAAATACGTCTTTTTATTTACTGTATTTGCTGAAGTTTTGATTAACCAACAGAATACAAAGACCTTGGGGATCTTCTGAACTCTCTAAGCCATTTCACTATGAATTAATGGCTTTTAGGATGGATTTTTTTGAAAATTTTTTTTAATCTTTTTTTAACACTAATGAAGATTTGCATTTATACTGGGTTTTGGCAGATATTCAACACAACCAAAATACCTGTAGTACCAATGTGATATACCACAGAGGTTATTTTAGAAAACCAACTAACCAACCAACCAACCAACCAACCAAGTAACCCAGTTCCTGAATTGCAATGTCTATCTGTCTAGAAATTACAGTCTTTTTGGTTTGGATTATAGCACATAAAAAAGTGTTTTGAATGGACACATCAAGATTCTAACACTTAATATTTTTAAGCTTGTAGAGACTGTAACTCGATTAATCATTTTCCCTAGTTTTACACTGGGACCTACTAGCATGACCCTTATTTCTGTTAGCTTTGTTAGACTTATAAATGTCAGTAAATTTTAAACAGGTGTTCTTTAAGTAATAGTATGCTTTTCTATATTTTTTCAGACTATTTGAAATATGAAAATGTATTTCAATCTGGATATAAAGTACACAGATTATTATTCAGAAGCTTTGGGTTTCTCTGAATTCTGTGAAAACTTAACATAAAAATCTGTCAAACCAGTATAATTCAGTAAACCAGCCATGGAAAGATCTTTTTTGGTAATTAATATAAAGACTTTTTCTATAAAATACTGAGGAATAATAATATATTTTGTATTCTTGATTTTCAAATGATAAGAAAATGTGTGCAGTGCAGAGCTTATGTCATATATAGAGTGAACTAAGATGTTAGAATTGATTGTTATTTTCCCCCAATGATAACTTCTAATGTACTTATTGAATTATGGTTAAGATTATATAGTTAGTCTCTATCTGTATAAAAATATGTCCTGATGTCTAAACTGCAAAAAATTTTTCCTTAAGCTAAAATATTTAACATTTCCTTTTATCTCCTTTTAATCGGCTATTTTCTTTATGTTTAGTTTGCCTATTAAAAGCGTACCTTTTTTTAAACATTTGTACTTTATATAAAATTCATTTGTACACCATTCCTGCCACTACTTTAGATCCTGTTTTAAGGTCATAAAAGACTAGCACCCTTTCTTTCTTATATTTAATTAAGAATTATAATACTGCTGTCAGCAGAATGCAATAGCTATAGAAAGAGCTTGCTACCTGGAGTCCCTTTTATAACACATTCTTTATAACATATAAATATGAGTCAAAGAAATGAGGACATGATTAATGTTACTGAATTTATAGATAACTGTAACTTAGCATGCAGCACATGAGAAGGAAGAAAAGGAGTTCTTTCTGCCAATTGAAGGTGTATCACTCGATCTATGAAGGCCTGGGAAACAAATTTTTAAAATGCCGAAAGCTCCATCAATTACAGGTCTTGTGTAATTAATGTTGACATATATAGCTGCATTTTAGTGCTCGTCAGCAAGAAAAAGGGAGACAGGCAGTGACTTATAAGGTAGAGGAACAATTGCAATCTGCAAAACAAGAAGAGGGGATTGATCTGAGCTGAATAAATTGCAAAAGTTAACTTTAAGAACTGGAGCTGTTACTTAATTTTACAAAAGGCAGAAATCACTTTTACATTAATAGACATTTTGTGTTTATAGTGCTAAATGAAAGTAATAGTACTCAGGGTGATAATAAGGAAACCACATGAATTATAGAATGTCTTTGAACGGCCAATACCACATGGTGAAAGATCCAGCACATGTGTGTATTGAGTGAGGCGAGAAGAGTAAATATCCAACATGTCTGTGTAAGACCCAGGTGGAACAGGTACACACAGTTCTGTTAAGTCTTGCACACCAAGAAAGTGAATTTAGGCTGAAGGGAGTCTGGAGAGGAACTGCTGTAACCACTGAACTATGTCTATGTAAAGAAGAATACAGGACCTTGGTCTGGGTTGGGGGGGAAATAAAGCTCAAGGTGGTTGCCATATATTTTGAGAGGCAAGGTGTAAATTTCAGAAAAAGAAAGCAACTTAATGGGTGTAAGAATTAACAAGAAAAACTAGCAGTAAGCAATGCCTGATAGGGATTAGAAGCACATTTCTGATCCTCAGACCTAGAACATAATAATGGTAGAAACAGTAACATAAAAAAATACTTAGGTAATGCCAGCCAGTTTGTGAAAGTGATATATAGGACTCATTTGCTTTTGATAGCTTCTCTGTGGCCCTAGACATTTACCTTTCAACCTGTTCTTGTATTTCTGAGCACTTTGGTTATGGGGGAAGCAATTATAGCACCAGAGACAAAGTGCATGATTTTTCCTAGCCTTTATTTGCTGGAGATGAAAGCAGGGTCCTTATGCTGTACCTGCACTTGCAGGCTGAAAAAGGGACACTTGTAGTGATAAAAGGTTTGGGGTTTTTTATTTATTTATTAATTTTGCTGGAACTGGAAGGAGTGATTTGGAACAAGTGTCATTTTAAACTAACACAGTGCTTGGAAAAGAGGGCAGGTGGGATGAGGAGAAAGAGGAGGAGGAGGGAGAGGCCTAGGCAAGACTTTCTTTTGAGGAAAGGAAAATGAAGCAGAGATGTCTTCGTGTTGGGTCAGATGATGCTGGCAAGCACACCTTTTGAAATATGGGTCTGGGCTGGATGGCATCTGGAAGCGTTCCCTGGGTATGTGTTAGCAAGGTTGTGACACACTTGTCTTGAATGAAGTTTGGCACAAACAGATTTACAGAGCTCTGGGAACAAAGTAACTGCTTCAGGAGGCAGGAAACACTTCCCTTGTGGACAAAACTAAAGCAATTGCTGAGAAGCAGTATTTGTTTCCTAGTTTCCTTCTAAATTGCTGAATACTGGCTGTTGCTGGAGGCAAGACATTGGACTTGACTTATAAATGGTGCAATTTAGTACAGGAAACCCTATTAGTCAATTTAACTTTATATTGAAGTACTACAAAAACACATAAGAACAAGTTATTTTATAGAAAAACTGGGAGAAATTGTGCTGCTGTGGTGGTTCTGTGGTGGTATAATAAGTAGAAAATAAAATACTGCATGATGATCTGGATTTATGCATTGCAAATTGAGAGGTAGTTTGAGAAAACATAAATAAATTTGATATACCCTTCCATTACCACTGAACAAGTGCTTAGTGGCTCCAACAGATTGGTTTAAAGTCATTAAAATAGCAAAGCACCCTTTGGTGAAATTATTAAACCGTGCTTACCTAGACCTAAGATTACATTGTCCAGTGGGTGAGCTGGATATATGTTGCCTTTTCACAGCATGTCTAAGTGCCATTAAGTAGTGGGGGTTAGGTAGCTCATATAGGGTTTAAGGCTTTTTAAAGATCCATTATCTACTAGTTACTACTGTGCAAAGTGTGCTCTTAAAATATTATCTTGTACGTTAATTGCACTGAATGGGTTAGTGCAACACATTCATGTTATTAAAGTTAATGACCCATTGCATTAGTAGTGATAGTGAAGAAAATCTAAAGGCAAATTTCCTGTTTTAACTGGAGGACTGTACGGGTTGAAGGGAGGTTAGTATCATTACACTGGAATTGGTGGTATCTACAGGCCTAAGAAGAGAGAAAGCATCTATGTTTTGCACGTTAGTAAATCTTTTTTCATGTGCCTGTTATATTTTCAAAGATTGCTTGAAATCAGTACTTCAAGTGCAGTTTTTAGTTTGCTGTGTTCAGTCACTTTTGAGTAAAAAGCTGATCTTACTTTTTATTTACAATTAAATAGTTGTTTCTATTCAAAGGAGGAATAGCAACTCTTGCCTGCCATTTGTGATACAGTAAAAACTGGATGGACAATCATATGGACATAGGATGTCTCTTCTGCCCCCTGAAATCCTGTTCTGCATTTGTACTCGTGGTGTCTCCAGGCTGCACTTCACTCCAAAGCCTGGTGGTGTGAGAGCGTGCAGGAGCACTACCCCACAAAAGAGCACAGTACTGAGTTAGGGCAGGACTTCTTCTGCTGTTAGTAACTCCTGAATGGCTGCTTTTTAAGGCCTGAAAAGCTGTTTTTATTCAATCCCAGACTATTTACTTTTTGCAAACATACAGTATGAGCATTGTAATTTGTGAATTTAGTAGTAAAATGAGAATGTGAGACAAGGCAACTTGCATTATCAGAGAGCATTAGCCAGTTTGCATGGCACCCTGACTCCTATCCAGAGCAAACTTCTTTCCCCAATTCATCGGTTTGTGATGCTCTGAGTTCAGGCAGTTTCTGCTGTTTTGTGGCATCCCCCTTATGCTCTTGCATCTTGGCTGCAGGCTTTTCAGAGCAAACTCTGCTTTATCCTATTCTTCCTTATAAACCACTAAGCTTCTTTAGTGAACTATGAAAGGGGAGGGCAAGGAGGAGTGGATGTAGCACATGTTTCTGTTTCCAATGCCTTCTCTGTCCCATTAGAGAAGCGCTCAAGAACTACATTGTGCTAGCTTGGCATAAAGTGCAGATTGATGCTTTCCTGTGAATGCTGCATTTTGTAACAGCTCCTTGATTGTTAGTTAAAGGTGTCTCTTTCTATAGTGGCCCTGTTTGATTCAAAGCCAGCTGCTGCACAGGAGGCATCATCGGTCACCACCTTTTCACTTACAGACTCACATGAGACCCAGTTCCCATGACACTGCAGCCTGAGTCAGTTTGAGAGGGCTGGGTGCGCATGTGAGGCTTTCCCTGAATGAATTCAAACCCTCTTCTCTGCCAAAAGGGTCTTGCAAGTTTGTTAACACATTTGTTAACAGTTTGCCTGATGATTTCCAGGGAGTTAGATATATGGAGGGGAGGGAGTTTCACTGACTTTTTTAGAACTACCATTGTATAAATCTTTATTTTGATGGTATTCTGGTAGTTGGTGAGATTTTTAGCTAATCTGCTGTGTGAAGATATCCCTGGATGGGTTAGACATATTCTAAATGCTGAGAACTAGGATATGCATCTTTTTTCCAATGTGTTACTTTTAATGTGTCAGTTTAACACACAAGTTGTGCTACATTTCTATTCCAGATGCATGCATTCTTTTATATACCCTGATAGAAGAGGCCTCCAATTATATACATGCCTTAACCTCTCCTTCTTTACTTTTTAATCTGTACACAGCCATTTTCAACAGTCAGGTCACCTGGCATGTCTTGTGTTCTGTTTCTGCCAAGCAACCTGCAAACGTAGCATCCCTAAACACTTAAAATCAGATTCTGATTTTATGCAAAACCCAGAATGTTAGTAAAGCAAGACTGTTAAATTGTAATCTCACTGTGTGGTGTGAGATCTGTTAAATCAAGCTATGTACAGTTGCAGTATTTGTTTGGGGTTTTTGTTCAACTATTTTATCATGTTTCATGCATTTTTTCCTCTTCCTTAAAAAAAAAAAAAAAAAAAAAGAGCACTATAAATAGAGCATTTTACATAATAATCATAAAGAAACCTAGTTTATTTCAATATTACTTTTTGAATTATGCTTTTCAGCAGTTATCAATGAAAAGAGTAGAAGCTTTATGGCCTACCTCTTAAATCTACTGCCATATTGACATATTTACTTAGAGAGTAACTCTTGTAATTGGAGCTATGCTTAATGAAAAGGTACTTAATCTCTCTGTAGATTATCACACAAGCTTGTGAAGTGATTACTCATCAATCCTACTTGAATGACACATCTTAGATCAGTACCTATTGTTCGTTATAGACTGTGCAATTTCTAGAAATTCTTGATACAGCTTTCTAAGATGCACTGAATGGTATGTCCAGCACAACTCTCTTAGGAGACAACATTAGATCCCCTATTTAGTCATATAGCATCCACAGGGATTACTGACAGCACCGAGCAATGGTACATCCTTTACTTGCATATGTTGTTTTGTATACAAGGAGAAGTCTCTGCCGTCTTTCATTTCAAATTGCCTAGCAGGGGTTTGTGGGTAAAAATAATTTTTAAATTTAATTTAACTAAATAAATCTAAATGTAATACTCAGAAGCTGTAGTATTTTTTGTGTTCTTCAGGTAATGCATTGCTGACAGAGGGAAAAAAATGGAGAGTACGGACATGTAGTTCAAACAATTACACTGGCAGTAAAAATGTTGTATTTTTTATCCTTGACGGGAAATTATAAAAAATATGTGAAGAAACAGATGAGGGATTTCGAACTTCTGTTCTTCTGGTACATGACAGAAAAAGAAGAAAATATTTCAATAAATTAAATGAAAAAGTGGGAGACTTTATAGTGATAGAAACAATTTTTATGTTACACAGTCTGTATTTAAGCTGTGAAGTGGCAGATCTTTAATGAGACAGACATGTAATAGGTAATTCCTGTTAATGAAATATTTTCAAAGAGCTATTCAAGGGCACATTTTAGGACTTCATCAGATGTAAATTATAGGTCAGGTTAAGGCCCTGACAGTGGGCAGTGCTGAAATGTATATCCTTTGATGGATTCCTGTACCCTGTTATGGAATATCTGATACCAGCAGAGACAAGTTATTGGAGTTCAGTGAACATGTTTTGTGATTTGATGGCAGTTGTTCTGTTCCTAAAGGGAAAATACTCACAGATACGTGGCTGGGGGCTTGTTTATGAGTTTCGTAGGGGAGACAAAATTGTGCTGTGCTCTATAAAAGAGCTTTCCATGACAGCTTCCCACATAATTTCGAAGCTGTCTTTCAAGCTGTTTCTCTCACTCCCTGGGTCCCCCTTTTACCTGTGTGCCATCAGTTATAAGTCTGCAGAAGCACTTCTCAGAAATTACTTGCAAACACTTTAAAGACTTATAGACTTTTCTTTTTGTTGTGAAGTTGAAGATGTTCATATCTGTAATCCAACACTGAGCTCTTCATTTTCTTATTTTTCTTTTCCGCTTCTCCCCTTTTTTCCTTTTCCTAATACTTTTTCCCAGGTATTTCAGTTCAATCACATAATCTTTTCTGCTTAAGGAATTGAAGCCAGTTGGCTTTCAGGGTTTTTTTCATTAGTTAAAAGCCATTCTCTTTTTCCCACTATTCTGTATAAAGACAATTCACTGGCTTTAGAAGTTCGATGTGTCAAACACATCGAAAACTTTCACTGCAATGCAAGAGCAAGGCTCTGCAAGGTAATTTGGTTTGTGTCCACTCATATTCAAGCAGAAAATCAAGGAGAAAAATGTAATTGTGCTCATATAGAGCATTTCACTAAAACTCTATGTCTAATTATAGTGGTGAACACATAGCAGGGACACTAGAAAGAGGAGATATCTTTAAACCCTTTATCTTTGAAGAGGCCTTTTGACACCAGATATGATTCAAGTTAAGAAAGAAGCTCTCCTGACAAGTTATACCCCAATAAATGTGTCATTGATGACTAGGTTGTACATGAAGCATTTGTCACAACATACATATTCTGCCTAATTATTATTAGAAAGTGTATTTTCTCTCAGTTGTTTTCCTGTACTAATTCACATTCTTCCATGTTTTAAGACTACTTGACAATTCCAATACTTAATATAATCACAGTGACTTCACATGTTCTATTCTGTGTTGAAGAGTCCAGATGAACCACCCAGTTAATGCAAACGATGCTGGACTTCTATTTCGTGTCCCCCATATTAGTCACAGGATATTATTCTTCCCATTTACACATTTGTTACAGGATTCTGTGACTGTAGAACAAATGTGTTGCTATAAAAGTGGTAGCGTATATGTTTCTTATTCTGGAAAGTTTAAATCAAAATGGCTGCATGGAGCATTAGAACAAAATATTCCTTATAGCAACCAACATAAAAAGCCTCAATTGTCTCTCAGGAATCAAACTTCAACCTGTTACCGTTGACCATCATTCTGCAGCTAACACAAAGTCTTGCAGCAGTAATAGCAAATAAGTGAAAATATATTAGCAGATACATTTTTCATAACCAACCCAATTTTGCTGACTTTTTAAATTTAAAACATTTAGAATATTTTTGAGGCTGTCATGAAATAGGTCACGTTGGAATTCTGAGCATTTAGGACCTAAATGAAAGATATCTGTGCATTCATAAAATTGTCTGCAACATCTCCCCAAATGCTGAAATTACGTGGATAAGAACATTTGTTCTTTTTCCAATGTTTAGGCATTTAAATTCTATCTGTTGAGTCAAGGAAATAACTGACAATTTACCTAGGAGACTGCTGGGAAGCCTGAAATTTTGAACAAAATGGCCAGAAAAACTGACGATACTAATCAAAACTTCTGAGATTCAGTTTCTGGAACTATCACTGAAGTCTCTTAATGTCAGCAAACATTTACATGGACCGACTTCCTAGTATTCATAAATAGGAAAGGCATTTGTAGATCTACTGCTTGTACTTGGGAAGGAAAAATACATCTAGATTTTAATAGCATATACTAAAATATCTGTATCATAGTATTCCTTTGATGGTTTGGAATGCATTGCTCTGGAGGAAAGGGTGTCAACAAGTCCTGAGTCTTAATTTGCAGTTGGAAATAACTGCAAGCATGTTGTGTAGGTGCTGGTTTTGTATGATGGACAGAGTGAACTGTCACGTATGCCATCTTGATGAACTTTGAGCAGAAGTTTTATTAATGTCCCACTCAGTTTATGGACTTCCCTGTTTATCTCATGCTTTCAGACTTTTTGCATTGTGCTGTTGAACATCTTCCTGTGCCTGAAAGATGCAGTGATTTTAACCTTTCTCACCAAGTATGCATTCAAGAGATTGGTGTATGTGTCTATGCTTATACACACACACACACGTAAACATATATATATGTATACATACATATATACATATGCTATATATATATATGAACCCACAGGGAGGCAATTAGATACAGCTACAAATTTGTGCTTATGTTTTATCTCATGATTTTTAAATACATGTATGCTTTTGAGAGTCTTGTCTCATGATTACCTAAGTCATTCTAATTCATTTCTGATTGATTGTTTACAAAGAAGACAGAAAATCTATGTACCATTTAAGACAACCAGGCCCTCAAAGGGGATGGAAAGGAGATTATTTACATTTCAGGTAGCATTGGCCATTCTTTCTCTGGCTCATTCAGTTTTTGAAATGCTGACAGACTTTATTGTAAGCCTAAAATCATAAATCAGTACTTGTGTATCCAAGTGCTCTGAAATTACAATTGTATAGTATAGCAATGTAGTCACAGAAGTGCAGTCTTCTTTGGAAAGATAATACTAAAAAAAAGGTTAAATTGTTGAAACTACCACTGCAAATGTGAAGTAATATGGGGGACTCTATACTCAGTTTGGTAAGTAGAAATTTTAACATTGTCTTTAAAGAAGTCCTTTTCTTTCAATTCACTTTTTGTTAGGAAAATGAGGATTGTGCTTGAAGATCACAGTTACTTCTCTTTATGTTGTTTCCTATTTATCAGGCTTATTTTGGTTTTTATTAGAAAGCTTCTGAATTTTTAGTCCTGTGAAAACAAGTCTGTTTTCACAAAATTGTTTAACGTGTAGGAAAACAAGAGCAATAGAGAGAGCTGAAACAGTGATGCAGTTGGGCATGGCTCAACGATTTTTCTCATATGTTCTCATTGTATCATGTTGGCATCTGGACTACCGGCATAGTATTTGGCCTTTCAGAGTCTCCAATCTTTATTTCTTCTAGTGCAGATGTTTCAGCCAAATTAATTGTTAAGTAGTGGGCAGCCAGAAATTTTGCTTAAAAGTGGTGCAACACAAGAATCATGAGTCTTTGCTAATATTAATATGATTTTGTTTGTACTTTTGCTAGTTGAGAGACTTGTTTAGTAGTCAGACAAATGGGAACTGTCCTTTTAGACTTACATGACCCTTTTAGAGGTGGTGGGAATATACTTGTAATGCTGTTGAGCTAGCTGTGTGCATCTTTGGAGTGGAAAAGCTCAGCCTGTAAAAGTCAGGCTTAAAAAAGAAATTGCCATTCCAAAACCAAGCCTTGGCTTTGAAGGTGTTACTGAAATAATAGTAAGGGAGTCAAGGAGGTAGACTGAAGGCTCGAAGGAATTAAGAGGACTAAATACAAAGACTGTCATCAGAGCCAGATTTGTGGAAATCACTGTTGTGTGAGATCCTACAGCTTGGATGATTTACCCTGCAACCTGAATTCATCTACAAGGACTGAAGGAAGAAAGTAGAGAGTCTTGGATGAACTCACAGCTAGCATTACTAAAATGATTATTTTATCCAGCTGTAATTAGGCGACCAAATGCTTTACATCATAAGCTTAATTATGTTAACCATCCGCCATTAATGTCTTAGCATTTCACCACTTTCAGAATGAAGAATTTTGTGGGTAGAGTTTTACCACCTTCTCAGTATATTTGGAGACACATCAATGACAATACCACTGGAAAAAAACATTTGAATGTGCCTAACTTCATCACAGTTTCATGTGACATTAGCAGCTATGAATTACTGGAAGAGTATTTGCAAGATGAGGAATCCTGTTGATCCAGATGGGATGCAGATTAAATGGCCAAGCTAATTTCCCAGTTGGGAGCTCCAAAGAGGCACTGAAAGAAAATACCTTACCAATCATAGTATTGCACTGAAAACATTAAGTCCCTTGGTTAATAAGGACAAAGGAACACATCAAAGCTGCTGAAGTACAGTTGTCATAAAGAGACAGGGTGTAGCAGAATGTGTCTCCTCAGATGCTGCTTGTTTTCCTTTCCAAGCTGCCATGCCGGAGAGCAGGTGCTAGTGCTCAGGAAATCTCTACAACAGAAACACTGGCTCTGGCCTTTGGGACCAGCAAATGATTTTGTCATCCTGACATCTGAAACCCCTGAATGCACCCTTTGTCCCATTGCATCCGTTTCACAGGGCAGAAAATCAGGTTATGTGTCATGGTCAGAGAACTTGAGGAGGAGATGTGCTTAAATGACAACTGTTTTAGTGACTGTATAAAAATGTACACTGTGACCAGCCAACAGGACAGATACTAGGGTGTTTGCATCATTGTAATTCATCTGTGCTTTTCCACAAAGCCGAACTGCACTCATCTCTTACATGCTTACCTAAACTTATTTTTGGTTAACAAAAAT
Source organism: Elanoides forficatus (assembly GCA_025311575.1). NCBI lineage: Eukaryota > Metazoa > Chordata > Aves > Accipitriformes > Accipitridae > Elanoides > Elanoides forficatus. The sequence continues at coordinate 18,023,123 of JAOBAS010000072.1, read as the reverse complement.
AACTGTGGATAATGTCAGCTTACTAATGGGCCCAAGGATAGAATTTTCTTTGCCTGTTTGACAGACTTGATTCTTTTGCACAAATCCACAGCTTGCCCGGCTATGCCTGGAGGCAGATACACTGCTGTGGGCTTCTTCAGTTCTGTTGATGGGTCCTGTTCCGCCAACACATTAAGCTGTTTCTGTAGATAAATGATGCACAAATAAAAGAGCATACGTCAAATCTTAATCCTGTTTCAGTGTGGATGAACCAGTATTGCTAAAATAAGACCCCCTTTCCTCCTATGCTGAATCTTTGGATGCCATTTGGGTCTGAAACAGTTGCATATTTTCATCCTGATAAATATTCCTGAAGGGAGAGCCAGCCACTTCCTTTTTTGTTTAATTTTAATCTCTGCAGCAAGCTTTCTTGAAGGGAGACATTGGAACAAGCTGCCTCTGCTGGGGTCCCACACCAGTTGGTGCTCACAACTGTAGAAGAATTTAAAGCCTCAGGGACTGGTGTGATGTAGACCTCATGGCCCAATGCGGAAACTGCTGCCAGGTCTCTGTGCTTCGCAGGGAATTGCAGAGGCCTTGCAGCTGGCTCCCTAAAAAAGCAGGATGGAGCGAAAGTCCACCAGCACCTATGAAGAGCCAGGTGGGCCATCTGACCACCTGCAGAAGATACCAAAGGGTGCAGTAATCTGCTGAGCTGCCCTAGTAAAACTGGGTTTATTTGGTAAATTAATTCTGAGGGACGTTAAGTGGTGTTGGTTAAGTATTATACTTTCATATCAAAAACATAGCAACATGTGTGATTGGTCCTCAACAAGGAATGAGAAAAGTTAATGATTTCTCTCCACTGCTGTTCTCATTAAAGCCTGTCTCCAGCATGTGGCTTGAAGACATGCCCTAGATATGAGGGTGGACCTGGCAATGAAGCCCTCCTGGCCCTCCCTGGGCTGTGGATACATTGCACAGATACATGGCCCATGCATTTTTGGCAGCTTGTGTTTTCCTGCAGTCCAGAGCTTGTGCTGGATCAAAGAGGTGCCTGGTTTATAGGCTCTCTTGCTCTGTTCTGGCACTCTCTACTCTAATGCAAAGTTTTTGAAAAACGCTTGGTATTAAAACTGGTAAAATGTGTTGAACAACATGTTTTGAAAGAAGAAGTATAGCTACAGTGGTCATAGTGTATGTTAGGTTTACACTTCATTGTCATGTCATAACTGGAATATTTTTGATGAGGAGAAGAAATCTTTGTACCATTAGGATTTAATAAGCAATTAAACATTCCATGAAACTCTTTAAATGAAATTAAATCCTGCAACCATCTCAGAAGTAAATCAGAAAAGTGTATATTCACAGATTTAAAGGTACTTAACATTGTTAACAGTTTATATTATGGTTGTTAGAGATATTGAATCAGAATACTACTCAAAATTCATAAACATAGATGTAGAAATGGCCCTACCTTACAGATCTGATGATATATAAAAACATTATTAACAGGGTACCAAAGTTTTTACTTCAAGTTAAACCAAAAGGGAAAGATTTTCTCTTGCTTTTCTTGTACAATTTTCCTATGTGAAAGATATGCAGAACATCTAATGGAGTGTTGCAGTGAAGCTGAGGTGAGACAATATGGTTATACCCATGCTGGATATTGAAAAAGGACAAATGTTAAAAAATCCAACAACCTGAAATTTCTGGAGGGTCATGTGTTCTGTGGGAACTTGATCCAAAGCCCAGTGTTGTCTTTCCATTGCGTGCAATAGACTTCAGTATCAGCCTTTGCTGAGCATCATAAAAATATCTGAAATCTTGCAGTGATGCAAATATATTGTTAAGTTCTCTTTCCTTCTCTTGCCTGTTAAAATCTGCACTTGATCTGTGTTTTTCTGTTTTCTGAAGACTAGAAAGATTTTCTTCCTTGTTTTCAAACCATTTTTTTGTATATCAACTATAAAAATTCTAAGAATTTCAACTTCTGCATATTTGCAGTAAGTGACCTAGTTCATTGTAGAAATAGGTTAAAATTAGCCTTCATAAAAAAAATCTATTTTCATCTCATAGAATATCTTTTAGCCATGTCTTTTTGTATTTCATAAAGTGTCTATCTCTTCATGCTTAAAAAGCTGGTGTTGTTTTGCTTAGCTTTGATCAGGACACGCTCATTCAGACCATGACAGCCTTAATTAAATCCAGAGACGTAGTAACAAGGCAGGCTTTTTTTCTGCCTGATATACTTAGTATCTTACAGTATATCATTGATCCAGATTTTGAAACATTATATATTCTTTCATTTGTAAAAAATGATCAACCGATGGAAAATGAAGGTTGGGGTTTTTTTGTTTGTTTTCCGTTTTAATGCATCTGTATATTAGCATTTTGAAATAAGCAGAGCTGTGTGGTATGTTCACAGTTTATGGTTAAAAATTACACATGCACTGTAAGAAGTCTCAGATCACAATTCCTGGCTGCCCCATGTGACTTTTTATGACATGCAACTTGATAAGTTTATGCTGATCATATTCTTGGTTAGTTTTACTGACTATATTCCACCATTGTTATGGCTAAGACTTGCTATCTGCAGGGTTCATAATAACGACACACTGCATTCTTTATTCCTATTTTTAGGAATGCTGTAGCTGCATAGGGAAAGGATTTGTGTTCTTATGCAAACACATGACTGTCTGAGAGCTTTCTGAGCTATGTCAGAAACCAGGATAGTAATTACTGTTTTTTACTAGTTCAGAATTCAGCACAGGTATAATTCTCTCTATGTGGTCCAACGACATGCAGGAGATGGAAAGTATGTTCCCACTATTTACAGATTTGCTGTAAAAAAATAGCTGTTTTGTATTGTTCTAATCCAAATATACAAAAGTTCCTGGACTAAAGCTCATATGATAGCGCTGCAGAAGAATTCTATGATTCTAAGACCTCCCTTCTGAACAAACATCACTGTTCATTTCAGTTCTCTGTCTTTGGACAGTGCTTAAGCCTCAGCCCAAGATTATGTCTTGTTTTGCATGGACATGTACAGGAGTGATGGCTCACAAGCTGCTTTTTTTGCTCTAAGTAGCCATCACTATTCCTAGAATATGTGTTTGTGGAGGATGTGGATCTTGACCCCAGCTACCTTCTCTCTGCAAGTGAGCAAGAACAGGGCAGAGCCTTAATTCTGCTTGGGAACAGCTGAAATGACAGGCAGGGAAACGGGCCTGTGCTTAGTAGTGGTCAGTCCGGATTACTTGCCCATGGAGGAGGCAAAATGCAATTTGGTTTTCTTTGACATAGAGAAGCTATATGCAGAGGCTCAAAATTTATTGTATGCCCACAAATGACCTAGAAGAAATGCTGAAAAATTATTAGCCTGTTCCTTGTCTTTCTGCTGGGTAGGGTACGATTGTTGAATACTTGCATCTGCAATACAAAGGCCTTGCCCACTCACTTCATTCTCAGAATAATTTTATTACTATCACTATTACCTCATTTATACCACAATAACACCCAGAGGCCTCAGCAATATTTAAGAAGCCTCAGCAATATTTAAGGCCTATTTTCCTATGCATTACACAAACAAATAAGGAAGGAATAAGGACTTTGCTTAAAGGAGAAAACAGTTTTCAGGGTCTAAATTTGATTTTCCTCAGCACATAAACAGCTGGGGGCACATGTGCTGTCCATAATGAAAAAAAGAAAGCTGAAGATCTGTTTTGGACTCAGATGATACCTCTGTGAAAGGATATGGCAAGAGATTTTGAAAATCATATTTATTTTGTGGTTTAACAGGTTGCTTCCTACCCACACAATATAGAGCAAGTGTACTGATATATACAGTGAATATTTCCAGCTTTCTGTCATCACCCCAGTTAGTCATGCAAATGAACTACATGTGTATGCCTTTTAGCCCTGTTTGGGTGTCTCATTTGCCCATGTGCTGGCTAGGGATGCTAAAAGAACTGGGTCCTTTACTCCACTTGCAGTATCGCTGTCCCATGGCAGACAAAACATAAACCAGCTGGTGAAAACAGTCGGTTCTGCAGCGGGTCAGTTGCGCTAACAGCATGCCAGGTATGAAACAACACTTTATTTTATGCTTGGCATATTTTAAGATCTTAACATTTCATTAATTTCAGTGACAACACAGAAACATTCCAGGACACAACCATGCTGCAGCAATGGTAGGATTTATTGTTAAAAATAATTTTACTGAAGAAATTATGATGCACTGGGGAGAAATGAGCTTTCCTACAGATGACCCTTAGAAGTTAGCTTTGGAGCTAGGCTTGTTATTATGTTAAACAGAAGTTTAAGAACAAGAAGGAGCTTCATAACCACCTTTTTTGTTGTTGTTAGGCAAGCCATTACCTGACCATTTTTTTTCCTCTTAATTTGAGGTAGGGTTGGGGAGGTTGCGATGTTTTACATTATGTGAAGTGCTTGTGGCATTAAGTTATTAGGGAGACTGAGATTGGTTTACCCACTAGGTCATGGTAAATGAATGCAGATGCAAAGACTATGTCAATTGTGTCAATGGTGAAGGCTGTACCACACAGACTGTGAAAAATTAGAGGAGAGCAGGAAATAATTTATTTTTCTAACAACCTATTTCCCATTTACAACTTGTACCTGTTGAAGCTGAAAATGCTCCCCTTGTTTTGTCCTTTCCCTGCTGGCTGTCTCTCTTCTTTATTTGACAGATATTCAACACTTGAGGCCTTAAGTTCAGATGAGTATTATTAACAGCAACCATTACGGTCCCCTGGGGATTAATTTTACTTTGTGTGTGTGTTTTCACAATAGTTTCAAGATGCTGGAATGCAGATATATTTCTAGTAAAAAAAATAGTTTAGACAGGTTGATTCATTTAGCTACCCAGCAGGATCTGATTGCTTTTCTAAAGTTAATTCCCAGTGAGTTTTTTCCCAACAGAAGCATGCTACAGTAGCTATTGCTATGAATGAAAGTAAGTGTTTTCTTACACAGAAATTAGTGAGGGTTTTTTTTTCCATTTCTTTCTACTTTCCATTTCTTTTTACTTTCTTTAGTACAACTTTTTTCAGGTCACTCAAAGTGAGATATATTATTCAAATAGATGTTTCCAAGATACTGTTTATACCATGCCCCATTTTTCAAGAACTAAAGTCTCTGTGTTTTCTGAGGAAATTAAAAGATTGTTTGCTTTATTCGGAGGTGGGGTATTTTTTTGGTTCAAGTTTGTTGGGTTTGGGGGGTTGTTGGTTTGATTGCAGCTGACAAAGCTAAAAGACCTCTTTGTCCCTGTCTTCAAGCTGTGTGTGAACTCTAGTGGAATTCTGAACAGGTAAAACAACACATTATATGTGTTGCAGATGTGCTAGTAACAAGCTCTTCTGTTGTTGTGGACTTCCTGAGCAGCAACTATGAAACAGAGATGACAAGTATATGCTTTTCTGGTGGTGACATTTAAATGTTGTTTGATGCTCTCAAAATAAAAAATGTTCTATTTTCATACTTTTACTGAGGACTGAAGTGCAGATTAAAGTTTCTTACGTATTTATGTGTTGCACCTAGGCAAAATCTAATACAAATCAGATTGCAGTGGTGGCTTTGATGAGAGATTCTGCAGCAGATTTAATAATTTGTCACATATTGGTTGAGAAGTAGTTGAGAGGCTTAAAGTAGAAAGCCAAAAGTAACTCCAGCAGAAGAATTTAATGCAGTTCATCCCAATCATGCTGGCAATGCATATGTAGAAGCCTAGCAGAGGGTGGAAAAGCCCGCAGGGAGGCATGGCCTCGCTTGCAGCATGCTCCTCGGTGCCTCACTCAGTCTGATGCCATAAAGCCTCACTGGGTTGTTCCTGGGATGCAGAAGACCCAGGTGGGGTAAGTGGGATTCTCCTTTCACTTCTGTCCTGACATGGGAAGGAAGGAATTTCAGGGACTATGTCCAGTCCAGTGCAAGAGATAGCAGTCTTCAGGATGAGTTGCATGAAAGGCCATTGTGGGCAATTACAAAGACAGTTTGAAGCTCCTTTAATTCAGTGCTTTTTTCTAAGGTAGTATGTAACTTGTCAGGACAGGGTAAAAGGTCTGGAGCAGTTGCTGTGACAGTCGATGATAACAGCCTGACTGAGAAAGGCTGCAGATCCTATCCTGCCCTCCCAAATTCCTCTCTCAGTTAAGTACTAGTTTAACACTTCATTGTTATAAAGACTCATGTAGTTTAAACTGTGGCTCAGAATTCTCTTTAAACAACACAACATTCCCCATATTACAGGCTTCACTAAACAACCTACTTCGTAATGTACAGCCACATACTGGTTTTGAAATTAAATATTGACAACAGTTTAATCGATTTCAAATTTTGTACTTAGCAAGTTCTAACTGAAAGTGAAAAAGTGGTTCAAGGAACAGTCTGAATGGCATCGAACTGTAATAACACTCATTATTTGCAGAGGGTGGTAAGCTCAGGATTAGGATATGTGTTTTGAAGGCAGTACGAGTCTTCTTTCTTTGAAATGTTTTCCAGTGTACGTTAGCTAACATGAACCACCACTACTGCTATAGCATGACATGACCACACCTTTTTGACAGTTAGCTAGGGTGCAGTGTATTCCCTTTAATTTACTCTGACCAGTTGGATTAAAGATGACATTCTCAAGTAGATGTTCCTTGCAATAACACCTTGACAGCCATTTTGGTAGCATTGCTGCCTACAGTGATCTCTGTCTTGAGTAAGTTCACAAGTAAAGACATGAGGAAAAGATGATAACTTCTAACTAGGCTAATTAAAAATTTTGATCACTTTGGGCTCTCTTTCTTGTTTCCAAATATTAAACGAATATTAAGGATTGGGTTTTTTTTTTTTTTTAAATTGCAAGATTATTCAGTTGTAGAACTATAAACAATTATAGAAATAAATATTCTTTCAATTTAAAAATGTTTGCAATGTGTGGGAACAGCTGACTTAGCTCTTTATAGTTATGAAGCAGACATCAGGTTGATTCTTACCTCTCAAATTCTCAGCAGATTCTATGTGGAATTCTACTAAGCAGAGAAATATATACATTTTAATAGTCTTATCCCTTTAAATTTGAGGAAAAGTAGATGTAGCCTTGATATAAATATTAATGTGACACTTCAGGCAAAGGCAGTGCATTTTAGAAACCTTAATTAGCATCTCAGAAGGTTTTCTTCCAATAAATTGCCTGGTACTGCTGTGTGAATGGCTTCAGATAGTGAATTTGCCCTCAGTTTCACTGGGAGATAAAATAGCTGAGCAGGAAAATAGGAACAAGACTTCATAGTGGGTTTAGAAGCAAATCTCATTTTGAGGCTTGTGAAAGAATAGTCTGGTATAATAACGAGGGAATATATCATTCACCAACAAACGTGAAAGTGTCTCATATATGTAGGAATGAATTGAAATTCAGGACTGTGGTAGTTTGTGTGAAAAAAGAAGATTTTTTTTTTTCCTAAATTTTATCTAAAAATTTTTATTAATTGAAACTAGATCATCATCGCTTGTTTCAGAATCTCAGTATGACTAATTTACTTTTTTTACTCCGGTTTTCAGTTTCTTATGGATTTGAATTAGACTGTTACCTTGGGAATTTCACTCCAGGAGAGCCTTTCAGAAGGCTGTAGTGACATCTAATCTTTAAAAGAATGTTATTAAAAAAAACTAAGAGAAAATATTCTGAGATTACATTATTCTGGATTTAATTGAACAGGTCTCATAATGGAGAGAAACAAAATCCAGTATTTGGGAATTTTTTGTAGAAATATTAACCTGGAAATAAAGGTTAGGAAATACATCTTTTATGAGTGTATATATGCTATTTTTATCATATGCTTGATTTCTCTTTAGATATCTTTCTGGCAGATTTAGTTACCAGTAACTTGTTTTCAGAGTTATTGGAAGGAATGCTATGGCCAACAATGCAAATGAGGTCATGTTAGACCTGCAAGTTCCTTTTGTTCCTAAATTATATGATTCTATGTGAAGCTAAAAGTAAAAGAAAAAGTATGTATTTTCATCATATATGAATATGTAAATACAGAGGTGGAAAGTGCATGGACTTAAATGATAAGGTTATTTATTGGGTAAGCAGTGAATACTGAGACAAACTTGGCAGGTCCTTAAGGGTATCCCATCAGTTCAGTGTACACATTGCAATGACTACCAAAAACTACCAAACTACTGTTTGGAACAGGACTGACAACATTAAATATTTAAGAAATTGTTAAAAAGGTTGAGAGACTTGCAAAAACTCTGTAATCAGCATATTTCTGTGTGATTCTAGGAAACAGGTGAAAATTCATGTTTCCTAAACTTGATTCTGCTTACCACTTCAAGTACTGAGATGGATTGTTCAGCTTGTGGAATAGTCACATCTGTCTAAATACCTTCACCTTTTTTTTCTCTTTCTGGGGGTTTTTGCAAACCAGAATATAGCTTTTTCAATAAGAAGTGCGTATATAACCATAGAATCATGGAATGGTTGGGTTACAAGGGATCTTTAAAGATCATCTAGTCCAAACCCCCTGCTGTGGGCAGGGACACCTGCCACTAGATTGCACTGTTCAAAGCCCCTTCCAACCTGACTTTGAACAATTCCAATTGATGGGGGATCCACAGCTTCTCTCCGGGCAACATGTTCCAGTGTCTCACCACCCTCATCCTTATGCCCAATAAAAATCTCCCCTCTTTCAGTTTAAACCTGTTGCCCCTTGTCCTGTCACTACAGGCCCTGATAAAAAGTCTCTCTCCATCTTTTGTATAAGCCCCCTTTATATACTGAAAGGTCATCATGAGGTCTGCCCAGAGCCTTCTCTTCTCCAGGCTAAACAACCCCAAGTCTCTCAGCCTTTCTTCATAGGAGAGGTGCTCCATCCCTCTAGTCATTTTCATGACCCTCCTCTGGACCCACTCTAACAGGTCCATGTCCTTCTTATGTTGGGGGCCCCAGAGCTGGATTCAGTACTCCTGATGGGGTCTCACCAGAGAGGAGTAGAAGGGCAGAATTACCTCCCTCGACCTGCTGGCCATGGTTCTTTTTATACAGCCCAGGACGTAGTTGGCTTTCTGGACTGCAAGCACACATTGCTGTCTCGCATCCAATTTTCATCCACCAGTATCCCCAAGTCCTTTCCTGCAAGGCTGCTCTCAATCCCTTCATTCCCCAGACTGTATTGATGCGGGGGCTTGCCCCTACCCCAGTGCAGGACCTTGTACTTCATCTTGTTGAACCTCATGAGGTTCACATGGGCCCACTTCTCTAGCTTTTCCAGGTCCCTCTGGATGCCACCCTGGCCCTCAAGAGAATTGCCTGCACCACTCAGCTTGGTGTCATCTGTAAATGTGCTGAGAGTGCACTCAATCCCACTGTCTACGTTGTTGATTAAGGTGTTAAATAGTATTGGTCCCAGTACGGACCCTTGCAGGACACCATTCATTACCAGTTTCCACTTGGACATTGAGCCATTGACTGTAACTCTTTGGAGGTCGCCATTCAACCAATTCCTTATCCACCTAACAGTCCATGCATCAAACCCATGTCTCACCAATTTATCAGCAAGAATGCTGCAGGAGACCCTATCAAAGACCTTACAGAATTCTAGATAGATGACATCCATAGCTCTTTGGACCCATCCATAGCTTGGATGCTTGTCCACTGATGCAGTCACTATAATCTTAAATAAGAAACGTTACAATCATATAGCCAGATAAAAGTGTCTATTAAAACTCACAAAAGGCTGCTTTTTTTTATAAGAAAAAAAAAATGTAACTAAGAATGTACTAAGTACTAATCCAGTAACTTTATTGATCAGTAACTATGACTTGTTAGGCTTTCTGGAAATGCTTGAATTTGCCCTTTTTTGGAAAAGAAAGTAATGGAAATGGAGCTTAGGTGGGAAGAAAAAGTTAGTCATGACTTTCACAGTGCCTGTTATTTTTTAGAGGGGCATTGATTTTCTCTTTTCTCCTCCAGCCCTTTCTTCCCTTAAGACATGACAGAAGTTCTGCCATTTGAGTATGTGCAACCACAGGCTTCTTCCACATAAGATTCCACTATTTTAAGAAAAGTGTACATTACTGGCAGCTTTAGAAAACAGGAAATATTCTGAGTGATGCTCAACTGAACTAAAGCACAGCAACAGTGAAGACATAAGAATATGTGTGGTGACCACCACAGAGTCCCATTGGCATGGACTCAATATAGATAGGAGTTTGGGATTGTAAAGAAGTCTCTACTTAATAAATAGCTCCAGACTCTTTTGCACTTCAGCTGTAATGGCTTCCTCTGTTTTGTGCATTCCAGAGTGTGTCTAATTCCTGTTTTTCACTGAATTCTTGTTTCTGGTACAGTCATTATGGACAGGATTATTAAAAAGCCTGCATGACATAAATCTCACTGACTTTGTGGGTTATGTGTTAGAACCAAAAAAGGGCCTATGTGCTTAACGAAGGATGGAGTTAGCCTTAGTCCTATAAAAATTTCAGTCTTGGCTTCATTCTTTTGTCATCCTCACTAGCAGAGATACCCTGCCAATATCACTCTCAATAGCTGCCTTCCCTTTGACATATCCAAACCATAATCCTTACACTTTCACATCTCTGCATGAGAAGTGAAACTGTTATTTCAGGACTGAAAGCTCCTTGTCTTGTTCGTAAAGACTAAGGTGAAATACAGTCATTCACTCCCAGTTTTTCATATTAGAAATGCTCTCCCTAACACTGATTGTACAAATTATTCTGAAGTCTTTAGGGTAGAATGGACCGACTAGACTTGTTTGAATCATGGGCACTAGATACCTTAAGTAAATTCTTCTATTCATTTACAGGGCAAGTAGGTGCAGTATGAATAAATCTAATTTTTATGAAAATATCCATGTTTCTTATTTGAAATCACACTCCATCTCAGAAATGCCCTTAATGTTTGTGAGATATGAGTCAGTACACAGAATAAGGAAGATCTTTTCCAGGGGAAAAAGAAACCAATGCCATTTGGGGAAGAATAAATAATCAGAGAAATATCTCACCACCAGGCAGTCATCCAGTTTCCCACCTGTGGTAAGAAAATCCTATAGGCATGTAACCTTTAAACAAATCACTGAGTGCTCCCTGCTCACTGTTATCAGCTCCTCATAGAGGTGTAGAGTGCAGGCAGTGCACTTAGGAAGGTTTGCTCTAAGCCTGAGGCTCTCCAGGCAACCCACTTTTTTGGTCCTGGTCCTGGTTGTTTCCCTCTGCAATTTCAGCAAAAGGTTGCAAAAGTTATATCTGCTGTGCTTTGCCACTAGGATTGTATTTCTGCAACCTTGCCTCTGGATCAAGTCACCTCAAAGTCACCATTATGCCACATCCTCAGCATGAGGAGTTAGTACCATGCAGCAGCCAGCTTCCCATTCTCATGGGGTCACACAGTGCCCTTGGGACACCCCCATCTCCCATGCTGTATAACGTTACGCAAAGACTTTCCAGTGAGAAAAGGCTACTAAACACATTTTCCAGCTAGCTGATCCTGTGTTTGCTGAGAGATGTTGATGGAGAGTATCTTCACTAGAGGCTTTGTCCCTCTGGAGTTTTGGAAAAGTGTCTAATGAAGCATCTCCTTGATGTTGTTTCCTCCTTTCCCCCAGAAGATGCTGTCAAAGAGCTTTTCTTCCCATCATTGCACTTTCTCCTACTACCCAGATGTGGTTAGTAGCAAGCTGTCTCCAGTGTTTCAGTTTGGAAACAGTGGTGCTTTGTGTTTCCTAACCAGGAAATGCCAAACTCTATTTGGCAGTCCATGTGTGGTTGGTTGTGTGCATGTCTGAACAAGCACCTAATTTTTGGACAACTGCATGTAATACAGAAGAGAGTCAGTCTGTCTGTCAGGCCTTGTGCACACACTGCTGGGAGATGTCCCTGTCTTTAGGTTTGTTGATGAAGCCTGAACACATTGGAGATTTTTTCCAGTGATCTGAGTGAATTTGAACTGCTCTGATATTAATTTGAAACTGAACACAGGTTAGTCTACATGTGTGGGTTTTTACACCTAAGACAGGCTATTGAGTTTTTGTGTCTTGCTTTTTGATTGCCTTATTTACAGCTTTTTAAAATACTTGAAGCTGAACTTTCAAAAGATAGTTAAATGCAAAATGATATAAATCAGTGTAATTCTTTAAAATTTTGCATCTATTTTGTATGTGGAAGTATAAAAATGATGTTTATTGTCACAGTTAAATCCTGAAAGCTTCTAGTGAAATTTCATGTTTATATTGCTAATCTTTGTGGTTGATATATCTCTCTTGTAAACAGTCCTACAGGATTTTCTCTTCTACTTGGAATGAGCAAGTTACAATCTTACAAAAGCATTTAAAAGAAAATAAATAATATATTCATTATCAAACACTTCATGATAAGATAATTTAATATTTTTAAAATAATATAAGATGAAAGGTACACCACTAGCTCTTGAATTTCCTAAGGTGGAAACAGAAAACCCAGCTGAGAATTAATAGGGCCTCTTTACGTGGATAGAGTGTCACTTCATTTTAGAGTAATAGAACTGCTGCCTTTATTTAGAAGATTGATGTGAGACTACAGGCACACAATCCAGGGATTCTGTTTCATTTATATATTTTTACTTTTTGAAGGACTACCTAGAATATACTGAATCTAATTTTACAAGATCAGACTTCATTCTATTCACTGTAACAACATAACTTGAAATACAAAAAATAAAAATTAAGAAAAATGAAAATACTAGGTGAACATATACAATAAAATAGTTGATACTTTTGAACATATGATACATTAACCTTACACAAACTGCTCATAATTTATTTTTCCTTAAGTTGTATACACTACTTGTTTTTCACTGTAGGAAATGAGTATTTATTGGTTTAGTGTTGTGCCATTTTCTCTGCTCATTCTTTTTTATTAAAGCAGTGCCATTGAGAGACGTGATGAGAAAATTGGAAGTGGAAGTTCCATTTTTTAATGAGATTCCTTTTAAGTTTATTAATAGATACCACCTGCATGAGGTAATGCATAGCAAATAGTACTAATAGGTTTGTTTGCATCTACTAAATTGGATACAACATGTTTTCTTTCATTGTCATGGAATCTGTAAATATTGGCTGACCTATCCTAGTTTCCTTTTTGGTGTGAGTTGTTACGGATTTCCAAAAACTGCCCTCCAAACCTTGACTTATACATAAATAAGACTTAATGATTCATGTGTACATTGAAAATCAGCACATTATGTTGATAATTAAACAGTGGCAGTTCTTAAAATGTGTTTAACAGAGAATATTTAGCACAGTTTTCCCCATTTTTCCTTCTTTAAGCAAAGCGTATAGCTGGATAAGCTTTATATTTCTTACAATAATATTTCTGAGCACAAAGATTAATAAAAAACATCTCTAAGTATTGTTACGTCTTTACTATGACTCCTCACATTCAATAACCGATCTTGATATGATAAAGAAGTTCAAAAGACTTAGCACATGCTATTGGGAATGACTCTGGCAAAGTCAACTTCTTGAAGTGAAATTACATTAAGTCACTTTGGTTTTTTACCCTGCTGTGTTATTCGTAACCTTTTTTCAGATTGCAAATAGATGGATGATTGTCATGGAGAGGTGTTTATAAATGAAGTAAAACAAAATGCTGACTTTATTAGTGTTCTAAATTGTCATTTATCTGAATTTGTAAGGGATCTTTAAGAAAGGGTTGGTTAGGGTAGGCACAATCAATAGGAAGAACCTTTACTCATTGTGTGATGCAAAAATGAAGTTCATTGTGGATTCCCAAAATCATAACCAGAAAATGAGTCTATGGATAGGATATAGAGATCCATATCTATTTTGGGGCAAGTTCAATAATGACTATTGTTTATCTGTGGGCTACCTGTATATATGGTTTACTCCCAGCCCTTTGAAGTCCTGTAGTCTGTTTGCATGAACTTTATAATATTTCAGAGATGAATCAGTCTTCTAATTTTGTGACAGATGCTTTGAAATCTCATGTAACTGTCAAGTTTTCCTGAAAATTTTTGGCTGAGAAAACTTAGGAAAACCCTGAAAATTGTATTCGTAGGACTCCCTACCATTTTTGCATATAAATGTAAGTGTGCGTTTTTTTCCCCCAAGTCCCTAAAAACATACACAAAACAGCATGATGACTATAGTCTACAGGACAGGTTTTGAAAATAAGCAATATAGTACCACAGGTGGTCAAGAAAATAAAGAGAGCAGCTTTGCTTTTACTATTTCATAGAATCATAGAATCATGGAATGTTTTGGGTTGGAAGGGACCTTTAGAGGTTGTCTACTCCAACCTCCCCCTGCAATGAGCAGGGACACTGTCGACTGGATCAGGTTGCTCAAAGCCCTGTCCAACCTGATCTTGAATGTTTCCAGGGATGGCGCACCTACCACCTCTCTGGACAACCTGTTCCAGTGTTTTACCGCCCTTGTAAAAAAATTCTTCCTTATATCTTCTCTGAATCTACCTTCCTCTAGTTTAAAACCATTACCCCATGTCCTATTGCTACAGGCCCCATCTTTCTTATAAGCCCCCTTTAAGTACTGAAAGGTTGCAATAAGGTCTTCCCAGAGCCTTCTCTTTTTCAGACTGAACAATCCCAACTCTCTCAGCCTTTCTTCATAGGAGAGGTCCTCCATCCCTCCATGTCTTTCTTGTGGTGGTGGCCCCAGAGCTGGACGCAATACTCCCTGTGGGGTCTTACCAGAGGGGAATAGAGAGGCAGAATCACGTCCCTCAACTCGCCACACTTCTTTTGATGCAGCCCAGGATATGGTTGGCTTTCTGGGCTGTGAGAGTACATTGTAGGCTTATGTCTAGCTTTTCATCCACCAGTACCCCCAAGTCCTTTCCTGCAGGGCTACTCCCAATCCTTTCATTCCCCAGCCTGTATCGATGCTGGGGGTTGCCCTGACCCAGGTGCAGGACTTTGCACTTGGCCTTGTTGAATCTCATGTGGTTCACATGGGCCCACTTCTCAAACTTGTCCAGGTCCCTCTGGATGGTATCCCATCCCTCAGGTATGTCAGCTGCACCACTCGTCTTGGTGTGATTTGCAAATTTGCTGAAGGTGCACTCGATCGCACTAAGTCATCGATGAAGATATTAAATGGTACTGATCCCAGTATGGACCCCTGAGGACATTATTCGTCCATCTGATCTCCATCTGGACATTGAGCTGTTGACCACTACCCTCTGGATGTGACCATTCAGCCAATTCCTTATCCACTGAATAGTCCATCCACCAAATCAATATGTCTTCAATTTAGAGAGAAGAATGTCATGGGGGACCATGTCAAAGGCCTTATAGAAGTCCAGATAGATGAGATCCTTGGCTCTTCCCTTGTCCACTGATGTAGTCTCTCCATCATAGACAGCCATAGAAGGTTGATCAGGTAAGACTTGCCTTTGATAAAGCCATGCTGGCTGTCCCGAATCACCTCCCTGTCCTCCATATGCCTTCACATGTCTTCTAGGATGATCTGTTCCATGATATTCCCAGGGAAGTGGTGAGGCTGACAGCTCAGTAGTTCCCAGGGTCTTCCTTTCTACTCTTTTTAAAAGTGGGTGCAATGTTTCCCTTTTTCCAGTCTCGGGTGAGTTCACATAACTGCCATGACATTTCAAATATCATGGAGGGTGGCTTGGCAACTACATCAGCGAATTCCCTCAGGACATTGGGATGCACCTCGTCACATCCCATGGATTTACTTATGTTCAGGTTCCTCAGATGGTCTTGAACCTGATCTTCTCTTTCAGTGGGAGGGACTTTGCTCCCCCAATCCGTCTTGAGGTCCATCCACTTGAGAGGTGTGGGGAAGAGAAGTTGCCAGTGAAGACTGAGGCAAAAAAATTGTTGAGTACCTCAGCCTTCTCCTTGTCTGTTCTATACCAGTTTGCCAGTCATGTACATCAGGAGGAGTACATTTTCTTTGTCCTTCCTTTTCTGGCTGACACACCTATAGAAGCCCTTCTTATTCTTTGCATCCCTTGCCAAGTTCAGGTCCAGCCACGCCTTGGCCTTCCTGTCCCCGTCCCTACACAACAAGGCAACCTCCCTTACTCTTCCCAGGATATCTGCCCCTGCTTCCACTGTTCGTGCATTTCCTTATTTCCTTCTTGCCCTTTTGTTTGACCACCAGGTCTCGACTCAGCCATGCCAGTGTCTTGCCTTCCTTTCCTGATTTCTTACACCTAGAGATCGAGAGCTCCTGCCCTCTATGGAAAGAGACCTTAAAGATCTGCTAGCTCTGTTCTGCTCCTTTATTCCTGAGGGCCGTTTCCCAGGGGGTCCCACTGACTAACTCCTTGAACAGCTGGAATTTTGCTTTCCTAAAATTCAGGGTCCTGACTTCACTCTGCCTATCCCATATCCCTCAGGACTGTGAACTCCACCAGTGCATGATCACTGTAGCCCAGGCTGCCTCCAGTCTTGACGTCACTGATTAGCTCACTTGCGTTGGTGACCAACAGGTCCAGTAACGTCCTTTCCGGTAGGGCTGTCTACTACCTGGCTTAAGAAGTTATCCTCAATGCGCTTCAAGAGTCTCCTGGATTGCCTACAGCTCACCATGCTACTTTTCCAGCAGATGTCAGGGTGGTTCAAGTCCTCCAACAGGTTGAGAGCCTGTGAGTGTGATGCCTCCTGTAGCTGGAGTAAAAAGGCTCTGCTTGATCAGGCAGCCTGTAGTAAACACCATCCACAGGGTTCACTTTGTTGCCCTGATCTCTAGTTCTCACCCATAAACTTTCAACCTGCTCGTGGCTATTCTTCAGAGACAGCTCTTCACAATTTATCCAATTCTTGACATGGAGAGCAATCCCTCCACCCTTCCTTCCTTGCTTGTCCCTTCTGAACAGCTTGTAACCATCAACAGCCACACTGGTCATGGGATTTGTCCCACCAAGTTTCAGGAATGGCAACTGGGTCGTAGTTTTCTAGCAGCATGGTGGCTTCCAGATCTTTCTGTTTGTTCCCCATGCTGTGTGCATTGGTGTAGAGGCACTTCAGCTGGGCTGTCAGCCACGCCATCTTTTCAGAGGAAGATACCTTAATTCCTTTGAGATATTTCACTGGTGTTCCCTGTTGGCTCCTATTACCTCAGGAGCCCCTGGCTCATCTCTGTAAGACTTCAGGTGTGCTCCAGTGTACCCAGCAAGACTTCAGGTGTGCTCCAGTGTACCCAGCAAGTTTCAGAGCAACAGCCTGAGGGCCCTTGCTAGCACCCCGTCTGTCCAACCCTGGCATGTCATCCCATGGCTTGTCACAGGCAAGCCTGATATTATTTCCCTCTCCCTTCAGGTCTAGTTAAAAGCTCTGCCAATCAGCCCTGCTAGCTCATGAGCAACAACTCTCTTCTCCCTTTGAGAAAGATGAATCCCATCCGATGTCAGCAGGCTTGGTGCCATATAGACCATCCTGTTATCAAAAATCCCCAAATTTTGTCCATGACACCAGCCATAGAGCCATGTATTAATAGTCTGGGTCCGTCTGTTTCTTCCAATATTGCTGCCCACAACTGGAAGTGTAGAGGGAAAAATTACCTGTGCTCTGGATTCCCTTAACAACTGTCCCAAGGCCCTGAAGTTTCTTTTACTGCCCTTGGACTACATGTTGTGGCTTCTTCACCACCCACATGAAAGAGCAATAACAGGTAATAGTCCAAGGGCTGGACCATACTAGGAAGTTTCCTAGTGATGTCCTTAACCTGGACTCCAGGGAGGCAGCAGACTTCCCTAAAAGGAGGGTCTGTCTGGCATACTGAACACTCTGTTCCCCTCAGAAGGGATTCACCTACAACTATAACTTGTCTTTTCTTCCTCATGGAGGTGGTTGTGATACAGGGGTTAGGTCTTTCTCACCTTGGCAACACCTCTGGTGTAGATAGACCGTCATCCACACCATCCATTGACTGACATTCTACATCCAAAGCCTCATACCTGTGGTTCAGAGGCACCTAGGTAGGCAAGGAGGGGGTTTGCCTGCAGCCCCAAACGTAGACTTGCCTCCATTCACTCCTTTCATTTAAGCTACTGTATTCTGCCTGGTGGTGGTGGGGGATAATTTCACCCTGACTTCTTTTATTCCATGGTAAAGACATCTAATAATTCTTTCTCATCTACTTTGTCAGTGATAGAAAATCAAACTAACACATGGCCCATTCAAGGGTGAAAGCATTACTTATAAAATTTTGAGCATCTCCCCTCTGATCCCCTGAATTATATAATCTTAGAGTATGGAAATGTCTAGGCTGGCAGGGACATCTGGAGGTCACCTGGTCCCACCTTCTGTTGAAAATAAAGCTGTAGATGATGTAATCTTGTCCATGTTGAGATGAGTCTTAAATATTTCTAGTGAAGTAGATTTCATCACTTTTCTGGGCAATCTATTGCAATACTTTGCTGCTGTCATGGTGAACAGTATTTTCTAGAGAGAATTTCACCTGAAGCAGCTCTTGCCTGCAGCCTCTTGCCCTGTCAGGATGATTGCTTGTGAAGGGAGCATGTCCATCTTTCTCTCTTAACTACTTTTTAGGTAATGAAAGACTGTGATTAGATTCCCTGCGAGCCCTGTCTAGGTTCATCAAAGCCTCTTTTTTAAACTTTTCTTCATATGCCATGTTCTCCAGCCCCCTAATCATCTTGGTGGCTCTGCTTTGCTGGACCCTCCAATTTTTCAATGTCTTTCTTGAACTAGGGGACCAACACTGGACACAGTATTCCAAGTGTAGCCTCAGAAAAGCCAAGAGGAGTTGGGTAACCACATTCTTTGTGGGCTGGCTGTATTCCTGTTGATGTGGTCCAGCACACAGCTGGCCTTAGATGCTGCCAGAGCTCACTGCTGGTTCATGTTCAGCTTGCTGCCCTCCAGGACTCTGAGGACCTTTCTAGCACAGCTACCGCCCAACCTAACAGTTTCAGATTCTACTGCAGCTTGGGATTTCCACCCATGTTGAAGGACTTTATATTTTGCTTTTGTAAGACTCATGTAACGCTTATTGGCCCAGTCTTCAAACCTGTCAATGTCAATGTTAATGGCTCTGTGTAGGATGGTCCTTCCTTCCACCACTTCTCTTTGTTTGTTATTATACACAGATTTGGAAATGGTGCCTTCAGACCTGTTGTCTGAGTAATTTATAAAGTTATTTAATGGTATTGGACCCAGTATCAACCCTGAGGAGCTCTGCTTGCCACCAGAATGCCAGTTTGACTTTGAGTCATTGTTTTGAACTCAGCAGTTCAGCCAGTTTTCCACCCATCTGGTTCTCCACTTCTCCAGTTAATAACTTAGCAGCTTGTCAACAAGGATGTTCTGGGATGCTGTGTCAAAAACTTTGCTAAAGTCAAGGTTAGTGAAGCCATGGCTCTCTCCTCACCCACCAAGCAACTTGCTTCACTGTAGAATACCATCAGGCTGATTAAACATGACTTGCCCTTAGTAAATTCATGTTGGCTTTTCCCAGTCACCTTCTGGTGGCTGGAAACAGCTTCCATGAGGATGTTTCATGAGCCCCTTTTTAAGGGATTGAAGTAAGACTGACTTGTCTGTAGTTTCAGAAATCACTCTTTTGACCTTTTGCAGGTGGGTGCAGTACTTGCCCGTTTCTGGTCATCCACTACTTTCTCTGGTCTCCATGACATAAAGCTGATGATAGAAAGATGAGAGACTTTGCAAAGATGTCAGCTAACTAACTGACATGTTGTGAGATAGTGATATATTGTAGTACTTTTCTGCATTGGTCATTAGTGGAAATGTAGGTCCATTTAAAATTAAAACTTAGTACCCAGTAATTCAGTCAACAGGATATGTTGTCCATTTTTTAATGAAAAATTGATAGGAAATCAAATTTTGTCTGAGTGACTAGATTCACCATCATATGTGTTTTATTATTTTGGGATATTCAGTGGAAAAACACATGGCAGCAATTGGCTGCAGCAATGCAATTGGTAAGAAACAAAGCACACCTAGTCTCTGTATTCACCATATATAATCACTGGTGTAGCTCACCATCACATCTTGTTTTCGAGAGTTAAAGATACAGAACAGTATGAGACACCTAATTATGAAGCTAGATTACTATAATTTTTTCAGGTACCCAAATCCTGCCCTGCAAGGTCTGTGACCAAGACTTTCCAGAAAAAATGTAATCACTACCTGTTTTATGATCAGTGTAATGTCTAATCTGTTTCTAAGCTGCTGAAGTAGATATAATAGCTCACTTACATTTGGAAAGAAATGTGCATATAAAATCTGCTGTATTAGGTTGTCCGATTAGTGTGTAATCCTGCTCCACTGGGGGAAAGCAATATAACCAGCTGAAAATGGAAACCTTGCTATTTTAGCCTTGCTTCATCAAAGATTTCCTATCACTCTGATCTGCTGCTGAAGATCAGAAGTAAATGTGACTGCACAAGGCAATGGTGAAAATACCAGTTCTGCTACAATTTTCTCTCTATTCTTTAGCTGTATTTTGTGAAGGCAAGAGACAAAATTGTTTCTTTTCATGGGAAAAAATACTTTCTTTAGCAGGATATGGTCTTCTGCATAGCTCCAAGTACAGAGTCAAGCATACTGCTGTGATCATCTGAAGTGCTACTCATAGCTAGTATCTGCATTCATCTTGCAAAGATGTAATAGAATAAAACAGAAGAGAAGAGAAATGTCCTTGCAAAAGCCTAAGCACAGATTTCTGGATGTCCAGTAGCAGGAGGCCAAACAAACATCACACTTGACAAAGCAGAAATCTTTGTGTCTGTATGGTTCCCCATGTTTCCTCCTAGAAAGGCAGGCAGTAGGAAACTTCTGAAAAACTACCCTTAATATGTTTTCCATAGCCCTGTTTTTATTACAAATAAAGGTCTTTAACCCATAATTAATAGTAACATGTCCATTTATTTATTCCTGAAGTGTAGAGGGTCAAGTAATGCCAAAAAGTAGTTTGTGGTGTTCCTGCAGTGAGATTGAAGTTTTGAACCTGATGCATTTTTGAAAGAGACTAGGTGAAGTGGTTGTCTGGGATGGCAGAGGATAGGATGCAAGACATCCTTTCAAATCAATGTGTCCTATAAGAGAAGCTCCAACAGTTCAAAAAATTAAACCTACTTTAATGTAGATTATGTATTTAGGAGCATTAGGCGTTTTCATGTTCCTTCACTGTTTGATCAGGAAAGGTTTAAATGTTTTTAATATTGCACATGTTTTGCTCTGTGTGCTTTAATCTCACCTATCAATGCCTGGTTTGTTAGAACCTTTTGATATGTTTGAGGTATACTTTAGTGTACCAAAAATCCAGACTAGTTTTTGTCACCAATATATTTTTGTAAGAATTTGGTCTGAGAAATTTAGCATAAACTTAGTATATATTTGGAAGTTTTATAATATAAACCACAAAAAGTTTATTTACTTTAAAGGACCTAAGATGATTTCTTTAAAAAAAGACCATGAAAAAAATGAGCTATATAGTTCAACTGCAGCCTGATAATGTTAAGTGTCATGCATATTTTGATGGAATATACTGCTGTTACCAGGGAAAGTAATGCATTTGACTGTTGAGATAGTGAAGCTTATTTCTTACACTTAAGACAGAAAATCAAGGATGAGAAAGTCACAACATCCCTGTGGAGAGTGAATCATCTAAGACCCTTGCCAAAGTGAGGGATACCATAGAAATGCTGAAGGCCCAGTCTGTTTTTTTGCAACACTCTTGTCTTTTATACACACACATTTAAATATATATACACACACACAGCCAAATTCACAAGCTACGTATGTGAGCTCTTTACCCTTTTTAGACTAAGTCAAGGATTTTTCAGCTTCTCAAGCCCAGTCAGAGAGAAAGCTGGAGGGGCACAAGAATTTGGCACAGGACACAGCCAGGGCAGCTGACCCGAATTGACCAAAGGGATATTCCATACCATGGGACGTCACATCTAGTGTATAAACTGGGTGGAGTGGGGCTGGATGGAATCACCACTTGGGGACTAACGGGGTGTCGATCGGCAGGTGGTGAGCAATTGCACTGTGCATCATTTATACATTCCAATCCTTTTATTATTACTGTTGTCATTTTATTAGTGTTATCATTATCATTATTAGTTTC
>JAOBAS010000072.1:17942497-17988472 GCA_025311575.1 Elanoides forficatus | reverse complement strand
CCCCCTTTTTTTTTTTTACTTTTATATAGATACTTGGAAAAATTACATACTTTAACTCCTTTATCCAGGCTAAGCTTGAAAATGTTCTGGGAGATGTCTGTTTAACCTAATCTTAAGTATCTTCAGTAATAGGGATTACATAGCCTAATTGCTTAGTCTATTCCAGAGGTTAACCATGAATGGAAAGGTTTTCTTAGTATCTAACCTAAACCTTGTAAACTTGTTATTGAGGCTGTCCACAGTGGAACTAAAACCTAATTATCAGTAGCTGTTGCTTTTGAAACTGTGAGGAGGATTGTTGTGTCCTTGTTCTGTCTTTCCCTCTTTTTAGGTGAAAGTAATGTAAAATACAATTTTAAAAGTCAAGGTCAGAATAAAAGATGATGTTACATACATTCTTCAAGAATACATCAGTGCATTTACTTTCTAAAGATATGACAAAGCAGCATTTATTGTCCAGAAAGACAGTTCATGTGTCTTTTTATTTTTCTATCAAGAAAGAACCTCTGTATTTTTAAACAGTTGTCAGGCTTCCTTGCCAAAGAGAAAGGCTGGACCTAAATGCTATAAATTTCTCTGGGTCTGGTTTTCTCCTCTCATTGTATCACTCAGTCATCTCCATCTTGCAAGTTGTCTTCATTTTATCTCTGTGAGAGAAAAACTCAGATAAATTATCGATTTCTTTCACACTTCTTTCAAAATAGTTCACAGTTAGGTAATCAAATCACAGAAGAAAAAAAAAACCCTTACCTTATAACTTAATTGACCAATGAAGCAGAAAATGAAAATAATGAGTATCATGCATTCAGATGTATAATGGAGTGGATAGTTTACAAGACATGCTTATGTTAGGGGTTTTTTTGTTTGTCTCTTTTTTTGTTTTAAAAGCCTCTCTTCTCAAACAATTTCAAAGTAGTAAAATAATAATGATTGTGATCAGTTCCAGTGACAAGTCCTTAGGGCTACATTTGATGGATAAGTAGCTTGAGCATAGTATTAAGATCAGCACTGATTTTAGTGTTGATTTGAATGACATTTGACAGACAAGCTCACCATACTCTCTAAACTTGCACTTTGTGCCATATGGGAGATTTTACGTTCACATATATAGTGATTTAATGCTGCAGCTAATCATTTTTCACAAAAGGCTTTCAAGTAAAAAGAAATCATGGCGTGTTTTCAAATGTTTTGCAAATTGGCACTTTTCAAGGAAAGAACAACGATATCGTTAATAGCTGTATAACATTTTTTCTTGCGAAAATTGATGGTTGATTTTATCTCTCTTTGTTTCCAGATTTTCTTTATGTTATCATACTACTGAAGTATTGAAAGGAACATTGCTACAAACTTCAAGGTTTTCTTTATAATGCTGGCAGTAATAGCCAGCTGTTTATATTTCATTGGTAATAGTATTTATATTGTATACTGTCAGTCATTATGGATTAATAGATGAATAGACAGTAGTCTTTAAGTTTGTATAAAGTCATCTGTGAACCCAGTTCCTGTATCAAGGCCAGAACTTGTGTGTGATCCAAAGTAGCCTTTCAGAACAAGTGGGTGTGCTGTAATGCTGTAATACATCCATCATCTGTTCTGAGTGCTAAACTATATTCATTAGGTTAACTTTGTCTAATTGTAGCTTGTGAGCATTTAATATGTTTATGCTTTAATCTGATAAATTAAATAATACTTTGCATCTTTTTTTTATTTATAGATCCCTCTAGTCTGTAGTTAAATTACCTCCTAGATAAATTAAGTAGATGAAGCTCTTCCAGTTGTAAGGCTGTTTTGAGATGTCTGTATCATTTGAGTGGCTCCTGTTGAATCACCTGTTTGGATCATTTGCTTTTTTCACATCTCTGGATGTCAATACCAAAACTGAACATGATTTTGCTGGAATGAAAGGAGACATTTGAGATACAAGGACAAGAGTTAGTTCAGGTTTATTCTCTCTCTTTTCTTGTGTATGCTTTTGACAATTACTATTTTAAAAATGGTACATTAACAGGGAAGTTTCTGTGGCTTTTGTGACTGCAAAATCTGGGCTAAATTTTAAACTGGAGAGTGATACTTACACCAACTCATCATTAAGCATATTGGATTTTGAATTCTTATCATTAAAATATAAAGTTGGAGAATAAAGTGTGTAATCACACTGTAGTTATGTAGTACTGTGACAGAGGTCTACATTTCAGTATAAGCTTCCTGATTTTTTGCAAGGTACATTTTTTACTCAAGATAATTGGTCCTCTCTGCTTTTAGGAAAAAAGGGGCAGACTATAGGCTTTTCTTCTAAAGAACACACCTTCAGGCATTGAAAAGGGAGTATTACCTGAGGACCTTACGGAAAGCCTTCTGAAATCTTTCCATTGATTTCAAATCAGATTAGAAGTGCAATCCTGTGTTTTACTGCCAAGTAAAAACTCTTTTGAGGGAAAAAATAATATCTCTTTGTATCCCACATATCTAAACAATTTCAGGTAAATTCTGGTCACAGAAATGCAGTGATATTCACTATGTTCTGTTGATTCCTTCAAATCAGTGTAGGTCTAATGTTTACTTCAATGGTTTTACCCACCTACTTCATAACAGACTCTTCTGAGTTGGTTTCAAGCGAAAGTAAACAAACAAACAGTTAAAATCCAAATCTCAGGACTTAAATGTGACTAGTTTAAGATGGTACCTACCAGAGCTAACTGGAACATCAGCAGACCTAAAATTTCACAGTTAATTTAATGCAAGGAGGAGTTTGAAGGTCATTGCTTTTTGAATGCAGGAAACAATTTAGAGTCTGTCTGCTGCTGGGGTTTTAGAGTTTCTCTTGTCTTGATGAGATTTTAGCTTCCAGGTTTATTCAAAGTATGAAGTTGTTTCTTCTGTACAGAAGGCTGCTACATAAACATGGTGTTGAACAATGCTTGGCTATCACTCAGAGCACAATATTGAGGAGAGTATATATTTACAGTAATTACAGTATTTAATAGATTGCAAATATTAAATGCATACCCATCCTTTTGCACTTTTTTTTTTGCCTTTAGCTATCATGCTATGACTCATACTGTTGTGCAGTACTTATTATTAGGTCTTACGACTTTATCATAAGACTTTATTTGTGTTCTATTTAGAAAGCATTCAATACCTTGGGAGTAACACCAGAAATCTCTGTAGCTGCATTAGCTTCCTTAGAATTATATACATTTTCAACAGCTGGGGACTTAGCTCTCCATGTTTTTATCAGGCTGATGCAGACCAGGCAGTCGTTATGTTTTGCAGAAGTGGCTTTCAAGAAGGTACTGCATATTGTGTGGACTGTGAAGTACTTACATGACAGAGCAGCAAGCACAGGGCTCTCCTCTCTGTTGAAGAAAAGTAGGATGTAACTCCATTGTGTTGAAAGTACGTACTGTGTTTCTACAGCCTAAGAGTCTTGTTCAGTCTATTTAATGAAAATAGAGTCAATGTTCTAATTTAGAAGAAATGTTATAAGCAATTCATAGTCAAATCCAGGATCTGTCATGTATTCACCTTTGGTGACTCTTCAGACAGCACAAATGTATTACATGTTTGTTAATCTTGCAGCTGTTATGCATGTCTGATTCCTTGGGAACTAGCAAGCAGAGAATCAGCTGTAAGTAAATTTAAGCACACCAGCCATCCCTGTTGCATTGCACAGTATCAACACCTGATGACCTGGACTGGGGCTGCCCCTGGCTGCTGCCACGGCCTGCCCTGCTCCCTCCTTCCTGCAGCGAGCTGCTGGCCCTCTCTTTTTCAGTGAAAAAAGGTGAAAAGACTTCCAAGAAAATGTGCAATGTAATTCAGATCCAATTACAATTCGGAAGTGATGAAGTGTACCAATGTTTGAGCCTCAAAATCACACAGAATGAAATTGTTGTCATAATGAGAAGCCATGTACAAACCAGCAAAGATCTATGGCATTTCCTGCTTGCAACAGAAACACTAGCCCAGTTTAGGACACCACCAGCCCCCCCACCCCCCATTATAATTAATGCAAAACACATTGCAAACAACCAGATGGCAAACAACAAGTATATTGTATATACATTGTCTTCCAAATATTTTGATCCTACATCCTGGCTGCCAGGGAATGCCAGTCATAGCGTAAATATGTCACTGATAATTTGTCAGTTTGCCCTACTAATGACAGAAACTGTGACTATCAAAACTAATTTAAAAAAAATTCTTAAATAATATCTGTCACTTAGAAGTACATTAGAGTCCTATTTAATAAGCAACAAATACAGCACTGCTAGCAGATAAGCTATATAATATCATATTGGAAAAATCAATATGTTTAGCTAAATAAAACATCAGTAAATATAGTCCAGACAAGTCAAATACACAGCAAAAAACCTCACTGTTGTTGAGCTTTATTTTTTCCCTTCCCCCCTGCCCCCTCCCAATTAGCCCTTTAACTATCAGAATGAAATTGAGGCTTTGAAAAAGATGTGAGACATCACTGTTTTCTGGTGTGGGAAAACCATGTAGACTCTTTAATATTTTCAGTAGATTAAAGATGCTTTGTGATCTTTAAAAAAAATTCCCAGTTTTTGAGGTTTGCTTTCATGTATTAGAAGAAACCTCAAAGATGACAAAAGTATGAGATGTGGGACCAGAGTCACCCTTTCTGCAGCTTGATTGGTCTCAATTTGGTGTACAATCCGTGTATATTCACTCATGCTTGACACTAGGATAAGTGCAACAGTAATCAATTTTCACTACATATAAGGAGTAAAAGTCTTCAAAATGACCTTCTTATAATAAAGAAACTGAAAGCATTTTAGCTTTTAGAAAAGCATCAGTCTGAGCCAAATTAATCTTTTGCAGGTAGTATTTAATTAGGTTGAGGGTTGGGGTTTTTTTTTGGTAAAAAAGTAATATTTTCTTTTTCTTAGAAAATATAGAAATACATTGAACAATCTTGCTCAGTGTAAAGGTTTTCTGACTGCAATAAATACATATCAGGTACTCTAATTAATATGATTTATGGATTAACAGTTGATTTGGCAATTCACAAATTCTTTGTTAATTAACAAGCAACCATTACTTATATTTCTTATCTGTATGTCAGAAACTATACTGTAGCAATGGTGCTTTTGCATCATGAGAGGGCACCTGGGCCTTGTTACAAATGCTACTTTGTGTACTCGAATGATGACAGACACTTGTACAAGGAAGTGTAAGTGACTGCAGAGTCCAAGAGTGCTCCATTGCGAAGTTGGATTGTAGAAAACTGAGAGTCAAGGAAGTGGTGAGACTCAAAATAAAAATCTGAACAATTGGCTAGGCTTGGCTACTGATCTCACTTGTATAGAGTAGCTTAAAGTGGGAAATTAGTCAAAAAAGATGTGTGACTTTTTTCCTGTTTCTGGATTCATTAACAGAATTAAAAACAGAGCTGAATGTTGGAAGAATTAATACAAAATGATGACAGGAAATACTGGAAGTACAAAGGAGTAAATTATATATGTGTCCATGGTTTGGGGCATATAAAATCTTAAACCTGTACCTTTCTAAAATTTTGAATGTTGACTATTTTATCCTACAAAGACTAATATTAACTTCTTGTAATTTTATACCAAGCACCCCCTGAAACTTAGGGTGAGAGACTTGTCACCTAACTTTTCTTACCTACAGTTAGATACTATGTCTGTGTTGGCTAGACTCATTCTGCACTCAGTGAATAGAAGTCAATACTTGTGGAGAGTTAGTTAGTCCATCTGTTTCTGTCAGTTATCTTACGATGGGTGAAATTGCCTTCTAGAAATACGCTGATTATAGAGGGAGATTAGATGAATACCTTAGAGTAGATAGCTGGTTTGCAAAGACTAGCTGGATTGACTCCCATCTTAACTGCAACTCTTGGCTTCTATTTTAAGAAAAAATACAGCTGGATTTTCTTTCTATATTGATTTATAGAGTGCTGAGAATAAAAAAAGAAAGTAAAGACTTTTGCAATAGACTGGCCTCATCCATGTACATTAATCAGGCAGAAATGAATCATTTAATTCTTGTCTACAAAAAATAGCAAAATGGAGATGTTGACCACTTAGAAGTAAAATGAGCTTCTCCTGTGCAGGCTGGCAATATGAATTTGTTATGCAGGGTCTCTCAATAAGGAAGAGCAAGAAATATTTTGTTGTGTGAATTGATCATGTATTACATTTAGAAATAGACTGAGAATGAGAAATCATGAGGGAAAAAATAGTATCTAATGGCAATCTGTTTTGAAATGACTGAACTGAGCAGCAAAAAGGCTACTGACTTCAAGGCAAATTCAGAAGGCAAATTTTCTTCTTCAGTTTATAAGTAATGTAAACATTATTTTTCTAATTAAAGCATGAATGATGGAGATGGAATTAATTTTTCACAATGGAAACAAAGCTCCAGTATTCATTGGACTTTTGGACCTGAAAAATTACAGAGTTTCCATCCTTCACGTCTCATCACACAGGCATCATGTATGTAGCAGTAATGTAGACTGAGCATTCAGGAGAATGTCCATAAGTAAACTTACCAAAAAAAATGAGAAAAAGAATAACTTATATATGGCAAAGGCTGAATGAAAGGGTAATTGCATGTATTTCCTGAGTCACTTTTAAGTGTAAATTGCCAGAGAAACATAAAATGATATTTTCTGCAAGATTCATAGGAAAAATATATTCATCTGATGCTCTGTGCTGTGTATTTGGTTTTTTTTGTTTTGTTTTTTTTTTTTTTTCTTGGCATAACAGCCAACTCATTAAATCCTGCTGAACCCAATAAAATGGAACAAGCAGAAAAAAAAGCTGAAATATACCATACAGCTTATTATAAATTTTCTGAGTATTTGTTCCAGGGAAATAAAGTCACTCTGTTTCAAGGAATTCCTTTCAGGGAAGGATAAGTTTACTTTGGAGGTATTTTGTGAAGAAGACAGCTGATAAAAGCCAAGGCAGTGGTAATACAAGCTGAAGAGCACAAGCAAAACTCTAAAAGAAACTGCTATACCTTAATGAAAGATCACTATAGTTAATCATCATCTCTTTCTAGGAAGAATTAGAGTAGTTTGGCTTATACAATACTATTGGTAATTTGGAGTAAAGAGCTTGTTCTTTTGTTTGTTTGTTTGTTTGTTTGTTTTTGAGATGGAAAGCTAGAGGTGGGGAGGTGGGAATTTTTAGATAGAAAGTCACTATTTCCTTTTGAAAAATATAGTTTCTAATTTCTTTAGTCATTTATCTGTGGTGCTCAATGTTTCTTAACCATCTCTAATAAGCTCTGTTAAAGAGCTTAAAAAATGTGGGGTTTAGCTTTCTTTTGAACTGTAGTGATAATGATACATGTAACATAAGATTTGTACTATATAATGAAAAGGTTTTACAGTAACTAGTTCTTTTGAGAAATAGAATCACACAGAATATAACTTTACCACTCTTTAAGTAAACTTGATAGGGTTCTTTCCTTTTTCTTTTTTTTTTTTTTAGATTTAGATTAATTACATTTTTAGTATTGTACTAATATTCCTAGTTATATGATCATATATATATATATATATATACATAAACATCTGGGTGGAACCAATGTAGTTGGCTGTATGATTATTTCTGCCATTAAGCATTATAGAAATTAAAAAAGCAACACTTAGTTACTTGTATGGCAAATGAATAAAAAATACAATTTTAAATAGATATGTAAAGTGTCAAGTATTCATAACTATCAGGTTTAACTCTGAGGTCATCTTCTTTAAATATTTGGCGATAGACTAAAACTCAAATCCATTAAGTTGTTTCATAGTTAGCCAGTTACAGGCCTTGTTGAAAATCTTAGTAAGGTGTCCTGTAACTTACCTGAACCCTGTATCTGCTCATTATTTAATGGCAATTTTGGAGCTCTTCCTTAGCCAGCACAAATGCTGACCAAAGTAAAACATGAAATAAATGGAAAGGAAATTAAACTCTTTTATATAGAGCTCCAGAATCGTATGCAGAGCTCAGAATCACTGTGGGGAATTTCCCAAGAGGAAAATGTCTTTCCCAGTTGATGAAAATAGTTTTGACTACTCAAAGATGAAGATAAAAAGGTTTACAAAGAAAAAAATCCCAGCATAAAGTAAATAGCTCAATAAAGATATCTGGTGTAACATATGCACAAATATTTTATTGCAGAAAGGGGTATTGTGCTGTAGCATTAAAACCGGTAGAGCACTTTTCTAAAGTTCTTCTAGAATAGTCTTTTAAATTATTGATATTTTAATGCATTAAAAAGTCAAAGATATTTATGGTTGCTGGATTCTCTCAGAAAAAGTCTCTGGAGAACTGAGGGATATTTTGAAGTACAGTAGGAGTAGGCTTTCTGCTTAAAAATCAATGGCAAGTTAGACTAAATAACTTTCATAAAAATAAGAGAAAATGTTCTTTGCTTTTCTGCAGGTAGAATAAAAGAGGTTTTGCTACCAAAAATATAATTTCTTCACTTTTTTCTTACCCCAAAAATCAATAAACCCCTTCTTGTTCCCAATCCATCTCATCTAAAAAATCCATCATCATCTCACACTGATGTGCTGCTGATCCACCCATTCATATGCCTTTCCAGGATTTCTCTGGGACTGCTCAGAGATGTCCTAATATCACATTTTCTTCACCAGTGTTTATCATCTGCAGCATGCAGGGAATAGCACTGTGGAGCCTGGCCAGAGTGGCAGCAGGTATTGCAAATATAATACCAGACTAGGGACCTCTATTACCTCTAGTCCTTTAGACTACTTTCCCTGACATCTGGAGGTCATTAGTGGATTTGTAGTGTTAAAGAGAAGCATACAGAAAAGAATTGCATTTTTTCCTTCCCAATTTCTGTGTACAGAGGTAGACATAAGATATATCTTTCTTACAGTCTTAATATTGTCATGAAAATTCCATGATGTTTTCCCAACGATGCCAAGGAATAGTACTCTCTGGAAAGTTTTTAATGGGACTGCCAAAAGTCTTCTCTCAGCCCTTCCAAATGCTTCACGTCTTGGGCCACTTTATATCTTTCTGTTAAAGATGGCCAAAACCCACAATTGTATCTATAGAAATAGATTTTATAGTATTTTCCTTTAAAAGTATAGTAGTTTTTAGTTGTGGTCATTTCCTAACAAGGAAAGAGAATACTGTAGCTTTATTAGAGAGAATATCTTCTTTTAAACACAAATTACACATCACAAACTACTCAGGAATTTCCCTACTGCAGTGCAATTCTTTCATATTTATGCAGTGTATGTCCAGGTGTGTCCATAGTGATGTAGGACTGTTGATAAATAAAGTAAATTGAAACTGGCTTGTTTAGGAGTATAGCAGTCCTCAATTGCACAGAAGTTTAGCAAACCTTACTGGGATACCATAATACATTGTGGGTTTTTTAAAAAGTTTTTACTGGGGACTGTATTGATGAGAAAATAGCTCTTTCGGTGAAGTTACAATTTGAGTTGATTTGTCAAAGTAAGAGATGTTTTTTTCACTGAAGCAAGTAGTGAAAAAATGAATATTGGGTTTTAGTGGGGGTTGATTTGCCTGGTAATATGATAGTATTGTTTTTGGATACCATCAGAAAGATTATCAGGTCCCAATTACTTCCTAAAAATAAATACATCCCCTCCTCCCATCCCTAAAGCACCTTTCCTTGTCTTAATTTAAAATTTTGTCTCTTTCTCATACTTGTTCCATCACAGAATCCCAGTGTATAAAATGTTAAATGGGGTTATTACTCATTTACTTCTGTGGTGGACTATATCATTCTTGGAACCCACTATTACTTATAAATTAAAAACTATTTCCTCTAACATCTATGAGAATTAGAAATGCCTCATTAACTCTCCTTGTGTATAACAATTCAGT
The DNA here is from genome assembly GCA_025311575.1 of Elanoides forficatus. NCBI lineage: Eukaryota > Metazoa > Chordata > Aves > Accipitriformes > Accipitridae > Elanoides > Elanoides forficatus. The sequence goes on along the minus strand of JAOBAS010000072.1, from coordinate 17,978,597 downwards.
AATTCAGCATTTTCAGTAGTTCAACAGCTACAATTTAGTGTAATTGAACTGCAATAAATAAAATTTTACACTCATAACTGTTAGTTTAAGAAATAGACCAGTACAAAGTACAATAAGAAATATATATGCTTGAAGAATTAATGTTTTTTCACCTTACAGAATTTCTGATTTTCAAAACCGCATTCAGTTATTCCTTTCATTGGCAGTGCATGTCCTTGGAAACCTATCTATAAAACCAGGAGCACACTGGAAATTCTCTGAGCATGTTGATGAAGAAGTAAATTTCATAAAGCCAACAACCTCTAGAAAGTATTGCTAGAATGTTTATGGTCATCTCAGTAGATCATGGCAAGAACTGGGAGCAGATAACAATGTTATAAAGAGTTTATTATCCATAGCAAGTATCTCTTAATTGAGGCTGCAAATGTGTTGACTAAAGCAATTCTATCTTTCTCAAACTTACTTGTTATTGCTGAAGTTCTAGTGTGTGTAATGGGACTTCTTTCACACTTCTCTGATGACAGGAATGACGCAGCAGTTCAGTTTTATGATGCATTACAACACCACATATCTCTGGACTATCAGAGTTATTTTACAATATTAAAGAATCTTAGCTCATAAAGTGGAAAAGTTCTAAAGCTGCAGTTATTACAAAAACTGAATAAAAATGAAACCTTCCTATATTCCTTTTATCTTTTTCTGAGGAAAATATCGTGATTTATTCTAACATAAGCAGACTTGCCTATGGTTGTACATGCAGAGATCTCTTAAGAAAATACATTTTAAACGGTATTTTTGTTACTTGGAAATTTACACTGGAGTAAAAAACTGCTTGTGCTTTTCATGCTGAGCAATCAATCATTTTTGTCGACAGGAATAATGTAGTACTATTTACCAAGGTAAAGAAAAAAATGAATCTTTTTTTGGTAACTTTAAATACTGATTATAGCTTCATGGAAATCTTTTGAAATTTCCTTTGCAGCTGTGCCTCACAGCATGGATTTTTTTACAAAGAACTCTTCAGCTACATAAACAGTTTCTATCATACATGGTTGTTTTAATGATAACATCTTAAATACTTACTCATATAAAGTACCTTAAAAGCAACTTCTAAAGTTGAAAAAGTATGATTAAAAATGTATTTCTGCAAGAATAATGGTGAACTTCAAAGCCTGTTTAAAGAAGAAAATTTACATCTAATTTATTTTTATTATTTTAGTTGATTTTGTTTACTCTTACGGTACCTAGAAGTCCCAAATTTAGGCTGTCTTAAGAAATAATGTCTAAAATATTTAGTGAAATGTAACATTAGAATGGTTCATCTAGTTTTTAGAAATGAAGTTACAGTTCACAAAGGCGATTGACTCCTATATCCTCTGATTAGGATTAGATGGAGAAAATGTGCAGGATCTCCCAGTCTCTCCTCAGAATCAGGGCACTAGCCTTACTGCCTTCTGGCTTCAGGGACAGCTTCCAGCTGGTAGAAATTAAAAAAGGTGGATTGTGTTGGGCAGATAAGGACATGAGGAAAGAGGATGAAGGAAGAGGTGTTACTCTCCTTAATAATTGCTCTTTCAACTGCTTAAGAAGCAGAAATGCTTGCCTGCCACAGGAAGAATGAAAATCTTCAGACTTATTTTGATTAGAAAATAGACACATTCACATGAAATTTGTTCATTTTTAGGTAAATAACAAATTATAGAAAGAAAATAGCTGTGTAATGTGTAAGTAAATGTGTGTGTAATACAGAAATAAATATTAGCAAAGAACTCAAAACTAGTTTTCTGATTCCATGTTCTTGCCTTTATACATCCCAGACCTCTTACTCTTGACGTAACATAACTTCTATGTAAATACGTTAAGTATACATAAGCATTGTTGAAATTATTTTGTTTTACACATGTGTAGTTTTATTTTTTTGCATACTAATAATTTTTTTGCATCTCTGGGAGACAATAATAAAAGTTATTTTGCAGTGTGAAAAACAAAATCTTGTGTAAAATTATGTTTAACTGTTATTAACAAGAAAATACTTTTTTCTTATGCCCCTGAAAATACATGGAACAATGTGCAGAAAGGGGAGTATAGCTGTAGTATATGCCATTTTACACAATATCCCAATTACTGTAGTGTTTATCCAGTGTGCTTTCTCTCCAAAGGTACATTTTCTTCTGAAGGAAATTTTGTATGTTATCACCTGGAAAAAAAAAAAGTAACTTACTAATGATATTTTCTTCCTGTAACTACATTTTTATGGCTTCTGTGGCATCTTGTAGTGTAAAAGATTGGTAATTACATCTAATTACAAAACATTAAAATGCTATGACTCAGAAAAATAATGAAGCTTGATTACATTTTATATAAGACATAAAATCTCAAACCTACATTTTACGCTTCAAATTGGTTTCTAACTTGATCAACAAGGAAATGGCAAGGTTTTGAATGTTTAAGAGCATTTGTTTTTCTGAGATTATTTTAGTATCTTTTCCTGACACTGATCATTAAAAACAAAGCTTCTTTTATCAAAGGGAGAGTTTAGTTTTATTTTTATTACTTTAACTTACTTTTTAATATGTCTTATAACTCACCTTTTTGTGGTAATATATGTCAAATGGACTGTATTAAGGTGAAGGATGAATATTAGAAAACAGCCTTGATAAATTAAAATATAATGGATTTTTTTTCTAATTTACCTTCTAATAGGATTTTTTTTTTTAAATTTAAAGACCTTTTCCACTTTTATTAACTAAGCCATCAAGAAGCTATAATAAAGAACTTTTTATTACAGAATTAGTTTTTTCATATCATTGTTCTGGAATAAATGTTCATTTCAGTTACAGTCCAGTTCATAAAAAGACTTGCTTTCTGCCAGCAGCTCACTCAAATATATGCAGTTTTATAGGAGAGCAGAGGGAGACATTAGACACAGATAGAATTGTGCAGTAAACATCATACAGGCAGTAGGGATTTTGTAGATGAAGAAGGAAAGCATGGCTTACATAAAAACATAAAATGATTTAAAGAGTAAATTTTGCACGTAGGATAAGCACATTAAAAATTGCATTCTGAAATGTTCAAGTTTAAAATTGCTATATCAGACGACAATAATTCATGCCAGACCATAGGTATGTTGTGAAAACCCCTGAGTCATCTGCCTAGAGCTCAGATACTACTGCCAGACAAATATCTGTTCTAGGCTAATGATTGATGCACTATGTATCAGCTGTAATCAGACCCAATCACTAGCAGTGCAATTATTTAAATAGCAAAACCAAAAGTGATTAATTATATATAAAAGCTTTCTAAGATTTTTATAGTTACATATTGAAAACTCCTCAAAGTATAGTATTTCAACTTTAAGATTCCACTTTTGTAAAAAGTTTTCCACTTCCCTATTGTTCTGAATAATAAATATGAATAAATATGTTCTTAATAATATGAATATATGAGAAGAATACAGAACTTTGCCCACTGTTGGCAAAAACAGTGAGTATGTTGAATTTGCAGTGGCATTTATATGCTTGCATTTTCCCTGATATTCACACAACTCTACTGACAATAAATTTTATGTACTGAAAATGCAAGACTGGACATTAAAGAACTCAACCCATTATTGGTGCCTCAAAGGAAAATGTCTGGGTGCTAATTTTCCAGGGAAAATGTCTGGGTGCTAATTTTCCAGAAGGATTAAAAAACACATTTGTAGGTGATCTCTTTTGCAACCGGGTACAGACTTTCAAAAGGGGTAGATACCACATGCTACTGTCAAACTGAGTTCAACATACACTGCATGATGCTTAAGTGAAAAATATGGCCACTCACTGTGGTGTGAGGCTTTAAGAAATTCCAGGATGCTGTTTTTACTTTTTATATATTATCCAGATGTATTGCATTCCTTCATGCAATAAAATTAACTTGAAATCTCAGAAATTTCTTCCTAGACTGTGAAAGCATACATGTATGCTGCTGCCTGAATACGCAGTAAAATGCTACCCCCAGCATGTACTCAGTTTCATGACTCTATTTTCTCCATGCAACCTATGTATAGATCTGTTTTCATTTTACAAAGTCTCACTCATGGGGAAGGCCATGCTGCTCACTCTAGTAATGTAACAACTGTTACACAGCTGAGGACCCTAGCTTAGACAGTCTGAGAAAGTCCTCCATGGATCTGCAGTGTGACTCCCTGGCATTAGTGTGTATTCTGTCACTGTTGACCCTATCAAGCTTTTTTCTGCTCTCCCTGTTCTTAGGTACATCCTTTCTTGCAAACTGTTCCTAATTCTAGGCCGTGCGAAGGACTTCTGTAATGTGTACAATGTAACTAAGAATGAGAGGATTTTTTTTGTAGGCAGACTCACAAGCCTCATGGCTTGTGATCTTTTATTTGATTTATTTTTAACTTACCTTCACAGTATCTGTTTCATACTTGTAAGTCAGTCCTGGTGTCGATTAGGCAATTTCCAGAAACTTACTTCTTGCAGGTAATGTAGCATTTCATTCTTTCTTTGCTGAACATTTACTAGGGAGAGACCTCTAACTGCCTTCCCTGATTTACAATATTAAGACCTTAACTAATCTAGGAAGAAACTTACTTACCCTTTGTCTTATGCCTCCCAGTCCTTCCTAGTGTGCAAAGGTCATTAATAATTTAGAGTGTTCTCCATTGCTATAAGGCACTGATAATAACAAATAGATATTTTGTCTCCAATTTGACAAAAATTCAGATGAACTGAAAACAATTCAGAACTTTAAACACAGGCTTAGTAGGGAATAATTTGTCTTCATAAATGTTTTTTAATTGTTACTGCTCTGAAGTGCTCCCAAGTGGTAGGAGCTTTCTCTCTTGAATGGTCTAGTTAATCTACAGGCTGCAAAACCTTTTGTAGTGTATAAAGCTCCCTTACATTCCCTGTTAATAAACTTAGCACAAACAGTGGTTTTTAATAGCAAGGGTAGATTAACAGCTGTCCCTAAGGTGAGAATACACAGCTCCAGGCTCCTTGGGTGCCAGTTCCTCATCTGTTTTGGACCAGACCCAGTGACTAGTGTGTGCTGCTTGATCTATCCGACTGAGCAAAGGAGAGTGACCAAAGAAAGCATAAGGGACATTTTACTTCTCGTGAATAATCAGACTAAGAGTGTTGAATGGGGAACAGACTCTGAAATACTGAAGTGGTCATCAAAACTCTTGAAATTTTATCAAGTTTTGCGTGAAGTCCAACAAGATGTTGAGCTCTCTCAGCTGAGATCATCACCACCAGGAAAGTCTCTCAACACTTTGCAAGTTTAGTCACGTTTGGAGTATTTGTCATATTGACCCAAAACACATAGCTTTGTGGGCAACATCTGTATTACAAGCAGTGAATACTCACAAATAAGAATTTTATTCTAAAACTGAAAGTGAAAGTGCTTTTGTCCAATAATAAGACAAAAAGTAATTTTTTACAGATGCTTTTAGAATACTTATTCATTCATTTCGTTTCCATGGAAAGAAATATTCCTGTATAGTCCTATTATCCTTTAATGAACATGTTTTACCTGACGTATGACTTCTTTTGTAGTTTAAAATGTGTTAAATTAAAAACTTTTTAATTGACAGTTTAATTCCTATTCAGTGGCTTTTAACCACAAGTTTTAGTCAAATATATTTAAAAAGATGAAGTAGTGTCACTTACAAATCTTAAATTAAAATATGATGATTTTCCCCCTGGATCTCTGGAGAGAAGGACTGCATTGAGATGAATGAACTGGTTTGTGACTAGTAAATATTTTCTGTTCCTGAAATCAAGCCAGACTCCAGATACTGTGAAGAGTTTTGTGAGCACAAAATCATATTTGTGTAAAACAGCTGGGAAAAATGCAACAACAAGCATCCCTGTGACTTTTTATCAAGTATTTAAAAACTGTGACTCTTTTGATGCCCTTTGCCTGACTATTGCACTGCTTTCTATAGGGGATCACTGACAAAAACATTTGTGAAAATGACATACAGGGAGTATGGACTTTAATACATTAAGCTTAAGCAATCCCACTAGAAAACTTATTCAAAGAACTACAAATATTCTAAAGATCTAATACATTGTCAATGCTTAGATAGAAAGATCTAGATCACTTGCAGTTTGAAATAATTTAGTGAAAAAAAATGTACCTACAGTGTGATTATGGGCTGTGGTCAAATTAGTCACTTAGATCTCTTTTGGCATATGCTCCGAAAAGAGTTGATTTCAGTGTAAGAAAGGAGGACACGCAAAGTATACATCTGATGGCCACCAAAAGATCCCAGCAAAGATCCCATGTAGGGAATTGGACTAATAAGGACAAACCCACAAATCTGCCATTTTTATTGGGAAGTGATCATTGTTTTGACTTGTTTGAAAACAGTACAGATTTGAGAAGGAAAACTGAGAAGGAAACATTCTGCCAGGATTAATTTTTATTTTGAAAAAAGAAAAACATTTGGCACAAGGAACAATTTCTTTTAAGTGTGGCACATGATATGTCAATAACATCATGTGGAGAAAAACAAACTCTTCACCTACGGCTTTCTCTTTTGCTTAGAAACATACTACATTTTACGCTCATTGCTGCCTGTACTTGTTAACTGTAGAAGACATGAGCAGACAGTGGCAGAATTACTATTACCTTAGATGTCTCAGTAATAACCATAGGGTCAGTTTGCCTTTTGTGCAAATTGCAAGCTTCGTATTTAGATAGGGATGAGAACACCTGACAACCTATTTGTGCTTTTGAGGCTGCAAGAGGATGACAGGTAAGTAATATTCTGCTATGAGCTACTGCTTTTCATATAGTTTTGCTTCCCATGAGTATCTTCCAGCCTTTTTCTCAGGTTGCTATTCTTTCTAAATAAGGCATCAGGATACTCTTATTCTGAAATACCACTGCATCTCTCAGGAAAGCTTGTTCTGTGACTCAACGTTTTGCTGCTACCTTAAGTTGGACGTACAGACTCTGAAGACTGCAAAAAGAAACAGCAGACTGAAGGTGCACTTATGGTTCCTAAAAGTAGACTCCTACATCTACTAGCTCTAAACATGAAGAATTTATTTCTTACTTGACAGTGCAACTGCTCCTGTTCTACATTCATACATACATACATATATGCATGTGTATATGTATGTATATATGTATATATGTATATATACATATACACATATACGATTTTCACATTGCTGCAGTCAACCACCTCCTTCTCTGGCTCCTTTAATTAGTTGGGTGATTTTTCTTTCTGAAATATTCTATTCCAAGCCTGAAAGTATAAACTTAATGCAGAACTTTAATACAATGTCAAATAGATTACAATCTAGTTATTTTCTGAGCCATACAATTAAAAGGGATTTAACAGCGTTGTGGCCTATATTTGCTGTCCTTACTCGTTATTCAGGCTCCAGTCATGCAGTGTATTCACTGGAGGTTATAGGGAAGGAGGGGCATAGCAGAGTGAGTCCTCAGATCTCAAAGAATGGTTGCCCTTAGGACATGCTCTACTATAATGTGATGAAGAAGAAATATAAAATAAAGTCGAGCAAAAGAAAATACAACAGCTCCTTGGGTGTTTAAATCAAGAGATTAGACATGACAAAATAGCCTCTAGGAGTATGTTCATCTTTGATCCTTCTCAGACCCCGGGCTAATACTACGTTTCTCTTGTTAAACTGCAAATAAGTAAAATCAATGGACTTCTTAATATCAAATCAGTTCCAGGATACAGTAATAAATGCTAAATAATTCCCAGCACGTACATTCCTGTGTTGACTGGAGGGAAAACTACAGTTACAATATTTTTCACATGAGCTTGTAGACAGAGTCCAACTACTCAGTGCATATAGGACTGCACTTAGAAGCATATAGAGCTGCATAGTGGCTTTTTTGCCTTGGAATGAGTCACAGTGGATTCTGTATTCTCTTCTGCTTTATGGGATTAGCTCAACTGATAAAGGAAACCAGAAAAGCACTAACTACTCAGATTGTTCCTAAGCAATACAGTTCAGAAATAAAATGAGGCAAGACCCTGGAGAGATGTAAAATGAGGCAAGACCCTGGAGTGCAATGAGAAGCAGCAGGAGGGAGAAAGGCAAATTGGGTACTAAAAACGTTAAATCACAGAAGAATATGCCTGGCTTTGAAAATGTCACTCCAAGGTTTAGACAATCATTAAGAGTAAATGTTGTGTGTTTTTAGTTTTTTCAATAGGAAGTTTTATATTGTTAGGTTAAAATAGAGCCTCCTGTACCTGCTCACTAACTTCACTTTCATAAAGCACTGTAGAAAGCATGCCTCCTTCTGCTTCTTACCTGGAGTCAGTAACCCTCGCAGTGTGTGAAATATAATATCCTACATAGCAAAAGTATGGACATACTTTTCAAATACATGGTATGCTATTGGTTTCCTTATTCTGAAGCAGACAGTGCGATGAAATATATAGCAAAAGATACACGTAAACATACAGTACATAATATCGCATAGATAAAAGCAATATATGTAGGGGAAGTTTTCTTTCCAAGAGTGAGTTTTTTTCTTTTCTTTTTTTTTTTTTTCAGCACTGTTGAGGAAGGAATTTAAATGCAACTTCATCTTACATAGATATCATACAAGATCTGCTCATTTGCTTTTTTTTCTGGCATTCAGTAACTTCATGTCTACAAATATAAGCTCCCACCAAGTTTCTGTGTACTTCTGATTTTACTGACTTATGTAGTACTCCTGTTTTCTATAGGTACTCCATTAATCCTATAAAATGATAAAGTTGATAATTCAGAGATTAAAATTTGCGACTTGGTAGTAGGCTATATTAATAGGCATGTGTTGCATTAAAGCAATTAATGAGTAGTAACACTAAAGATTGTTATTGAATCTGAAGACAGTTTTTTGTTAATTATAACATTAAAAAAAACCCAACTGAAAAACCAAACCAACCAAAACAACAAAAGCACACATTTGTGTGACTGACACAAATTTCTTGCTATGCCCTTCACAAAAATAGAAAACAATGACTAATACAGCAATTAGAAGTGTTGCTTTCATCAGATGACTAAGATATGTAGTTATGTCTTTTAGGGCCCCAATCCAACAAATCACTTAAGAGCATGATAAAAGTTAAGCTCATGCTTAAGAGCTTTTCTGGATCAAGGCCTGAGATAGGAATACTCAAATCTCATGACTCAGAAACATAAGTTAATTTTCTTAAGAGCTGTTAGGAAATTTTGTCCCCTAGTACAGAAAAAAGTTACAGTACATTGTCTGGCATGAGTTACTCCCTTTATCCTAAAACAGCAGTTCTTGACTACTGTGGGAGAAAGGATATTGTGCTTGGTTGGGTAGGTATTCTGACATTGTGTTGCATATCCTACACTGTTCATGAAATAAAACTTAATGTGTCCCTATGCAGTGTGGCTCTGAACTGCTTATAGAACAACTCAACTGAGAGCCATTTCAACAAGCATCTTAGCCGAGACTTTGTAATACATAATTGTAGTGACAGTGAGTTAAACATAAATATTAAAGGAAAAAAACCAACAAACCTCATAGTTTTTCTAATCAAGTGTTTGTCAAGCTGTTGTATGTAAATTCTTGTTAGCCTGAGGTAATTTGTTTTGTTTCACTAGTAGTATAAAATTATACCTTACTGTTTAACATTTCCATTTTCACACACACATTAACAAGAGTTTCAGGAGAAAATTGTGTTTCTAGTGAAGCTAAAACCAAAGTCTATCTGAATTTAATAGGGAATGATTTCACTTTGAGAACTTTTATTCTTAGTACCTCTCTCCTAATTTAAAAAATAGAATAAAATGAGCATCTCAAAGAGAACTAGAGTATGACAGTAAAATCCAATACAGAACCAATATTCCAGACAGCTGAAAAAAACTTATATTTATTTCCTCTTTTCATGATTCCCCTATTCTTCAAATTCTCATTTTCAAATGGCTAAAGAGAAAAGTAGAATTTAGCAACATGAGCTGGAAATCATCAGAAAGGGAGGCTGAGAAGAAAGGAATTTCAGAGCTACACAGGCACTACAGAAAAAACTTTTGATCCTCTGCTGTGTACAGTCTGGTTTTAAACATTTAGTTTGGTCCTAAATACTTTCAGATCTACAGTCCTAAATATTTGATCAATAGTAAATCACTGAAGTGATACTTATTCCATTTCTGACAGACAATTCCATGTACATATCAATCTGATGAAATTTTCTCAGTAATGTACTCTGTAATTTCCCTTTTTTCACCTTCTTCATTATATTTGAATACATCACCCTGGAGAAGTCTTAAAATTAGGAGGTTTTATTCCTACCTTTGTTTAATGTTTCTCAAATCTGTGTATATAAAGATGTTTTAATAAATCCTGATAAATCAGCTGCATTGGAGTTTATTTACTGTGATGTTTTTTCCTGAATTCCAACCAAACACCTTGTGCTATTGTGTTATATAAAGCTGAACACTGTAGGATACATTTTTATGTTTTAAAGGGAGACTCCTTAAAATGCTGCCAGAAATTTGCCTTAGTTTCTGCCTATTCAAAACAGAATGAAAAATATTTGAAAGTGTAGAAAAAAATCTTTTTTTTCTTATTAAACCAGTATGATACTTACCAGAATATTCTATTCTTGGGTAACACTCAGGAAAATTTTTGCATAAATAAACCAAGAAGGAGCACTATTTTTGGAACGTTTAAGTTGACATATACCTAGAAAGAGTTATTGCTTGTTAGTACACTGTGCCTCAAAAGTCAATTTCCCTTTTACAAACAAATGGAAAGTAAATCACTTTATGCCACTTTGCTGAGAGCAAGGAATGTTTAAAATAATAATGTCAATATAGCATGATACTTTCCCTTCCATCAACTCTGATGTCATGTTGGATACTATGTTATTGTGTTATCAGTCCCAAGATGAAATGGTTGACATATGAATCATTTTTACTTTGACCCAGGAAAAATTGGAAAATGATAGGCTTGTCTAAGAGATTTATCTTCAGAGTAGTAGAAAGTGTAAAACAATCTAAAAGTATTCTTTAATGATGCCTCTTTATATGAAATGCAACTCAGGAAAACCATGACCTAGTACTATGTTATGAAATATGCTTAAATGTAACATTAATGAGGCATGCATATTTGCCATGAAAACTGACAGTAATGTGAGTGCCCAGTGTCTAAAAACCCGTGTTTTAATACATCAGACATATCTGATGTGGCAGTTACCACTGAAAAACAAATATTTCCCAACAGTTTGTTGTGTGATGCTTTTTCCTAATATAAATAATAAGTGTCTAGGGCCCCGATTTTGTGACATGTCTTAGGAAACAGATCTTGTACAGGATGCTGAATGCCTTGTAGTTTTTGGGTTACATCAGGGTATTGTTACAGATGACCAGCAACATTACCTTTCCTAGTATGTTCCCACAATATAATCATCTGCCCTGAAAATGGTATGTTTCTGCTTCTTTGGGCTCTACCCTTTTGGATGTTTTTCTCTTGGGAGGACATGAATAGTGTCAACAGATCAAATGGAATTACCTAAAAGAAGCAGCAGAACAGGTCAGACCAATGCCCAACTATTTCTGATCTAAGAATTTTGTATCCAGCTGCTTCAAACTGCAAAAATATATTTTCCAGGTATGTTGAGAAAGAACATTTCCTGGATTCAGTGCAACATGCTTCTAATTACATAGCATACAAGGATTTAAAGGATAAAATCACAGATTTGCTTTTCCAAGTTACCTTCTTAAATCAGCTTTACAATAGATTTACATAGCCTGTGGATATGATGCAGCAGAGTAAAACTAAGCCTCTCTGACTTCCAAACCATCATCATTTAAAGAGTTATAATTCATATTTAATGAAGAAGAAAGGATAGAAAAAGCATCCACAAGCATTTAACAAGAGACTTTATGAACATTAAGTTTTTATCCTCTGCTAAAAGCCCTTCACCTTATCCTTTCATTGTGTAGGCTGATGCAATATGTTTAGAGGAAGTTGGGTATTTTTAGAATGTTTTTATAAAAAAGCTAATATTAGAAATAAATGATGGTTTAGATTTAGATGGTATGGCTGGAGAATTTCCTGAAATGTATAAAGAATGTTTGGTTTAATAAGGAAACTAATCTGTTGCAAGCAGAATAAGAAACAATACCAAGTCTTTAAGTCACTAACCTTGACGATAAAGAATAGAACTCAGCAGACAACCTTCCCTTTTTACGTAATTACTAAATTAGGGAATGAAAGGAACACACTGAATATGGTTATATTTCTATAATACATTGGTAAAATACGATGAAATCTTATTCTTACAACTGATTTAGATCTGCTTGAATACAAACATTAGAATATGCCTTACAGTCTGACTTAAATAAAAGTTATGAGAACTGGCAATAAGTATTGTGGGTCTGATGGGGAATGATAGGACCTGAATTAGTTTAAGTCTTATTTTAAAATCCTCAGTAGTAATCTGGAGAAGAGTGTTGTCAGTTATAGGTGATAGGGAGGAGCTAAACTCACCTGCAATATCAGAAAAATAATTTAAAGAAGATTTGAGAGAATAAAAATTAATTTGAAATAATATAATATAATCATTAAAGAAGGTAAATTAATATGTCTAGAGAACACAAACTTTTGTTGGAGAAATAATGTTTGTGTTCATCTGAATGTGCCTGGTAATGGCAAGAGATATCTGGCCTCTGAAAAGCTGGTAGAATGATGCTGCTAGGGGAGGTTATTCTTATTCCTATGTCTGCTACCCAGTACAACTATGAAAGGAGGCACTGTACCTGAGTTGGAAACTGCCACAGCAAATGAAGGGGAAATGCTAGTGAAAAGGACGTCTGTCTTGAACTCTCTGGCATGGAGATTTTACAGGCTTTATTTTGAGAAGCACCAATCTCTAACCACAATTTTTCCTAGTGTCTATTGCAGCTCTTCATCTCAGAGTTCTGCGTACCCTGTTGAAGATGCCTGCTTTAGCAGCAATTCAGTGTTCAGATGAACCTGTGTGAAGATTGAAACTGGACTCTGAATCTTCTATATTTTTTCTCCCATCTCTTCCCTACAATGGAACTGTTCTAAGCACCAAACAGGTTTTTTGGCTGGGAGGATCTTGTGCTGTCAGTCTTTCCCATTGAAGTTATTACACTCTTAATCAGTCAATTAAATATTCATTGAGGCATAGAAAAAGTACAAGAATGACCTTTGGTGTTGACAGAGAGCTGGGATGAAAAGAACCTGTGAGTGAGACAATATACAAGTATTTAAACATTGAATGATCTTGTCTTGGAGGGGTGATGATCTCGAATTATGCAGAGAGAGTAGGGTAGTTAGATGAACATAATTTAGCTAAAGAAAAATTTTTGGAAGAAGCTCCAGGAGAACATATCAGTCTGCTGGTAATATACCACCAAAAGTAGTTAAAGTGATATTTCTTTGAGGTAGTTAAAATTAAAATTGGGAAAACATGGCAATAGGGAAACACTTCTGATTTGGAACTACATACATTTTGCACAAATTATTTCTTTTCAAGTATACATACCTTTATGATTAGATTCAGTGAGTTTCACTGTATTGAAGAGGTACCTTGCTACCTATATGAGTGCAGGAATCAACCATGGTGCCCACTCAAAAGTTGAAAGATGACTATACTGGCTGTGATCAAAGGTCTTAATATGCAGTGTCTGATGGTAACTGGTAGCAGAAAAGGAAAAGTATGCAAGAATAAAACAAGTGATATGCATTCCTAAAGTTTAGGTGATCAATGACATCATCAAACAGAAAGACTAAGTTAAATATAAATAGCATTATGACAGGTGAGGAACTCCCATATTCAATTCCTCTCTACCAGTCATGAATTCATATACTTCCATCATAACACTTCTCTGTTTTCTGACCTGGAAGGTCCTTGTTTACTCGATCTTTCTTTTGCAGTAAGGTGCTCCTTATTGCCAATTGTCTTTGTCACCTTATACACAGCTTTTCTATTTCTGTTACTTGTTTTCTGAGTTGGAGCAACTGGTATTGCTCACAGAATTCAAGATGTGGGTGAATAATTTTATTTTCTTTATTGTTTTCTCTTCCTTTTAAAATAATTACTAATATCCCATCTATGTCTTCACCAGTGAACTGACATTTTTCAGAATATTCCTCACAGTGAGTCAGAGAGCACTTTCTTGAGAGGTAAGAGCAAGTTTTAACTCCATGGCTGCAGCTATTCTTCCCAATGTTTACATGACATGAAGCATAGTTCCTGTTCATAGAACCATAGCATGATAGAATGGTTTGGGTTGGAAGGGACCTTCAAAGATCATTTAGTTCCAATGCCCCTGCCATCTCTTACACCAGACCAGGTTGCTCAAAGCCCCATCTGATCTGGCCTTGAACACTTCCAGGTATGGGGCATCCACAGCCTCTCTGGGCAACCTGTTCCAGTGCCTCACCACCCTCGCAGTCAAGAATTTCTTCCTTACATCTAATCCAAATCTACCCTCTTTCAGTTTAAAGGCATTACCCCTTATCCTATCACTGCATGCCCTTGTAAAAAGTCCCTCTCCAACTTTCTTGTAGGCCCCCCTTAGGTAGTGGAGGTATTTAGGTCTTGGACACAGAAACTCCAAAACATCTATTAAAGTGGGGTAGTTTGTCCTCTTTATTAGTTCTTTCATAAGAAAGGTTAGAGGCTGGGTAAACTTGGACACTGAAATATCTTTTCATCATGTGTAATTTCTCGTAAACACTTTTTCAGGCATTTTGGGGTGAGGAGGATGCGAAGGAGGTTTCTAACACAAATAGTGCTGCCACTGGCCATGTGTCATATTATGCAGATAACCTCTGAAGTGCCAAATTAATTGATAATCTAAGAAAGTATATATGGTTCAATAAAATATCTGTGATTTGCAACTGTTTTCTGTGGTTTCACTCTATACAATCTGGAAACAGTATGAAGTTAAAATCCACTGAGATTATATGAACACTAGGAAAAATATTACTCAGAACTTCACCTTTCCTGATGTTGTTTATTTACTTCTGAAGCTCTAGCTATTTTTCCAAAGACTTTAAACCATTAAAAAGATGAATACCGCATACTTTTCCCACAACAAAAAATTCTCATCAAGTGGAAACAATTTTTTATTCTGTGCATTGAGTATTGGAATATTGAAATCCCTAAAATGGCAGTGTTGGAAAGTTTATCATTCATAATAATGGATAAACCAGCCAATTTTACAGAAGTCTGGCTTAATTTCTTAACACTGTCCTATTACATGTTAGCCCAGTGGCCAGTTACTGTGAAGTTATTGATTTTATTATCAATTCATATTAGATTTATAGGATACTACTTGTTTTATTAAATTTCTAACCTGCTTTTAGCTTTTCCTTAAATATACTACTATACATCTCTCTGTGTTTGTTTACTATTCTAAAGAGGATAGGTTTACTAAAAACATAGAGTCCTCAGATTTATGCAAAGAAGTGCAAATACTTAGGTATGGCAAGCAATGATTTATGT
This sequence comes from Elanoides forficatus, assembly GCA_025311575.1. Classification (NCBI taxonomy): domain Eukaryota; kingdom Metazoa; phylum Chordata; class Aves; order Accipitriformes; family Accipitridae; genus Elanoides; species Elanoides forficatus. The sequence continues at coordinate 17,963,089 of JAOBAS010000072.1, read as the reverse complement.
GTTTAGGTATGGAGACAATGAACTGATGGCTTCTTAGACATTTAATGCATACAGGCTAGTGTGGTAATCTTGTTTGTAGGTACACTCTGGGTAACTGAAGAAATAACAATGTATCTGTCTTATATTTTTCAGGTGGTGTCCTCCAGTGTTAACAATTCTCTGTAGCACACCATGTGCTTTTATGGAACAGGAAGCACTTTACTGTACATACATGCTCATAAAATCAGTAAAATGAAATGTGCAAAAATGCGTTCCAAAATAAATTTCAAATTATCAGCCAAAACCATAGATTAGATTGCCTAATTATTGTTACAATTATGCAGATGTCCAAGAAAAGTTCAACAAAAAACAGTAGAACAGACATTGTACCACTTGTAGTAGCTTTAACAAAGTCCCTTTAAAAGAATTTAAAATGTTAGAGTCCAAGATCATCTCAAACACAATATTTTTATTGAAAAGGCCACAAAGCAGAAGCAATTTCTAAATATTAAGTGGGGATAGTTCATATTTTTAAGTCAATGCTTTGGATCACAGCTTTTTAAAATGTAGGATTGAGATTCATGGTGGAAAAAGTACCCACCAGTGCAGAGATAAACATCTATTCATAGTTGCAAAACTGTGCATTTCCCACGGCTATTGCAAATCCTATTGGTGTATGTAGAAATGGCTGCTTAAACTAAGCTTTTAACTAGCTATTAGCATAGGAAATAGCTCAATCTGGGCATGTGATTATTTCAAGAATAGTAGCATTATAGGCAAGTTCCTGCTTTTATTCAGACCTGAGGTTTTCTTTTACATTTTTTGTCCTCCATATGATTACTGCTGCAAGCAATAACAAGAAAATCAAATTTCTAGTAAACTGCCTTTTTTTTCCTAATTCAGGAACCACTGGATTCATTATTTCCAATCAAATCTACAGGCTCTAGAATTCAATATGTCATCTAAGGTTATTCAAATATAACACAGTCAGCATCAAGCATGATGGGAGTTTTATGACTTTTGTGCACATTAAATGGTTTTTGCAGCAATTCTTGTCAACGACCTCTGGCAGAACTATTGGTAAGAGGTTGATTGCTCACTATAGAGTTTCTGCTTCTATGTCTACTAAAAGGCAAAACAGACCTGCTGCGAATAAATTGTTCCTTTTCTGTTTCTTGCAAAGTGTGGAAATCTACATATGCATGGTATTAAAGGATGCTGTTTCACAACTGAAGGGAAGTTGGAGACATATTCAGTTACTTTTCTACTTCCCTCTTCATTTTCCTGATAAAATGACTCTGTAAGTGTACTGCAATGTATGTCAAATTCTGATGATGTTTATGTTTTACTATTTCAAGACTTTTACAATACTGTCATAAAGGTACAAGTCTCTTTCCTATTACTTTTATAGGCACTTTTACTACCTACTAACTTTCAGCAGAAATCTGTCTGCTCTGTGAGCATTTAAATGAAAACACATTGCTCTGTAGTATTTTCTCCATCAAGCTCATAAATGATAATGTATTTATTCTGTAAAATGTATTCTTAATTAGATATATCTAATCAAAGCAATGATTTGTTGAAATCATGTTCTTATGTGCACAAATGTATAGCATATCCTTGCATGTCACAAAAAAATGCCAATCTTGTCATAATTCAGACCCATAGATACCAGACAAGAAAAATAATCTTAAACACTCTGTGGTTATTCTTATGAAAACTGGATATTTTCCTGAATTGCAATAGTTTGAATACATACTCCTACAGTGGGGAACTTGTTGGGTTTTTTTAATTCTGTTTTTTTTTTTAGTTTGTTTTTTTTTTTTTTTTTCTGCACCCTCTAACAAGGAATGAATCAAGAAGAAATGATAGCAAGTTGCACAGTCCTTCCTGAGCTTCAGAAATGAAAGAACTGCTTCACTTGAAGTTTGCTAAAGACCCAATACTTAGTAGATTTCCAGAATGAAAATGGGAAAATGGCTGAACTTTGGACAGTAAGTATAATTTATACAACAAGAACTGAAGGTCCCTTTCCAGTACACCTTGTGCCTTTGGTGATGGTGCAGTTCTAGGCAGCTCTCTCATGTCAGATAATTGCAGCAAGGATATACAGACATCCTTGTAGATGTAGACGTAATGGAGAACACATAGAATGAATATGACTGTCCATATGTTTGCTGTTTTCCAGCTGAACCAGTTGTGACACTGTGGTTTTAACAATTTTCTGGCACTTTTTTGGGTGCTTTCACAAAGATAGTTATGTATGTGGGCTTATGCACCCGCACATCCCTGTGCACTCATAAAAATATTCTTTGTGTACTGTTGTTTATGTTCAAGGATGTAAAGCTCTTGGTGCTTGTATGTGAAGAAATATTTGTTTTCAAAGTATTAAAAAAATAAGATGAGAGAGGACCATTTAATAAAGGATTGCATTTTTATCCACTGTTTAGTTGACATGAAAGTAAAGACATCTTGCAAGGCACAAGGATGGAACATCTGAGTCACTGAGTACAAGCTCTAATAACTCCTGAAGAACATTCAGATGTTAATTTTAGAGAGTCTGTCACATGCTGTAGCAAAGAAATGTGATGAATCATAGTAGTGAATAATACCTGGTACTCAAACAGCATATTTTATCTGAGGATCTCAAAGTGCATTACTAACATTTAAGTCTCACAACATCCTAGGGAGGTAGATAAGCATTAATTTACCTTGCAGGAGATAGTTCACTTTGGAAGAGGATTTCAAAGATGTTGTTACAGCTTGTAAAAATATTTATGACACTTTGAATATTCTCAGTCAGGCAGGTCTTGACTTTCAGTCTGTGGGGTGGAGAATCCTGTGTTGGTACATGAAACAAATGAAGAAGTTTTGGAGTACAATTTTAGAGATACGTGAAAAGGAGAGTCCTGTTCCATGAAAGAAATTGGAGATGGATGAAGAATCAAGTCTTCCTTTCCTCTGCTAATTTCCCTAGCATTCAGCCAAAATTTTTGAACTGTGTACTTGAGAGTAGATTTTTTTCCTGATATTAATAAGCAGTGACATTTCTGAAGTCCACTGACAGATACACATATAAAGTTCAGTTGGGTTTCAGGCCAGTTTTACAAATTACCACTTGGGTCCATCTGAACTTAAAGAATAATTCTGATCTTCAGCTGTTCGTTAGCTAAAAACCTGTTATTACAAATGACTATTTCATATGCTATTAAATAAATTCACTGACATATTTCACTCAAGGGTATACACAATTTATTGGCAATCCTGTCTTCTGATCTTTGCTTGTCCTGTTTTACCCTGCAGTACTACTTCATGAGCACCTCTTGGTAGAATGTAATTTAATGAATTCTTGTCATTGCTGGCCCTGGCTCTTGACAGGCTTATTTTATATGGGATTAGTATGGTAAGTTTCCTGGGCTCTCTTTTTCTGCACTATTCAACAGCCTTCTCAGCTGCAATTTCAGCTCCTGGATATGCCCTGTTACCCTCCTAGAATTCTCTTCTGTGACCTTAGTGATCTCAACTAAACTGTAAGATGCAACACAGCAATAAGATCTGGTTTAGAGGCATAATGTTTCCTGGAATTACCAGCTATTTTCCATCAGGCAAAATGAAACATTAGTTAAACATAAAAATATATTTCCCAATGCTCTGTCTTAACACTGTAATACAAATAAATGCTAATAAAATTTGAATTATTTATGAACAATGTTTTTAGCTTTTTTCTGAAACTTCTGTGAGGATATTTTCATTACAAAGCTACTCCAGTATCTTCTGATAGGAGAAAAATAAATCACAACATAAGAAGAAATGTCTTGGCTATAATAACACCCACATGCTTTATTTCCTATTTCTCCTATCTAGCAACAATGGATGACCAGACAATATCCATGTTCCATTTCCTTTGTAATTTGGTTTCCAAAAAACCAGAATATGTTGGTGATGTGGCTTGAGAGTTCTCTTCTTATTTGAAAGTACACTGATGGAAACCATAAATTGTATATTTTAGGAACAGCCCTTTAAAAATTGGTGTGGGAGTTGATGGAGAGTGGCTTGATTCCAGATCTCTCCCACATTTACTTCCTCCCATTGTAGTCCAGAACCATGAAAACAAATCAGTTTTTTTTCTGGTGGATTAAAAAAAAAAGTATTGTTCTCTAATTATAACTTGTACGCCCTTATGGTGTCAGTGACTTTGGACTGTCTGATGGTATTTAGGTCATTCTGATTGAAACAAAAGCGTCTTAATTTAAGACCTTGAGTTTAAAAAATTTAGCTAATTTTGTTAGTTTTAGACTTGGTCTGGCCCAACAAAGTTGAAATTTAGTCTCCAATATCTGTTCCTGCGTAATCTATATGCAGAGCATGTGGGATGAAAAGAAAATGTTTGATTTTGTGAAAAATTAGTTTTGAAGATCTGTGTTCATCCTTAAATGAAGTTTTCCACAATTTACTTTAAAAAGGGGCTCAATTTAGACAGCTTTAATTTAGAATATCAACAGTTATTAAAAAAAATATGACTCTCCATTTTCAAGTCTCTCCTTTGCTAAATTTGAAAGCCCTAGTTACTATTCAAGAGTTTTTTTCTGAGATCTTCCTGTTGAAATATTCAAAGAAGCAGACATATTTTACTGAAACCTTTGTCTTTTAGAGAAAAAAAAAGAAAAGTAATGTTTTAATGAGCTTTGAAAGTAGAGATTTTTTTTTAATAGTAAATACATTTACTAAAATAATGCTATATACTAATTTCCCTTTAACTTTCAGACATCTGACAGAAGACCAAGTATATATTTATTTTTTAAAATTTAGACCTCTTAAAAAGACTTGTGGAACATAAAAGACTCTTGAGAAGATGAAACTAACTGAAACTGTGATGGAAAATTCTCCTTTTAGCAACTGTAACTTTCTTGATCAGCTCCAAAGAATAAGAAGATTTTTCTGATGGCCTGGACTTGAAAGCATCTGCCTTTGCTTCTGCAGGGTATTCTGCTCTAACTGTATTCCATAGGCTAATGGCCAGAGGAAATCCAGTTATGGCAATAAATTGCAGTGTCCTGTATCAACCTATTCACTGAGATGAACTTCAAATATCCTCAAAATATGAAAAAAAAATTGAGAGGAGTTACCAAAAAAAAGGAAAAAAATATAGAGAAATCTATTTTTAGAAAAGTTCTTACATGTTATTTCACCTCTAGAGCTGTTGTAATGGCTTAGATATAGAGTAGGCTATACATCCAAATTCAGAAATAAATTCCAGCTGATACACTGTTAGCAAGCCTGAAAATCTGAGAAAACTAGTTATTACTTCTGTCTGCTTATGTTGCTTCATCCAGTAAGTAGGTGGGACTGAAACACCCAACAGACATTGAAGAATGTAGGAAGAGTGGGTTGCAGCTAAACAGGAAGGTTAGCAAATTCTCACACACACACTAGGCATGAAGCTGCTGAGCAAAATTTTTCTTCACTAAGCCCAAAACGAACATAAAAACATTTTTGGTAAAATCTTATGGCTCTGCAGTTTGCAACTCTTTTGGGGTGTTGGGATGATTTTGTGACTGGACAAGTTATTTAGCTTGGAAAATAAATGCTTTGCAGAAATGATTTATTTGTTTTACAAGTGCAGTGAGAAATATACAGCTTGGGGAGTTGGATCACATCCCTGACTTCATTTAACAGAGCCCTTAGCCACAAGGTCCTCCAGCATTGCTATGGGTTAACAGTGAGGTGGGTATTAATGTGTGGCATGCCAAATGTGTCTGAAAGATATGTTCAGCCCCTCAGCAAAAAAAAGTTCCACGTTCCTACTTCAGAGCCTGAAAATACCAGAAAATTCATACTGAGAACCAGGAAGTAGACAAGAAAGGATGATTCATTTTGTTACACAATGGAAATCTTAAATGTACACTGAATATTTTGAGACTTAGGGTCAAAACCCACACAAGTCACCTCTGAAAAAAATGTCATGATATCAGTATTAGAATTCATTGGGTTTGTTATGATGTAACAAACAGCCCATAATTTTTTTTAGAAGAGGAACAAGAATTATCATGCTGAAATTATGAATTTCAGCAGATACCAGAACAATATGAAATAGCTGTTGTGTATTAACATCCCTTAAACTTTGTCACTCCACACAGAATGTCTGTGAATCAACCTACCTGCTTTATACTTTTAAAATGTCATTTTAGTGGATTATATGTGTAATATGGATTTGCAGCACAAGACTGAACCTTATCTAGACTGTGCAATTCTAGGACAAAAGGGAATTCTAGTGGTTCAGTTCTAGCAGAATTTGTTATTTCATTTGTTTTGTTGGAAGGCACCAACTTAAAAGTCAAACTCTTCATGTTCATATGAAATTGGGAAAAAAAAAATTCTGGCTGATCAGCTGTAGGCAAAGTTTCATAAAATCTAGGAGGAGGTATACCTCAAAGAAACTACTTTTTGTATTTAAAGAAAATGAAAGTCAAGGTTTTCAGTGAGATTAATCCATTAGAGTACTTATGAAAGATGGACAAAACATGCTGAATCTCTCCTCCAATGAGACATAGCAGAGAGTTTTACCTGGCTCTTCCACATCTCAGAAAGTGATATAACCAGCTATTAAAAACTGGTGTTTTCTACCTAAGAAATATTTTATGATTAATAAAGTTGAATTGCTCTTCAGAAGAAATCTTGAGCAAACAACCACCAAAATTCAATAATCTACAAGTTCACATTTGCTGCAGCATAGTTCAGGTAAAATCTCTTATTAGGTTGAGAGAAGCATCAACCATTTTTTAGCTGACTATGTATATTATACATACTAATATAATAATAAAACCACATACACATCTTAACCTTTGATTGAGGATATCTTTTCTTTAAATAAATTTCCTTGAAATAAATTTTTGTTACCAAAACTAATTATAACAATTTTAACTTGTAACTTCTGTAGTATTGACTAATTGTTCTGAAAACTATACAATTGGAAGAAAAAAACCTGTATATACACACACATTTGCCATTGCTGTTTATACAGAATGTTATTATTCTCAGTAGTTAGAACAGATGATCACACCTGACTGTAAAGACAGTATTGAAAGATTTCAAGGAAAACATTTATTATGTGATTTACTTTCTGGGCAGTTACATTTAATGAACTGTGATTCTGAAGAAAAACATTGCATTTTTTTTCTGTCATTTAGAAACAAAAAAACCGCACTCTGAACTGTGTTAGCAAATGTTTATCTTTGTAAAATACCACTCCTTTGCTTTTTTAAGCCAACACTTAGTAACTTTTCTGATAGATGGCATGTTATGTATGGAGAAGAGTCTCCAAAGTAAGAAAATAAAGTATAAATACTCATTTTGAATGGACTCTTAGTACCATGACACTTCATGGAACAAACTAAGATCCATTTTGTGGTGTTGACTGGCTTTGCCTTCCTCATTAGATACTGTCAAGGTAGCACACACTGTCCTCTCACCCCAGCATCCTAGCTAAGCTCTAATCTTGCAGTTGTGCCTGCACAGATGCGTGCTTGCACCTCCATGTATCCCAAGTGTCAGCAGGGCTGTGAGAGTACAGCTGTTCATTTGCATGGAGCCTGGTACTGAAGTGGAGCTTTGATTAACTCTCGGGTAATAAGCTACCAGATAGCATCTGGTAGCTACTTCAACCCGATGGCGATATTTCCTATTTTTCTTTCAGGTTTTTGAAAGCCAGTGGCAGTTGTTATGCACTTTTATGATAACTGTCTTAAACTGGACTTTCACACCCGGTGATTTCTTTCATTATTTTAACCATTGTTGTCTACTTGTAATTATTCTAAATAGGTTTTTCTTTCTTTCTTCTCTAGATCCTAGATACCTGTCTGTGAAGCAGGAGGTGGTGTCAGATACATGCTAACTTAGATCCACAGTAACTTAGCTAAAACTGTCAAAGCATTACCCATTCTGTTACGGTAGATTATTTTTGACAAGATTTTAAATTATCTGTTATTGTCTCTTTGTAGGGAATCACAAAGAAATTAGTATCATTCTCAGTAACTTTTAGTAAAAACTCAGGAATGATGATTATAATTTTTAAGTACTTGTACTATAGCCCAGTATACCACTTAGATAGTTGCACTGTGTGTATTTTGCTCATGTTTTGATTAAGAGGTGACTCCACAGTGCTTGTACTGTTGAACTTAGTGCAATAAATTGGATTGGTCTTGGAAAATGGCACCAGCTTACTTTTTCTTGAGCTTTGGCTATACAGTGTTTTATGTTACCATATTTAAAAGGTTGTCCATAGAGATTCTTATACCATGTAAACAAAAACAGTATTATACAGGGATGGACAATATTTCCCATGAGATCCGGACTAATGTGTACCTCTTCTGATACTGACTGTTGTTACAAGTTCAAAACACAGTTTAGGAACCTTTGATTTTTTTTCATTTTTTGCATAGTTTAGTGCCTGGCTATGAGTGAACAGGCAGTATTATGTAAGTAGGTATTGCAATGATGGTCAATTCATAGAGCTGCATAGTTTTGACACAAAACCCAATAGTTACAATTTCAGTTCTCTCTGTAGTTGTCCAAATACAACCTCACCTGACCTTCAAAGTAAATTTTGGTGCTATGTGTCCACATAAGTAAAAATTTAAAAGTTTGTTCACATTTCTATGGGACAAAACTTCTGTGACTCATAGTAAGTAGTTAATCAACTAGCACACTTTATAGATGACTAATATCTTCTTACATTTCAGGGGTTGTGTAAATATGTCTTTTCTAACTGACCCTGCTATCCTTTCAGAAGGGTAAGAAACCTGCTGTGCACTGGCCAGAGCCCAACATTAAGCAGGAGCCTCATGGTGCTTGGTCTGCCTCAGACCCCCATCTGCCTAGCCCAGTGTCCCATCCCAAGCAAAGGCCCTCAGGGAGTACCTCTGAAAAAATACAAAAGCAGAGCAGATGTCTAGGAATATCACTTGTTCAGCCTTCAGAGATTAGTTGCTCAGGAACTTCATGTACCTAATGTGTCTTTCTGAGTAGATTTAAGCGATTAAGAAGAAACTCAGGGATTATCCCCAATAGACTTGCTAGACCTCTGTTTGAAAAGGAAGGTAATGATCATAGTCAAAGGTGGGGTATAGGTCAAGATGAACTGGCAGTCTAGCTCAGTTTGATAGTTTTGTATTGTGGCTGTCTTTTTTCAGCCATGTCTTTGCTCCCTCTGCCTGCAACCAGATCTCTCCTCATATTGGTATATTTAACATTAATAGCATGTTTTAAAGGATTTGTACCTTTGATGTTCTGTTTGGTTTTACCAAACAAAGAACATATACTTAGAAGAACTAACTATATAAATGATGGAAATTAAGGAAAGGAGTGGTGGAGGGAGGCAACAAGTTAAGTAGGCAGGGGAAGCTGTGTTCAGCTGAATCAGCATATGTCATCCTTTTAATCATGCAACAAATGTCTGTTATCTAGCTAGGAGAATTAGCATCAGTTATAAGAGGTGTGATTTTGACAAATTTTGCACTTCTGTTGCTTTTTATTCATGTCCATAAATGTACCGTTAGTTGCACCTGAGAATAATTAGAGCATATATTAGGATGTATTTCCAGAAAGACCATGGGCTTTTGTGTCTTTTTTTTTTTAGTTGTAGAGAAAAGCTGCTTTATGAGATCTTTGCTGTTTTTATCTTTACCTAAATATACTTCAGATGAGTTAGAAGACTAGCTGAATCTGTAGCTTTGAAGTTATTACTGTTCAGTAAATGAGATTTCTACTTAATCTTTTCACTGAATTAGTGAGGATAATTAATTGATGAACCAATTTGTTTCCAGCAAGAAATTACTAAGCATATACATTAAGTGCAGTGGGAATCAGATATTAAGACACTAATTTGATATGAAATTGCAGCAGTTTGTGATATACTGAACCCAATACAGCCCGTGGCATTTAATTAGTATCACAGATATCATAACAGCTAGCATTACAGTAAGATTATAAACATATATTGACATAATACAAACTTAATAGAATGAAACTTAAAATGAAGGCAGTGTAATTTGTTCATTGTTTTCATATTGAACTGTGAGGCAAAATATATTTCTCCCCTTGTTTTTATTTTGTCTTTAAGGGTCGAGTGGTTTTCAGAGCACTGCAGAAGGAGGTACTCCTTTATTTCTGTATTTTACATTTCCTTTTATTTGGAATGAGTAGCTTGTATTGAATGTCAGCTGAGCAGAACATCTAATGAAACTAAAAAATGGGACAAACCCAAAAGCACGTTAAACAGGCCTTCATTTTGCCTCCATTTCTGTTTTCACAGCAGTTTGAGTTTGCCTATGCCTTTGCCTTGCTTTTTCTCCTGGAGACTGGTACTGTGCTAGTGATGCAGATGTTTGGAGGTTTGCAGGGTCTACTACTTTGAGAAAATAAAGGGACTTCTCATGAGATAGAAATTCACTGTAGATGATAGTGTTCTTTTTCTCCACAGATGTTCCTTTCCAACAGAAGGAGGATTCTTTCTTTTGCTGATGGCCACCAGATTCAAATTATCTAGCTTTATCTGCATTCATTTGTCCCTCTGCACTGGAGATATGAGCTGTGCGGATTATAGCGTGTGCTTTCCATGCATCCTTCCTACAGTCTGGGAGGCTGAATTCCAATTACATGTTACTGTAGTGAACCATCCTGCACCAGATTTACTCCTTAGACAGATTTACCCCTTAGTGTGTTGGTATCAAAGAACCCAGTCATACAAAATGTTAAATAAGCTGTATTTCAATACCTAAGAAACAGGGCTGCTATCAGACAACACAGGTCACCATGCAGGATCAGGATCTAAATATGTGTACTTAGTTAGAGGGTGTTTTTACAATCTTATTTCATTTCACCTTTAAACTAAATATAAAGGTTTAAATAAATATCAGTGCTGATTATTTACAGCTTTTTCCCCAGCGTGGCTTTAAACATTTATTATTCTGACTCTTTTAAAATACATTGGCAGATTTTTATGACTATATTAAGCAAACCTTCAGGGCAGCAGACAAGACAGGATATTATTCTGAGATTAAGGAAGGAAAATGAGAAAGAGAGATGTGAACAAAAGGCAGACTGAGGAGGAATAGGATCACACTTGCTTTCCACTGCTGGAGGAAACCACAGCCCCTATTGTGTGTGCTCTGAAAGTGATTATCTCCAGTCACTGGTTCTCTCAGAGTCTAAGCCGCTGATTCACTGACTTTTTCTCATCAGGGTTGGAAAGGAGATATCAAAAAGCATTAATATCTATTATAGCAAAGATCTACACCAAAGGGATCATTAGCTAATCTGCATTAAAATATTTGCTGGATAAATTTAGTTTCCCAAACACATTTTGAGGTGATTATTTACTCATTCGTAACACTTTCATTTTTGCAGAGGGTTTGACAGCTATTGTGGAAATAAAATGTATCTGGCACTGCAACTCCATGTGCTATCACTTTGATTCCATGCATCCAAGGATTATGATTTTAAACCACAGATGTCTGTGGCTTGGCTAATAACAGACAGGATTGTCAGCTGCCCTGTGTCAAGGATAACTGCCTCTCCCTTGGAAGCAGAGATTGAAGCACCAGAATTACATCCTCGCACCATGAGGTCTCTAATTAACTGCAGCACCCAAAGTAGGCCAGACTGAAATCAATACATTAAGCCCCTATTGGTGGAAAAAAGATCCTCAAACCCACTACTAATTTAGAAACAGGATCAATGTATGAGTATTTGAATACTATATTTTAACATTTTGCAGAGGCTGTTCATGCTTTTCTGAGACTATGATAGGAGTAATTTTTGTTACTCTGTATTTCACAGAACTCTACTACCATGCTGCTCCATTTATGACACTGTTATACTGAATGACTTGCTTAAGTAATTGTGCTGTGTCATAGCAGTGCCCAATGTGCATAACAGACAGCAGTGTAGAGAACACAATACAATGTTACAGCACAATACTAGGTTTTAGTCAGTTTTTGAGCAGCATTGACTGGGCTGTCCAAAGTCTTGCACCAGGGCTCAGTGCTCCTCTGTGCTAAAGGGTGTGCATTCCCCCCGCTGTCCCATGCTAGCGACCAGGGGTTCTTCCTTTGCTCACCTCACCAGCCCTCTCATACCACCGAGGAACACAGGCCACTTCCTCCGCTTTGTTCCAAGCTCGTGTCTGCCATCAGGACAGGTACTTGTGGACATGATAATGCAAGGGACTTCCCAAGAATGCTCTGCAAGTAGGACCTTTTTGTTAAAGTGATCTGAATACCCACTCAAATGCTAAGAGGGATAAAAAAAAATGTCACCAACACCAGAGCTGACTGTGCTCTGGATCATTCTCTGTGAAACCTCGATTTGTGGCTAAGAAGACAGCACCTGTGCTTCTGCTTATACTTGACACTCAGACTCACATATTTTCCTTGCTGAGACTCATAAGTACAATTAGCTGTAAAGAATATGGTTTCTTCCTGGAAGGGCAATAAAATTGTTTGATATATTGAAATCCACAATGACTGCAGAAAGTAGGCATGGACAAGGCTCACCTCTCTTTGCTGTTTTATTAATTGATGCTTTGTGAGTGTGGTTGGATACTTCAAATGAACCTGAGTACAGATTGCAGTCTGCAACCTGGTATGGAGCCTTGGCTACATTTTTTACTAGCTCAGCTACATTCAGCTCTAGGTGAAGAAGATAACAGCTGAACAGAGGTGAACCAGGCAGTGAAAAGAAATAATTTTAATTTCTTTACGGTTTCATTATTCTGACTATATGTTTCTAGTTAATTTTGTAGCCTTTCTATTACTTTGAATTTATCAGTGCCATGATTGCTGTGTAACTGAAGATTGGCTGCACATGAGTGCAAGATGACTTTATCATTTGATACTTCTGTTCCTTGTTGCATTACACATCTTGTATCAGAGCATCATGCACACACAAAATCTGTAGCTGTGTCCTGAATGTGGTAGTCTGCTTAGCCACATAGTTTGCAACTATGAACATCTCAACGAGTAACTCTGCTGTGTGCTGGATTTCCATTTAATTCGCATTTGAGATATATTTGAGTGTAGTTTTCAAAGTTGTTCATAGGAGCAGTTCTAGAGCAATGTGAGATCACCTTTCCATATTGGTAAACACTCCCCTCTGTGACAGTGACATCACCTTTTAGACCACCTGTGTCACTGAGCACCCTGAGAGGCTTGCCAGTGTTGAAGACAAAACCTTTCCTAGGAGCTGGCCTGTGGATCAGCTTCTCTGGGAATAAGAGTGACCTGATCATTTTCAGAACTAAATGCAAAATTCATTTCTTTAATTTAAGCTCTCCTTGGGCAAAATTTTTCATTCCCTTCCCATCTATAGGTGGGGAAGCAAATATGAGTCTTGTACCACATACTGTCTTGTACACTGATGGACAAAGCATAGACACATCTGTACATCAATCAACCTTTATACCAAGATGACAGAAAACAGTATTATATTGCTAAAATGCCAGTTTGAGATACTTGTGAAATTATTAAAGTAACAGTGACATATTGTATAAGCAGTTGTTTACATCTAATTATGTGTGCATAAATAAAACACGTAATATTCAGATTCTGTTTGTTCGTTAGGTTCATTTGTTATTTTATGAAAAACTTAAAATAGGTAAAATTCTGTATGCAAAATTAGGTGATCTTTTAATATGAATATCATAATGGTTATTATGGGACTCCATTTCTAGGAGAAACTATTCCTTATGAATAGGTATATAAAACTCACAGGACACTGCTCTGATTGCTCTTCCATCAGTAAAAAAAAAGTTAGGTCAGGGGAAAAAACCAAAAATTTCAATTACATTTACGGCAGCAGCTGAAGGGGAACAAAATCAATGAAAGGAGCATACTTATTAGAGACCTGCAGTTGCCATAAAACTGAAACTAAATCACACTGACAGTGTCTGAACTTCAGATAAATTGCTTTGAATTCAGAATGGGAGCCTAGAGAAATAATGGAAATGATATTGCAGTTGTTGAAGAAAGGGATAGAACTTTTTATATCCATTGCCTCTCTAGATATTTTTGGTATTTCAGGGATCAAACACTGATTTGTTATCTGTTTTATTAATATTTTTTATATAGAGAATCCTATTGTTTCTCTAACAGATGAAACAGTGTTGTCAGTCGTCTTGGCACTGACTGGTTAGAGAATTTTGTGGTTTTTAGAGATGAGATGTTTCTTCTTGGTAACCATCCAAGGTGACCCATAGCTAAGCCTCTTGGTAAAAAAAAAAAAAAAAAAAAAAAAGACAAAACAGAAATGCAAGAGAAGAAAACAGGCACAATAAGATAAGCAGTTCAAACTTACTCTTTCTCTCAATAACTCATCTAGCAATTCCATTCATTTTCTGTGATATCTGCGCTGAATGGAATCCTCTGCTATTTCTTGTGAATTTCTTTACTGACAGCAGCTGTGCTTTGTAAATTCATTGTAACTGTCTGACAATTTGGTTCATAAAGACTCAAAATTTAGCTGTCGTTTTAATTGCTTTAACTCCATAGTTTACTTTTTTGGAACACCCTTGAGAAAGCTGTTGTAGGCTAGATTTTATAATATTTTTTATTCTTTGGTTCCTTGTTGGATGGAAATTGCTTGCATGGACATTGCTTATGAATCTCCTCAGAGAGCCCTGGGTAATAGGCCAACTAGTATTCTCAAGGCAGTTATGATTACATGTATGGAGGAGATAAGGAAGACTGGGAAACTTCCAGACTGCATTGGGAGAGAATTTGCACCAAAGCCTACGTAATAATGGCATGAAACCCTTTGTTCCAGCATTCTGACCTTAATGCTGTGCTTTCCAGATCATATATAGTATTGTTTTATTTGAAACTGTATAATTTGTTAATTGTGATTTCTTTTTTTGCGGTTTTGTAGAGCATATTGTAGATGTTGATAATTGCTAAGATATAAATGTTTATAGAGGCATGTTTATAGAGGCATGCATTGTCAGTAACACCAATGTGTTACACCATTTTATTGATGTAGAAATAGTTCATCCAGGGTTACATATAGACTTCACATAACATCTGTATGGAAAGAAGGAACGTAAACTCTGAAGTAAAATCCTAGCCACTCTACACTGAAATGAAATTTAAAATGCTGCATTGTGTACCAAAGGAATAGAAAAATAGCTTATATACAACTTGTGACATGAATGCAATGGGACTAAAACTACCTTTATTAACTGGGTAACTACAGCACCTCTTTTTATTAAACAGATTATACTGGAAAACAAAAAAATAGGAGTTTAGATATCACAGTAGGCCCACTGTAGTGCAAATTGTATCTTTGTGTTTGTGTGTGCTGGGGATTCAGGGAAGACAGTAAATAAGAAACTTGTCCTTTCATTTGATTTCCTTCAAGCATTCAAGAAGATTTGAGTACGGGATGGCTTTCTTCATCCATTGTTTCAAGGAAAAGAGGTTTTAAATCTTCTTTGATTTCAGCCTGAAATTCAGTATGACAGGTCACCTACTGTAATCGAATTTTTTTTTTTTTTCTATTCCTATCTTAAAATAATTCTGCAGTTTAAAAGCCTTCCAGAACAAAAGGTCTCTTCTAGTATTAATTTTCTGGGGCAAATGGATTGAAGTGTACTAGTTTGCTGTATTGCTATTTTTTTTAGCAATTTTTTCAGAGCCAAAAAATAATGGCCATTTCACAGTAAATACAAACTATTTCATCACCTGGTTCTAATAAAATTAATAATTCATATGTGTTAAATTGTTGTCATAAAAATTGGGTGGGGAGGTATCACTGACACTGAGAATTGATTCACAAGATTCATTTATGAGTCTTCATTGTGAGTTATCTTCATGAATTTTTCTTCTCAGAATGGTTGATTATATGTTCTTAATACATATTACACCATTTGTGCCAGTCAAGTTATAGAAAGCAAAGTTACATTGCTATAAATTTTGGTTAGGATATGCATGTATGCAAGTAGCATCCCCATACAAATGATACAGTCTCTTTGCTGAAGAAGGGCCTATTTACAAGAGTTGTGTAAGCCCGTGGCTAAAGTGAGATGGTGCGTTAATTGTGTATGAAGGACTGTCGACAAGTTGGTGAGATTGGGTGCCCATATATTGAAGAGTTTGCCTATGAGAGTACGTGTTCACATACAGTAGTGAACAGTTTACTGGAAGAAATACACAATTTGATTACTCTGAAAAATGTGCTACTCTTTTTATTCAATGGAAAACAATATGCAGACATTCAGGACTCTTTCATTTGGAATTAAATTCAAAACTCTGTTTGACTTATGTAACTTTAATTCTTAAAGTTGTTCCAGATCATGTTCCATGTTTTGATGTATGTTTCAGATCCTTTACATTCCAAATGAGCTCAGACCTAAGTTCAGGAAACAAGTCTCCTTTGTAATTATATACAGACATGGTTAGGCTTTTATTTGTGCTTCAATGTTTTTGTTTGGTTTACAATTCTTCTGTATACTTACAAATGATTTTGAATAGTAACATATTCCATTAACAGTCTTTCAAGCAGCTATATTGTACCCCCTTTAAAGGCAGATTGTTGAGATCTTTAAAGGGATTGTTTCAAGAGGCGCATTCTGGAGGCAGATAAAAAAATGGCTTGAACTTACAAACCTTTGCAAAAGGAGGATAATTACATGGTTTGAAAGAGTTCAAATCTATCTGCAATTATCGTGTCCCTCAGAATGAAATGACAGTAGTATCCACACTGATACCCTTTATATTTTTCTCAGCTTTTCTTGTGTTCTTCAACCTTCCCCCATACTGTTTCCATTTTTCATCTGGCAGCAGTGAAACACAATAATAAACTATTAGCATTCACAGTTATGCACTGACGAAACAGCCATAAGGTTGTTCAAGAGTAGATTTTACTAGGCTGACCTACACTGAAAGCTAGCCTTTCTTTATAGCCTTTATAGGCTGGTGGAAATGCTGAAGTACACTTTCCATCTGGAATCCACAGCTGAGATATTGCTAGAAGCAAGCAGTCCTCAGCATCCACATCGGAGAGGCAAGGCAAGGCAAGGAAAGGACTTGCTCTTCTGTGACTTACACATGGAATCTACCATGGCTTTATTTTCCATTATCATTCTCAAGGGTCTTGCCTACTTACATTGCAGCTGGTCAGAAAGGAATTTCTGATTCTATTGATGGAAAAGAAACTGATGTGCAGTGGCTCTTTAAGAATAACATTGACAATAGGAGCTTTATTCTAAAATGAAAAGTATCATTTTGATATGAAGACCAACACTATAACTCTACCATAGTACAGAATGAAGGGAGACTAGTAATTTCACTGTAGATCACCATCATGAGACATTTTTGTACTCCCTCTCCTGCAATGCAACTATCAGAAGGAATTATCTAAACATTTAATATATGACTTTGAGTACAGTAAGTTAAAGCAAATCAATACTTCAGTTGTGTTTTCATATCTGGTCAAATGGAAAGTACTTTCCAGTAATCCCACAAGCCCTTCCCTCAAATTCCGTGGGTAAAGCTGAGAATGGTTAAAATAAGTGAGGAATTTCTATCTTGCTGTAGCTAGTTTCTAAGAAAATTCTATCCTTTTCATCTGATACAAAGGAAAAATTAAAATTAGGTTTAAGGAACTGATTAGGATTTTTTTTTTTTTTTGAGAAGCCACACTTCAGGAGTATTAGAATAGTGGAGTTTTATTTCTCCAAAGCTGAAGAAATCCAGTTCAACCGAATCCTATTAAATAATTTTGCTTTTACAGGTAGGATTATGCTGCTCAAAGGCAAGACATAAGTTACTGAATTGCATGAATGGAAAGATAGTCAGTTAAAACATGGAAGAAGAAGAAATTGTCATAGGTGAAAATTGTCACATGCTGAAATATATATAAGCAAACATTTCTGAGCAATACCTGCTTCACAACTTATCTGAAACCTGTGCTGACAAACAATGGTAGGCACAAAGCTAATACAGAGAAGCATGGAAGAGAGGCATACGTTTATGAAAGTCTATAAGTACAGGTAGTATTTAGGTGATACACTGTTGAATTGCAGGCTAAGCAATCTTATTAATTTATCATGCAATACTAACTGCTTTCTTACTCCTGTGCATTTATCTGCCTTGTCTGGATTTGTTCACATGGTTGCAAGCCAGAGCTGGAACATGACTTCAGTTGCTATTATTGTCTGTCTGGTGAAATGCAGCAACTCATTGCATGACGAAATGGGTTTGTTTAAGCTGCCCATGAATTGAATCTTACAGATTAATCTCATGATATTTCTGTGTATAAAGAAGCTCTGAAAGAATGCCTAGTTGGTCTCTGGGGGCCTGCCTTTCAATATTGTTTACACACCTAATGATACAGACAGACATCTGGTGGGATTTTCTTTGGCTCTAAGGCATCAAAATGAAAGGATTTAGGTGTCTGAACACTGCTGCAAATTTTGCAGCCCTTATCTGTTGTTACCTTGATATTTAGGAACAAAAGTTTTTAGTTTTAAAAGTATTTAGAAAGCTGCTTTTATTCATAGGAAGGAAAAAAAATAGTGTCAGTAAGAGAGGTGGGAGAAAAAAACAGGTGGTGTTCTTTGAATTTAAGTGGTATTTATTCAACAGTTAATTCTACGTCTTCAGAGACTCATTGTTAAAGTATTTCTATTGCTTTGCTCAAATACCATGTTTATAAAATAGGATATATAATACTTCAGTCAGCCTCTGTATCGAGGCCTCAACCTGACTGAAGAAGTGGAAGCTAAAGGTAGAAATAACACTAGTGTATAACATCTGTGTGTGTGGCCTGAATGTTAGTTAATGGAAATTTGCCATTGGTACAATCTGATTTAAACTACCTGAGTATCTTGCTCTTAAATATGTTTCCTTATGTGATTTTGGTGGTTTCACTCTAGGCAATACATGCTGAATTTGGAAAGCAGTTCAGCTAAAGTTGTTCAGTGAAAAAGTCCTGAAACTTACATGACAGAAACAACTATCCTCATTCTCAAGTAAAGGCATGAATAAGAGAGACTAGCCTGAGAAAGTTTCAGTTTAGAGAATTCCTTTTTTCCTCTTTTTTGTTTGTATCTCAAAAGTCTCTGGATATTTTTACTACTGAAGTTGTCACCAGGCAACTATTGTAATGAAAAAAGTCGTCATACAGGGTATGCTTTTCTCACAGTCTGAAGCACAAAGGCCTACAGTCAATAACATTCTTTTTTGTGATTTAACATTTTTCTTTTGTTTATTTCAAAAGCCAGTTTTACATGTCATTAGGTAGAACAATATGACATCAGTCTTATAGGCGATTACAAGCTCCAGCAACAGCACATAGCACATAGCGCCTAAACTTGCAATGCAGAAAGTAACAAAAAAGTAAAATACCCATCTGTTGAATAATTTTTTTATCCATGCATGGAATGGAATGGAATGGAATGGAATAGAATAGAATAGAATAGAATAGAATAGACTCAGTCAGAAGGGACCTACAATGACCATCTAGTCCAACTGCCTGACCAATTCAGAGCCGACCAAGTTTAAGCATGTTGTTAAGGGCATTGTCCAAATGCCTTTTAAACACTGACAGGCTTGAGGCACTGACCACCTCTCTAGGAAACCTGTTCTGGTGTATGACCACCCTCTCAGTAACAAAATGCTTCCTAATGTCAAGTCTGAACCTCCCCTGGTGCAGCTTTGAGCCATTTCCAGACATCCTGTCACTGGATCTCAAGGAGAAGAGCTCAGCACCTCCTTCTCCACTTCCCTTCCTCAGGAATCTGCAGAGAGCAATGAGGTCACCTCTTAGCCTCCTTTTCTCCAAACTAGACAAACTCAGAGTCCTCAGTGACTCCTCACAGGACATGCCTTCCAAGCCTTTCACCAGCTTTGTTGCCCTCCTCTGGACACATTCAAGGACCTTGACGTCCTTAAATTGTGGGGCCCAGAACTGCACACAGGACTCAAGGTGAGGGCGCACCTTCACTGAATACAGCAGGATAATCCCCTCTCTTGACCAGCTGGTTATCCTGTGTTTGATGCTTGCCAGGGTGCGGTTGGCTGCCAGGGCACATTGCTGGCTCATTTTGAGCCTGCTGTCAACCAGCACCCCAGATCCCTTTCTGCAGGGCTGCTCTCTAGCCACTCTTCCCCCAAGTTATACCTATGCCTGGTGTTACTCCATCCTAGATGCAGAATGCAGCATTTGGACTTGTTAAATTTAATCTTTTTAATCATTGTCCAGTGCTCCAATCTATCTAGATTCCTTTGTAAAGCCTCTTGTCCTTCAAGAGAATCATCAGCACCTCCCAGTCTGGGATCATCATCAAACTTGCTAACAGCGCCTTCAACTCCTGCATCCCAATCTTTGGTAAATATATTGGACAGAACCAGCCCTAGATCTGAACCCTGATAAACACCGTTGGTCACCGGTTGCCAGCCAGATGTAGCCCCATTCACTACAACCCTTTGAGCCCTGCCATCCAGCCAGTTCTTCACCCAGCACAGCGTAAACCCACTTGTCACACAGTTGGTCAGTTTGTCCAGAAGGGTGCTGTGAGGGACAGTACCAAAAGCCTTACTAAAATCCAGAAAAAAAGCATCC
>JAOBAS010000072.1:17917208-17937312 GCA_025311575.1 Elanoides forficatus | reverse complement strand
GAGCACTTAGTTCTGCTGAGGCTTAAGAATTATATTAGCTGAGTGAAATTAAGCAAACAATTTTCCAAAGTTATAGGCTCTAGAGCATATCCATAGCTCAGAAATGGACAGTCTTTGTATCTTTCCTGTGGTTCTCTTTAAATATATCAGGAGTGGGCAATGAAAATTGGCTCTGGCACCTTCCCTGCTTGTTATAAAAGGGCAGAAACCCATACGAACCAAAACACACACAACAGCTTTTGCCATCTGCAGAGCTTCCAGACCTTTGTTAATTTTAAGGAGATTGGCCAAAGACTAGGGAAGCCAGAATCCCAATTAAAAACATGCATCTATGCATGGACTAGAAGGAAAGTATGTTATAAGTAATGACGATGAGAAAGCAGTCAGTGAAAAACATAGAGCAGCCAAGAAAATTCAACAAATATAAGCAGGAATACCTAAAAATTCTGTGGATAAAAAATAAATCAGGGAGATATAACAGTGGTCTTGCAGAAAAGAGGCAAGATCATCTGTAATACAAATTTGTGTAAGGCAGAAAAGCTTCAAAACCAGAATGATGTTACCCTGCTATAAAACTTTTAAACCTTCCTGCTATGAGCTGCTTCTTCCTCTCTCCCAGTACTTTGTCAAGACAGATGAATCGCGGTACACTTACTCCGGCTAAAATAAACCTTGAATTTTAGAGCTTCAGTACTTTCACATTTTTTTTTCCTCCTGGATTGTCAAATGGGAAGATTTATTTTTACTGAGATTAATGTGCAACCAAACTCAAGTATTCATAGCTGGATATTTGTCATTTTGAAAAAATTGTAAATAACCAGCAAGGTAAATGTAACTTTGTAGCCTTTCAGGCTAATGGTTTTGGTTCTGCTTTTTATTTTAAATGAGTGGGATATAGTCGCATAGTAGAAAAATTACACAGGCATCTAAATGGTCATACAGTATTGAACTATGAATTTTCTCTCTGATGAAAACACAAGATATTAGGAGGTGAAAGGTGGCTGTTGTTAGTGCCGAATAAATGAATACAATGTATTTGGAAAGAAAAGGAAAGAAAAATAACAGCAGCAACTTAAGAACTGAAAGTACAGTAAAACAGTTATTTTCTATTTTGACTGAAAAGGGCAGAAAAAAGGAAGTAAACCAAGGAAAAGATTAGCCATACAACAGAGAACATATTTGGCTTGACTGTCATCTACACTGTTTCTGAATGAAAAAAGTCCCTAAAACAAGTGTAAAAATACTGTTTAATAAAGTCCCTTTGAAAATCCCCTTCAGTACTCATGCCAGGTGCAGGAGCCTACATGAAAACCAGGACTAATGAGAAAATTGTTTTGGAGGGAGGGGTGAAGTCTTCAAACAGGTTTGTATGTTGTCTCTCACCACAGAATTTCTCTCCTAATTGCTTGTAGGATATCACCACAGCTCACCACCTTATCTCCAGAAAAATGAAATAATGATGTTAATGGGCTGCCAGCCCTGGGAGTCTGAAATAGAACAGAACAGAATAGAATAAAGTAGAATAGAATAGAATAGAATAGAATAGAATAGAATAGAATAGAATAGAATAGAATAGAATAGAATAGAATAGAATGGGAGTAAAATATTTCAGTTGGAAGGGACCTACAAAATCATCTATTCCAACTGCCTGACCACTTTAGGGCTGACCAAAAGTTAAAGCCCACTCTGAACCTCAGCGCTGGTGGAAAGCATGGCGCTTAGTTAGAGATGTCCTCGAAGATGCAGAAGGAGGCTTGCATGCGTTCTTCTGGTAGGTCTGTGACTGCTGCCAGTGTGGGTGTCGCAAGGACACAGTCACTCAGCAGTGTACCACCAGCATATGGAAAACATGTCTTGTGTATAGTTGTGCCTTTTCCAGTATGGTTCTACATTAGTTAGTGTTTGCCCTGGTCAGGGATTATGTTGAGCTAAACTGAGGGACAGCATATCACTGTGCTGCTACAACAGTGCAGCGCTAGGCTGAGTCACTATATGCCTGCTCCTCTGAGCAGCAGATCAGCTGTGGAACAAGGTGTTTGTTGCATCATGCAGCTAGTCGAGTGTGCTAGTGGATGCAGAAGAACCTGCTTTTCTCCCTATGCAAGAAGTGGAGGTTTATATCCATGTGATAGAGAAGACAGTTCTAAACTCAGAAATTTTTCAGAAATAAAAAGAGATTGATAGAGAAAGAACATGTTTTTTAGGGTGCCGGTTCTTTAGCATGTCTTCCTACACACATATTCACAAAGCAGATCTCGCTCACTTGTGCTATACTACACAGGAGGAAATGATCTAGAACTAATTCTGCTATGAATGTTATCAGAAAAGATATTTTTCCTTGTGATACCTAATACTCCAGCAAACTTGTTAATCATGCAGGCAGTGTGAGCTATTTCTGAACTGAAAAGGAATACAAGGTAACTATGTTATTACCACAGACTTGTTTTTACCAGCTGCATGTGTTATTTAAAACTAGGTCATGTGTAAAGAGCTGGGCGTGAAAGGGTATGACAAACAACATTCAATTATATGTCAGATCTTTAAATAAAATAAATTCTGCTCGGTTGAAATGTGCACATGTGAATTAGTCATTTGGTATTTAACTAACATAGTAATCAATTTAAAGGCTCCAGACATTTGAGATTTTATTTATCCATTTATTTCGTACTGCCCATCTGGTGTGCATGCCAGAAATGGTAATGTTCTACAAGCCAAATGAGAAAAGTGTTAAAAAAGCCAGACTCATTCTATGGGGTTTGGTTTATAAGGTGTCCCCTTCAGAACCCCTTAGGTGGAATTCAAGTCCATTGTTTAATTTTTAAATATGATAGGGATAAAAATTTAGCTTTTTTGATTATTTAGGAAATATTCAAAGATTCTGGAGATTATTCCATTTAAGTACACATAGTACCCTTGTCTTCTTATCATAACATATCAGCTTGACCTAGTAATGATTATACAAGTAACTGTAACTAATTTTGAGACTAATCTCTTCATACTATGTGTCCATGGCTCTTACTCCAGGCAATGGAATTAAAGATAGATAGCATTTTGCAGGATTCTGCAATGTTTCTCTAAAATGAGTTGTGGAAACCTCAAAACTAGCAAGCAGGGTGTGAATTCAGTGATGCCTACTTAAAAAAACAAAACAAAACACTTTCAGAGGAGTAAATAGTGCTCCACTTTTATAGTAGCTCAATAGCTGGAGCACTTGTCCAATGGTAGTGGTGCAGGAGACTGCCTACATCTTGCATTAAGCAATAACTTAAAATCGTGAAACTGTTCTCAGAGCAGGTTTTGAAAGATATGTCAGCCTGCTGCCAGCCAACTGCCAAGGGAACCAAACACCTCTTATATCCTCTCTCTGGTTCAATCAGTGAATGCTTAACCACTCTGTGCTAAATGGAAGTCCCAGCCTCAGGAGAATGGGTTGAAAACATTTTCTTTCACATAAATTAGCCTTCAAATTATTGGTTACGCTTTGAGAAAGGCATGAAAGATTGGTGTATCAAGAAAAGAAATGAGCAGGTTTTAATTTCATGTGTATACTACACAACGTTGTCCAGTACCAAGTACTCCAGTACTGAGATGTAGGATGAAGGTTGGAGGAATGACAACTGTATTTTCCTAAAAAGGTTATTGCTGCTTTGTTTTTGAAGGGAAAACAGAGTTGTGAATCCTGTGTGCAAACTGTGCTTTCCAGTTACAGTGAATTTGGTATGTGATTCACAGAAAAGAATGAAGTTTGATTTGCATAGCTGCACTATATATTTTTTATGGCCTAACATAGGAAGACCTGAGTTTAGGGAGACTTATTTAAACTGCTCTGCACAAGCACTCTAGCTTTGTGAGTACAACTCAGCTACACTCAGATCCCCTTGGGTTCAATGTATGGCAAGTAGCATTTAACTTGAGATCATGGATTCTGCTCTGGCAGTCAAGTAGTGGAGTGCCAAATTTTCAAATGAATATATTCAAAAGCTGTTTCAAATGTAAAGAAACTGTGAGGCAGAGATTTCTTGACAATGTTTGGTTGCCAGTGAAAAACAGAGAAATTTAACCAAAAATCAGCTAACAAGTATGTTCTGTTATTCAGACTTGATTGTAATCCTTGTAGTTTTAGAACAGCCTAGCAAATATTGCCAAGAAGAAAAAGGCACCTCTACTTTATACCAGAACTACAAAGGTGGAGTAAAGCTTTTTCACAACTATTCTGCTCCTTTATTCATCAGAAACTTTGCTTATCTGAAGTAATTGAAAGACTTGTTCGATAAATAAAGAATATAAAACCAAATTATGAACTATGATATTAGCCATGTTTGCTTCCTCATTGTATACATTTTCTTCCTACATCAAAAAAATGACACTGTCTCTTCTTTATATGCATAAATTGAACAAACATAAGTCAGAGTCTTTGGAATACATTTTAAAAATTTTTATAGACCTTAATTGCTGTTCTTTAGAAATTTTCTAATTGTTATAGGTAACTAATCTCACTTTCCAAATTCCCTTTGAGTAATGTCATGCAGGATGTATCATAATTCTATGTAATGCAGTGCAGTCTATTAAGAGTGGTATTAATGGCTTTACAGTTGGAGAAAGAAGAGAATTGTGCACAAGATGAAGGTACAAGAAAACTGGTGGAATATAAGGTGTCTTGGACAACTTGAACACTTTAGTACAAGCCTTGTGACTTTAAGCAATAAGAAGCAGACAAAATCCTACTCCTACACAGCCCTGCTAGCCAGTAGAGGAAGGTATGGGGAGCCAGTAACCACTACATCTTTTCAAATAGAGCTGTGGGTAAGGCCCTCCTACTGCTCCTCCTCAACACCAAAGAGCATAGTTTAAAGCCCTAGTACCAACCAAATGCTCTGAAATCATCCAATTAGATGTTTGCTCAAGTACTGGTCTCCATACAGGTCTGCACTGTTACCTCACTGGCAAAGTGTTTTCAGCTAAGGCTAAACAAGGAAGCAAAGAAAAATATCTCTTTGTTCATTGTTACAAGAATTTTTGGATTTGTGCTTAGAAAGAACAGAATATTTTCTTTTAAAGAGTGAAACAGCAATTAAATTCAACAGGACAAAGTTCTGCTGTGAGGTTACCTTTTTCATTATGTCATTTTCATCTATAATAGCCCTGGGACTTTGTTTCTTCAACTGTCTCACACTGTCTGGAATTTAACATCCTATGGTCTCTGCAGCAATTATACATTTTTATGTGGGAAACACCCACTTAGTACTGGTAAATCATGAGGCCAGCCAGCTTTTATAATCAGATTCTTTAAAAACCTTTTGTATAAAGGATATTGTAGGAAAGGCATCAATAAAACATTAATGACCCATGCTTCCGATCTCAAACAGCAGGAACACACACATTCAAGCAGCTCAGTTTCCATCTCTGCTAGAGACTGTAGCAACATGAGCACTTCTGTACATTCTGTTGTGTAAAGTATTTTATTTTCAGCAACACAAAATACAACACAAACTTCAGTGGGAATCCTGGAATATTAAATACAGCTCTTTTTGTTTAAAGCTATGTATTATTTATTTACTTGCATAGCACCATCACAAAGTAATCAGAGTGTAAATGGCTCCTCTTCATTGCGGGGGGGGGGAAATAGACAAATCTTGGCTTTGGTTGCATTGTTCTTCATTGTAAATCATGTTATGGGTAAAATTCAACATGTTGCATGATAACCATTACTGTTCTGGTGCCCAACCATCCCTGATATAGGCAATAAAAGTAAAAGTTCTCTGCTCCAACAAACCTTTAAGGATTTATAAATTTTTTTTTTATGCTAAGCCAGTACATGCAGAATATATGAGACTCATGACTTTGAGCTGATGATGAGTGATGGTTGTCCCTACCATGCAAGTTACAATAAAAACCTTTGTTGAATTAGTGGGCAAGTGTGTCTGGCTGAAGCAAATGATGAAACAAATAAGAGTGGTGCCGTATCAGAGTGAGGTTCAGTTTAACTCCCCAAAACCACATCTGTTTGTACTGTGTTTGAGCTGTTATGGGGAAGGTGACTCATTTATGTACATTAAAATGGCCAGAGAGTCTAGAAATAGATTAGTACTTGAATTTGCAAGTCAGCATCCTGGCTGACTCTTTGTTTTGCTCACTCCATGCCAATTCCACTGTTAGATCAGCCACAGGGAAGCTGAACAATGTGACACCCTATTGTTGGATGAGATTCCCTGAAACTGTTGCACTGATAAGAGCATGCTGGATTCTCTTGGAGCTTTTCTTACAAGTTAACTAAGAATAAATTACCTATTTCTTTTTTTTTTTTTTTAACTTTCCCCTGTCTATTTGTGAGTGTCCACGTACTTACTATTAGGTCATGGCTTTATTTTCTTTTTATTAAATCTCAACCAGCTACAGCCGCCAATTAAGAGTAGGAGAGAAGAATGTAATTCCACTGGCTTTTATACCACTAAATGGATCTTTTTGGATTTAAGTGCCTTAATCATGTGGAAACCAAAACTGCTACCTATGATGAAATTCACTGTCAGTGAACTATTTAAAGAACAATGCAGGTGGGATTGACAAGATGTTCCCGGTTGGAACAGCAACGAAGCAATATTGAGGTTTCACATTTCCTTGCTTTTGATTAGTTTGCAACATATAATTGGTCTGTGTAGAAAATGCCATGCTCTCCTACTTCTCATATCTAGAATCCAGTTCAAAGATAAGTTCTGGAGAGTTGCCATCATTCACCTCAGCCCACAAAGAGTTTAGATATGGCCAAACATAAGAGTAAGTGCATTAATGACTCTCTTTAAAAGGCATGAATGAACATAATTATTGCTTTTGAATGGATATGCAACCATACAGTGCATTGCTTATGTATGTAGTACATAGGCACTCATGGTATCTGAGGGGTGTGACAGAGATCATATCTGCCTTGCTATAATATTTCTAATAGTGAAGAGTGAAAGAAGGAATATAAGAAAAAGAGCAAGCATGGAAAAATAATTTTTTCATGATATTTTGTTGCAGCCAGAGGCTTAAGTATTTTGTAAGCTGGATGTTACATTCAGGTCATTGTTTTGGAAAGGGTGCAGATGTATTTGTCCTTAATGAATTTGGCTTATACCTTTTCAAAGATTTTTATGCTTTTGGGCTCTGTGCAGTGACTGACTCAATTTATTTCAGTGATGTATAAAGAAGTCTTGCACTGAGGCACCAGAAGAAGTAAATTTCTTCCCTCTCACAGCAAGGAAATAATTAGACCATGAACCTGAGTAAAAGGCTAGTTCCCTGTCTGTATCTCAGCTATTGATCCTTGCTCTGAATGTAACAGCAAAAATATAGGTAGCCTTATACTTACAATACTTTTGTCTTCTAAGTATCAGGAGCATTTAAAATGCTATAACACTTGAAAATATCAAAGGTAATGGAAATTTTATAAAGTAAATTGCTAGTACCAAATTAATCCCTTGTGTCACTGCTGAAATCAGTGAAGTAACATCAGAGAGGAATTTGGGCCATGATTTTTAAAATACTATGTAGCACAAATTAATTGTACACCAAAGGCTTTTAAACCATGTTGGATAAGCTACACAGTCAAGGCTAATCTTATTATAGTGAAATGGTAACGTTAGAACTACATTACAGAGAATTTAATTCTGCTCCTATATGCCATATTTAGATGCTCATTATCTTCATTTTCTACCCTACAAAAGTGCAGTTGAAGCTAAAAACACACTCGCTTGCATCTGCCACTTCAACATACTCTTGATTTTGTAGTGTAATTTTGATCATGGTCAGAAAAGAAGCACAATCAATTAGAAACAGACAGGTTGTGTCTTCAATCCACTTCTACCTTGTCAGCCATCCCCTTTCCGCCCAAACTCTGTAATGAAAGAGATACCGAGTGAACAGTTAACAATGTAAAAAGCCCAAGTTTGGAGAAAAATTAGAAATCAGCTAACAAAAAGTTACAGATGAATACATTTATAAATTTGGAAATGAAAGGAAAACAGTAAGGATGTAAAAGAGAATTGATCTTTTTTGAGATAAAATAAAGGTGGGCTCGCTAATGAAGAAGGAAAGTGTAACTTGGTAATAGAGGTGCCTATGGTGACACTATCAATTCCATGTTGTTAGGGCAGCATTAAGGTAGAAAGGTACATAGCCAATGTAAAGAACATCTTTTATATTGCTTTTGATTTTAAATTCATTCACTATTTTGTTGTTTCTCTCTAGCATTGTTAGACCATGCTGAATTGCTTCTTTAAAGGTCATCCTCTAATCAACGAATGTGAGAAAAAAATACAAAGAAGGGAGACAGAACTGAAGAACTGGGATGTGGTAAACTGGAAGACAATCAAAGGATAAAGAGAGGGGTTTAAAAAATTGATTTTTTTTGCTGATACATTTGCAGGAAGTATGTCAAAATACTGTTTGTTAGAGAAGTTGCTGTATGTTTTTAATAATGTTGAAATCCTCTCCACTTTGCAGTCAGTAGGAGTTCTGCTATTTACCTCATTGTTCTGGATCTGGAGGAACATGGTGTCAGGACCTCATCCCAACTTGCTCTTAATACATCATATTTTATGCATGTCAAATGAAGGATTGTCTGGCTTTGAAGTATTTACTTTGCAGGTTTTGGCAGGGGTGGGTGGGGGTTGTTTGTTTGCTTTAAATGTGAAGTTGTTGAAAGGGAATAGGTAGTGCTAATAGATGAACAAGGTTTCTGAGAATCAGTGTATAGAAAAATGCAGGGACCAATGAGTTGGAAGTCAAGTGTCCATTTTTTCTTCTGGAAAGGTGGAAGGCAAAGCTATACTTTTATTTTACCCATCTAGCCCTGACAAATCATGTATCCATTTCTTATCACGAAGAGCACATAAAATGAAAAGGCAAGGAATGCATATGGGAAGAACTAAATGTGGACAGGATTAGCAGGATTCAGTCATGCATTGTAAAGATCACTTCTCACTGTTCTCCATCTTGGGTAAAAAAACAGCTTAGAGGAGAATAGTTTCTTCTATACAGATCTGTATCTATATTGGTCTTGTGGCATCTAGCACAATGATACTGTCAATTTTGATGCTGACCTCCAGGTATTACTATTCACTTTTTTATAAATGATGTATGAAACACTACAGATGTTGGGTGATAAAAATATTCTTTCTATCAGAAACAGGACAATAGTAATATACATATTGGCTAGTAGCTAGACTTTTGTGGACAACTGTGGAAATTAAGTTTGTCAATTAGGAAACAGAGCTGGAGCAAACAACATCTTTTCTTCCATGGCGACCAAAATGAATTTAAATGAGACCAAAGATTATTTCACAGCATCTTGTCATATTAGGAAAAATATAGGTGAAGGGTTGATTTTTTTTTTTTAAATACTGAGCCAAGAGGAAAGGCAAGCAAAAGTTGGACATTAAAGGGAAAATAAAATGTGATTAATTAAAAAAAGAGCTGGATAGTAGCTGTGGAATGTATATATATATAAAAAAAAGACTGCAAAAGAAAGCACATTTGTGAAAATGCAAAAATACAAGCAGTAGGGTCTGCTGACTTCTCAAGTTTCTCAGTATTAAACCAGTGTGACATTGACTGTGAATCTTCTTTCTCTGAGAGGGTACTTCCTTTCAGCTTAAGATGTTGTTTTCAACACAGTTATTTTATCTGAATCTTACTCTTTGTTTTTATGTGCATTCTAAAGCAATTGGTCCAACCTGTGAAGAAATAGATTCTTCTGAAAACATCAAATCTGATCACTGGCTACCTTTGGGGAAGTTCATATCTAAGTCCAGATTGTAAGCTACTCCCATTACTTCCATACAGCATTATTTTATGATATTCATAATATATGGGATTGGAACATATTTGCTGAAAGATCTAGAATTGGAAGAAATGAAACAAAAGAAGAAAACAGTAGGTGAGCAAGTCGTGAAACAAACCTTAAGAGACTATGCTTAGTAAAAGGTGCTGTAAAGGGAGACAAGTTGAGGAACTGGAACTTTAAGCATTTTAAAATGCATGAAAGAGACACTAATTAACATTTTCACAGGCTTTACACACTTCCATAAAAGAACCTTCACAGTATCCACTATAAAACATATATTACATCTCAGTTGCCCACTCCAAGTCAACATAAATAAATAAAAACAAATGCTAAAGGAAAACTCCTGCTGCTTATTTTTCTTATTATCTTTTGTTTTGTTTTGGTTTGGTTTTATTATTTATGCAACATGATCCTTTTAAAGATATAGTTGATTATTTTAAGAAAATGTTATACAGTCTGCTTTCATAAAGTTCATTTTACAAGGTACTCAGTACCCAAGAGGAAAAACCTCATTGCAATGTGAAGCTATAATGTAGCATCAGAACATTGTAAGTAGTAATGAGTAAATCTGAAAAAAACCCCAAAACTTTCCCGTTTGGATCAACTCTCCAGGTTATACTTTTCCAAACAAATTAGGGAGGATAGCTCACAAAAACAAGCTTTCCCATGTGACTGCTGATACATCCTGTGTAGAACATGTGGAAAAATAACACAATATCTTTTTTGTCATGTTGTTTAAACAATTTAATTTCTAGCTCTAAACAGAGTGTTCACAGTTCTAATTTTGATTGCATATATAGATATATATGTACACATGTATATATATATTAATTCTCAAACTTCTTTTTTCTGCTATATGGAAACTTGTGTTGCTTTTAGTTTGCCTAATATATTTTAAAAAATCATAGCTATAGGAAACAATTCACATGGGTTCAAGAAGAGGTGCAACACACAATAAGTATGATGATGGCTTATGTCATTTGAAAGGTGTAGTATTTCCACAGAGAGGAACACAGCAACAATATATTAAAGTGAATGGCACTCCACAATCTTTTCTGACATGCCTGAATTAGGACTGCAATACTGGGCCTTTAATCTGCAAAATAAACTCTTGCACTGGGAAAGGAGCTTGGAGGTGCCTGGTGCAAGGAGCTGCTGACAGCAGGGTCAGCCATAGGGTCAGACCAGGCTGCTCAGGGCTTCATCACATTGGGAGACTGCACAGCCCCCAGGCAGCCTGTGCCACTGCTTGCTTATCCTCACAATTTCATGATCGTAGTTCAAGAAGTACTTACTGCATGGAAAAATAGAAGGAGTCTCAAGTGTTAGTTTTTTCCTCTGGATTACTTAGGTCTATTGATTAGATTAGATTGATTATTGATTGGTAAATCAAAAATGCAACTAGAAGTATAAAAATATAGGTCTGTCTTTGTCTATGTTGATCCTTCACCAGCTTTTCCAAAGGTGATGCTCCTCTGCAAGCTCATGTTGCATGTATGATGGCAGGATGTTCTGGCTCCTTTTTTTTATTTCTTTGGTGCAAAATGCCCTATAAATCTGTCATAGACTGTCAACTAAAAGGTTCCTTTGCATGGAGGACCTGTGATTTACTGCAGGGAGCAAGGAAGACCTCTCTGTGGGATCTGTTAGGTTCTCCTTTTAAAGCAGGAAGAGGAACTTGGGGCGTGACTGCAAAAAGCATATTCTGTCTATCTGCAAACATCTGACATTATCCCCAGGGATTAGAGGCATTATTAACTTAGTGCATCTGAGTCTGTTGTGGCTCATACTGACACTCTTCCCTTGAGTAAAATTTTCAGAGGAAGTCAGAACTGTTATAAAGGAGAAGTAGATTTCAACAAGATTACAGGCTGATAGGAGATGGCTCCATGGAAAAGTCAACCTAAAGCTTAGTACTGGTCAAAAAAACTAGACAATGTTACAGATTATTAAGAAGTGAATAGTGGAAGTTATTATGCTGCTGAAGGCATACCAATATCTTGAATATCAGCTGTAGCTTAGTTGTTCCCACCTT
The DNA here is from genome assembly GCA_025311575.1 of Elanoides forficatus. NCBI lineage: Eukaryota > Metazoa > Chordata > Aves > Accipitriformes > Accipitridae > Elanoides > Elanoides forficatus. The sequence continues at coordinate 17,925,457 of JAOBAS010000072.1, read as the reverse complement.
AAAGACACCGTATTAGACTCAGAAAGGTTTCAGAGGAACGAGATGAGGCACACATCTGCATTAGCAAGTAACTGAACAGAGCAGCTAGTGCTAAGGACTGTACATCTACACTGTGTATACCTTGGGAGTTTCTTTCAGAGCCAAACATTTCTGCTATGCACATAGTTCAAAGCCGCCTTCTTGGTGCATACCTGGTTTGGTTGGTTTTTTCTGGAAGAAATCTAGTTCTTACGCATCAAAACTGTTCAACATGCAGTAAGTAGGACAAACGGGATTTGCTTCAAAACTACCTTTACTACTTGAATCAAAATGATGTAGAAACAGTGGAAGGTGACCAAGGGTGTGATGTAGCTTCCACAGAGGGAACAATGAAGCTGTTAAAGCAGTCTGCTGCCCAAGAGGGGTCATATGAGAAATCATTAAATTGTTGGGTGGCATAGACAACCAGAAAAGGGATTTATTGTCCACTACTAATTCTAGTGCAAAAAAACTATGGGGTACTTCATAAACCTAGCAGGAAAGTAGTTCAGAACAAACAATAGAAAGGGATTCTTCTTACTCCAACAGGAACTCTGTGTCTTGGGATGTTATGGGTTCTAAAATTCCATATAGCCTCAAGGGGAAATAAGTTAAATTTATGGAAAAAAGTCCATGTAAATTTATAATATATAGAAAAAGTAGCTCTGGCTCAGCAAGTTCCTTAACTTAAAATTGTAGAGGCTCTGGGGATGTTTGGGAAGTATCATATCCTGTTTTTTCTGTTCTAGTACTGTTCCACCATTTACACTTCTGCCTTGGGGCTTTCTTAGAAAGAGGGTGCTCGGTAAGGCAGACCTATGATCTTACAACGTTTGGCTTTTCTTATATTAATAGATGTTTGTCATTTGATGTCCTTTGCATATCACTAGTCAGATGCCCATCTAACTCTTTGAGTTTGTGAGTGCTTTTGGTAATGGTTTCTGATCTTAATGATCACTCAGAATTGAAATTTCACTTTAATAAGACAGAAACGGTTGCAAAGACAGACACATCCCAAAACTCAAGTATCATTTAGTTTTGTAGTGTCTGCAGTTCAGATTTAGACTGGATCTAGGTTCATATTTAATGAGCAAGCTAATGAATTACAGTTGAAACAGTAAGCTAATTCCTCCTAACTTACAGAGGTAAAATTAAATTCCTTTAGTATGTGTTTCAAAACATTGGAATCAGAAAAGAAATATAGCTGCATTTTATTTCTCTTTCAAGAATCACTTTCTTTTATGCCTTGGATTCTTTTTTAATTCCTTTGTAGAAAGATATTTCCTTCCATCACAGCTTTGTTTTGTTAATTTAACTAATTAGAAAACAGCTGAGCAAGACACCTTCCTCTAAATATACTGGTTTACATTAGGATGCCAGTCTTTTTGTATTGATTAAATAGGTATCATTTTCACTGTACTGTGTACAAATAATGTTCATCATGTCCTGAAGTTTATAGAATGACTTGAGAAGTGCAGAACTTATTGCATTAACTTCAGATTTATCATGATTTTGACTACATCTGAAATATTTTATCTCCTGTTGCATTTATCCTCTGCTACCTTACAGGATAGTAAAGAAGTATTACTTTACAATTGGTGGTGGAATATACAGTCATCTTATCATAACAGTTTATTTTTGTTCAGTTTTAGTTTTGTATAGTAACAATCAATTTATTTATAGTGACAGATGACCAGTGAGCATCAAGTGGTTCTAAAGCCTTTATTTGAAGAAGATATGAGGGATCATGAATACTTGTGAAACTTAAAGGTTCTTACAGTGTTACATGTCTCAAACTTGCTCAGAAGGAAAACTTGAGTAACAGTATAGCACTTTACTGCTACATGTTTGACACTGTTGGTTGTCTTATCGTTTCTGAGAAAGATATGGATCAATAGCCCTTGGTACCAACCTGCAGTTCTTGGCCATTAGTTGTTCTGAACAGGTGCTAACAAATATAATTTTTACTACACACCGTTAGTTTGTTCTTTAGATGTTTCCTGTATGTATAATTAAATATTAACAATGTACTTATATTTAACCTGTATTCTTCCTTCTTTTTGCCAGAAAAAGGTATCTTATCTGCTAGCAGTGTAAGTGAAGAATAGGAATTTATGAGAAAATATTTAAATTAATAATATTCTGTAGTCATATCACATGAACTACAGTGGCAACCAGAGTTTTATTTGATGCAAAGCCTTGTATAGTGTGCTCAACATAAGAAAGAAGCTTTGGGCAATGTAAGGTCTTAAGTAAAGGTGATGATAATGGAGCTTGAAGTTAGCATAGAAACACTCTTTTTTATCTCAAGCAGATTTGGACCATTACAAACTTGCCTACTCAAACATTTGAATTGAATTTCATTACGCAATGATTTCAAAACATTTCAACTAACAGCATGAATACTGTGAGCAATCTTGAGGTAACTTGCAAAAAAAACCCAACTCATGGCCATGAAAATGGGGATACAGCAGCAACGCAAAGAGAAATGTTGAACATGTATTCTTCAGAAGAAAATAACATACAGTTAAGCATTCTTCTATATTATTTTGTAGACATAATCCAAAATTGGATTATGAGAGTCAATGTTAGCAATGTAAATTAGGAATTTGGACTGAACACAAAAGTCTGCTTCTCTTAAGAGCCTCTGCTTTATGTGCCAAAGTGCGAGACTGCAGTTTAAGCAATTTGCAATCAGCAGGAAAACCTCCAGGGACAGTCCAAATAGATTTACTTCCAGGGTTATCTATTAATATTCTTTCCCCTACCAGACAAAAAAGAAACTCAGTGTGATGTTTTGAGACAGATTTACAAAAGTAAAAAATCTGTTTTAAAAACCCAGTTGAATTACAATCCTTTTATTTATTCAGATACTTGTTGGATCAGCCTGAAAAGTTACAGGATGTGTGAAATATGAAAGTGGCATGTACTTGTCCTACCAAATTTTCATACCAGTTTGTCACGTGTTCAATTTTTGGCATATAAAGTACTGAGATTAAATTTATACCTCCATAATCACGGGAGGTGATTCTGCCCCTCTGCTCCACTCTGGTGAGACCCCATCTGGCGTACTGCATCCAGCTCTGGGGTCCTCAGCACAGGAAAGCCATAGACCTGTTAGAGCAAGTCCAGAGGAGGACCATGAGAATGATCAGCTGGATAGAACAGCTCTCCTATGAAAAAAGGCTGAGACAGTTGGGGTTGTTCAGCCTGGAGAAGAGGAGAGAAGAGAAGGCTCTGGGGATACCTTCTTGCAGCCTTTCAATATATAAAGGGGGCCTATAAAAAGTATGGGGACAGACTTTTTAGTAGGGCCTGTAGGGATAGGACAAGGGGTAATGGTTTTAAATTAAAGGAGGGCAGATTCAGACTTGATATAAGGAAGAAATTTTCTGTGATGAAGGTGGTGAACCACTGGAAATGGTTGGCCAGAGAGGTGGTAGATACCCCATCCCTGGAAACATTCAAGTTCAGGTTGGATAGGGCTTTGAGCAACCTGATCTAGTTGAAGATGTCCCTGTTTATTACAGGGAGGTTGGATTAGATGACCTCTGAAGGTCCCTTCCAACCCAAATTATTCTATGATTCCATGAACTGATCTATGATAGCTTATAGACATGATTAAAGAAAAAAATCAGAGTGATCCGTTTCTTCATAGATGGCATTTTCTGAGTGTCAAGTTACTCAGAAGTTTTGTCCACAGGGAAGGTGTAGGACATGGAAATTTATGGATTGTTATACTGGATTAGATCAGAGTAATCCCATTTTGATATCTATAGTGAGAAACAAGAAGCAAAACTTCAAATTCAAACTTCAAATTCTTTCAGAAGAAGCCATTTTGGTACACTATTCTTGTAGTTCTCTTGCATGTTGCACTGTAGTGGCCTATATCCCTACAGCGGAAGGATCAAGGCACTCACCTGTTCTTAGACTTGTTTGCTGAGCATGACTAGCACCTAAGTTTCTTACCCTATTTTTTTATAACATGGCTGAAGTACTGTGGTGGGTCGACCCTGGCTAGAAGCTAGGGTGCCCACCAAAGCCACTCTATCACTCCCCCTCCTCAGCTGTACAGGGGAGAGGAAGTATAATGAAAGGCTTGTGGGTCAAATAAGGACAGGGACAGGTCACTCGCTGATCACTGTCATGGGCAAAAGAGACTTGACTTGGGGAAAACAGTTTAATTTATTACCAATCAAAATCAGAGCAGGATAATGGCAAAATAAAACTTAAATCTTAGAACAATTTCCCCCCACCCCTCTCCCCTTCCCAGCTCAACTCCAATCCTGATTTTCTTTACATCCTCCCCTCCAGCAACACAGGATGGGGAATGGGGGTTGAGGTCAGTTCATCACATGTTGTCTCTGCTGCTCCTTCCTCCTCAAGGGGAGGACTCCTCACTCTTCCCCTGCTCCACTGTGGGGTCCTTTCCACGGGAGACAGTCCTCCATGAACTGCTCTGGTGTGGGTCTCTCCCACGGGGTCCAGTCCTCCAGGAGCACACTGCTCCAGCATGGGTCCCCCACGGGGTCACAAGTCCTGCCAGAAAACCTGCTCCTGTGTGGGCTCCTCTCTCCACAGATCTGCAGGTCCTGCCGGGAGCCTGCTCCAGCATGGGCTTCCCACGGGGTCACAGCCTCCTTCAGGCATCCCCCTGCTCCAGCATGGGGTCCTCCACAGGCTGCAGGTGGAAATCTGCTCCACCGTGGACCTCCCTGGGCTGCAGGGGGACAGCCTGCCTCACCATGGTATTCACCACAGGCTGCAGGGGAATTTCTGCTCTGGTGCCTGGAGCACCTCCTCCCCCTCCTTCTTCGCTGACCTGGGGGTTTGCAGGGCTGTTTCTCTCACATGTTCTCACTCCTCTCCTCAGGCTCCTCAGCCCCCACAGGGCTTTTTTCCCCTTCTTAAATCTGTTATTCCACAGGTGCTACCACCATTGCTAATGGGCTTGGGCTTGGCCAGCGGCAGGTCCATCTCAGAGCCGGTTGGTATTGGCTCTGTCAGACGTATGGGAAGCTTCTAGCAGCTTCTCACAGAAGCCACCTCTGTAGCCCCACCACTACCAAAACCTAGCCATGCAAACCCAGTATATTCTACTCCTTGCTTCTGTGAATCACATAGTTAAGAATTGCCGTTAAAATCCACATTCATCATGCATTCTTCACAAACTTCACTCACATCAACAAAGAAAGAATTCCCTACATGAAAATCAAAATCACATCATCACAACACTAAATGAAAGTGAACAATTTGCACACAATCCACCCCTTGTCCTTTCACTACAGTTACAACAACTGAAATTCCCCGTGATCATTCCTCTAACATTGTTCGGTCCATGTTTTGCCCATTGCCTCTCCCTATTACTATCTTTATCTCAAATTCCTAGAACCCTGTGTGGGGCACCAAAAAGGACTGTGGCGCATTGACCCTGGCTATATGCCGGGGTGGCCATCAAAGCTGCTTTACCACTCCCTCATAATTATCAAATGTCCTACCTGTGTAATTTCTCTTGTATTGTTGAAGTCTAAACTTTGTAGCCCTTACTAGCCCATAAGATCTGAAAAGCAGCATTTATGTTGCATCTTCTTGTGTGGAATGGCTACACATTTGTCTTTGCAAGAGGAACCAGAAGTCTGTGGAGCTTGTGAGAACAGATAGAGGATAAAACTAGGAACATTTGCAGAGTAATGAGCTCTGAGTCAAGTAAGTGTGGTTAACTATGGCTAGGATGCTATCAGTGCTTTTGATCTTATCCAGATTGAAGTTAATTGCACTGATATCTCACCCGTGGCAAAACTCAGATTTCGCCAATTCACTTCAAGTTGAAACATAATCATCTGGTACAGAATCCAGTCTTGGCACTGACTTGGTGGTCAATGAATTGAATTGGACCCTATGGCCAAGTTCTGCTTCTAGGATGATATTTTTTTAATGAAGCTAAAGCGAAGTTGAACAAATAGAATTTTGTTACCTTGGTTCATGTTTAAGAGGTTTGAACATTCCTGGTGTGTTGAGCTGGGATCCAAACTCCTACTACAGAGAAGCTTATGTATCAAAACATCCTTAGACAGGGAAATAGACATTCTTTAGAGCATCAACACTACATAAGCTTCATATCCCATACCACATTCTTACGCTTCTATAACGTGGTAACTTAGTGAAGTCTAAAGCAGACAACTTCACAGCAATGGTGGGAACCCAAGATTATTTTTCAGTGAGGTATTTTAGGCACAGTGGGAGACATTTGAAATGACCTTCTGAGTTGCTTTGGACTGACATGAAGAAATGTATAATGAAGGTGGTGTAGTTACTGTGTTCCATATCCAGCTCCAGAAGAATAATTGCAGGTCAGTTGTGCATATAGCATGTTGTTTACACAGCACATTTACAACTGAAGTATAAAAATCTGCATTCTTAACTTTATTAAAAAGTAAAATCAATGGCATGATGCTGCAGTGTTGACCCAAAACATATGGCCAAATAATAAAACAGAACAGAAAACTAGCTTAAAAAGCTTAATATGCTATGTTCTGCAGTGTAGAATACCTTATAAAGTTTTAAGTGAGTTGTGAAAAGCTTATACTTGTTTTCCAAGTGTTCTCCAACAGAAATTCTGACCCAAGATTAGCTGTAACTGTGTTATGGCAAGTTTCATACAACAGACTTTTCTAAGTTCAGTTTTAAAACTGAAATCTAGCTTGTGTTTTTGACTATAATGAAAAGAAGGATCTTGTCCAAAAAAATCCACCAATCCAAAATTAAAATACAGAAATGTATTATGCAAATGTATTATTACAAGGATTTATTAAACAACTGCAAAATGTAGAGGTAGCTCATTTGCTCTATTTCAGTGGATGCATATCTCCAAACTAATAACTGGTTTGACATTTTAAGTCAGATACTTGCCATGAGTGCTATAAAGGACCAAATCTTAAATCTACTGGAACAATTTGGTTTAGTTTAAGTTGGCAAACCAAATCTACAGTCAATATTGGTAGACTTCAGCAGACATTTCAATTTGCAGTGCTGACAATACTCATTGAAAAAGAAAAGGTTTGTAGCAGACTGACCAGCAAAAGTCCTTGGATCTAGCTCCCTGGGACATTATAGAAAGCTACCAGCATTATGCACACAGAGATATCTGAAGGCTGTTGAAAACTAAGAGATTTAGATTCAGTGACGCCCAGACTCCATCACCATGCTGTATCTGGTCTCATCTGTGTAAACTCTACAGGACGATCCAGGGAAGATCTTTTACAAAATATCAAATGCATCAATACTCTTACCTAAGTGACCACAGTTGATCAAATATTCTCAGAGAAATTAAAGGTGAGTTTTCCATTTCTTTTCATTTCCTCAGACTGACTGTTGGATCTTTTACAGATATCATGTCTCCATCATGCTTACAGGTGTACTCTTCCAGTCCCCCTTTCTCCTTTTTCTACTTAGATTCTTTTCCCTTTCATCACATTTCCATTCCACCTGAGCTTATAGGTTTCTGAAAGCAGTCTACACCTTAGGATGTTTATTTGATATTTTAGTTGACATGACAAATTGGCACAATTTATGATATATCTACCAAATAATTATTTTTCCCAGTGTTAATTCCAGTCCCTACTCAGCACTATCTTATAACGGCCAACACTATTTTTCTTGAGCTTTTTGAAAGCCGTTCTGATGGCTTTCTGTGACACCAGGAAAATTTTATGTTATGAAGAAAGCACCAATGCCACTTACACATGAAAAAGCCCTGCTTTCAAAATGAAGGCTGTTCACCACGGTGTATTTGTCAGCAAGTTTTGAACTAGGGATTTCCTTTTAGTAAGCTTCAAATACTGCCAACTGCAATCCCCTCGTTATTGGAAAAAACTGAAGGAGTAAGCCTGCCACTGCATATTACTTACTGATGTAACCCAGTGTGGTGGGTTGACCCTGGCTGGAGGCCAGGTGCCCACCAAAGCCACTCTATCACTCTCCCCCTCAACTGGACAGGGGAGAGAAAATATAACAAAGGGCTTGTGGGTTGAGATAAGGACAGGAGAGATCACTTGCCAATTACCGTCACAGGCAAAACAACCTAGGGAAAATTAAATTAATTTATTGCCAATCAACCATAATAAGGTAGTGGGAAATAAAATAAAATCTTAGAACGCCTTCCCCCTTCTGCTCCCCCCTCCCTCCCCCCCCGCCTTCTTCCTGGGCACAGCTTCACTCCCGGATTCTCTACC
>JAOBAS010000072.1:17896832-17917108 GCA_025311575.1 Elanoides forficatus | reverse complement strand
AGAAGTGTGACCAGCAGGTCAAGGGGGGTGATTCTGCCCCTCTACTCTGCTCTGGTGAGTCCCCACCTGGAGCACTGTGTCCAGCTCTGGGGCCCTCAGCACAGGAAAGACATGGACCTGTTGGAGCGGGTCCACAGGACAGCCATGAAGATGACCAGAGGGCTGGAGTACCTCCCCTGTGAGGACAGGCTGAGAGAGTTGAGATTGTTCAGCCTGGAGAAGAGAAGGCTCTGGGGAGACCTTATTGCAACATTTCAGTACTTAAAGGAGTCCTACAAGAAACATGGGGCCAAACTTTTTAGCAGGGCCTGTTGCGATAGGACAAGGGGTAATGGTTTTAAACTAAAAGAGGGTAGATTTAGACAGAAGAAATTTTTTGCAATGAGTGTGGTGAAACACTGGAGCAGGTTGCCCAGAGAGGTGGTAGATGCCCCATCCCTGGAAATATTCAAGGTCAGATTGGATGGGGCTGTGAGCAACCTGATCCAGTTGAACATGTCCCTGCTTATTGCAGGGGGATTGGACTAGATGACCTTTAAAGTTCCCTTCCAACCCAAACTATTCTGTGATTCTATGATTATCCTTCCTAAACTTGTACAAGGGTATGAGAAAGGTGTTTAATACCATGAAAGGCATGGAAAAGCTAAACATGGAATAGTTATTGGGGGTTTTTTCTTTCAAAGAAGAAAGAGTGGACATCAAATTAAACAATCAGATAAATTAAACAACAATGTGTTTTGGGGAGGTTGGTGGAGTTTTTTGCTTGGTTTGTTGTTGGTGGTTTTGGAGTTTTTTTGGTTTCCTTACGGCAAAGCCATCCCTGATGGCTTAGTTTGAGGGAGATATGTCATTCAGGAGTAAGAAATTTTGGAGTTACAGGAATAGTGAAGTTAGTGAATTACATATAAAACTATTATTTGTAAGTGATTTTTTTGACCTGAAGTTTTTAGGAATTGTGTTTTATTTGTAAAAGTATCAGATATTTATAATTCCTCATTAAAAAGTAGTGAAATGAGAAAAGAAATAGATTCTTATTATATCAGATAACTAACTTTTGTATAACATCTTAACTAGTGTCTTATCTTTCGTTTTGAAATGTTTGTTACATTATGAAGAGTGAGGCTGATAAACCTAAGGAAAGAGTAACTGAGGTACATAGTGGTAAAAAACAGATCTTCAACAGAAATATAAGCTGGTATGGCAAAATATGAGAAAAATGCAGGGTTAGATGTAATGGTTTATATTGTATTTTATTTCATATACTGATGAATTCAAAAGGGTCTGTACATATATCAGCGTACTTGAGAAAGTCAGTACACTTGACCAGTCGTATGCCTGCTGGTTCCATGGCATGACTATTTTGTGACTGTCCTCTTTTCCCATCTCATCCCTCTGGGAAAAAGACCAGTCCAAAGGATGAAATCAAGTCTTTTTGTCAAATGAACTCTTTGGATTCTAATAAGCCTTGGAAAGATGATAAACTATTTGATGAGAATGCTGATTTTATGACTTTTTCCCTTGCTTAGCATCTGTTTGCTATTCCCTAACACAGTAATATGCAAAAGATGCACAAAACCCATTCCCTTTCCTTTAATCAATGTAACTTTGATTAAAAGCTGGATAGTTGTCTTTTGTAATATTTAAATGTTCCCTATGTATAAAGATTACTATACTCATGAAAAAATGCACTAATATATTGGGTATCTGTTTATAACAATATCCAGAATTTTAGAAAGGAATTCTTACTTGGCAGCACACTAGCTTTGATTTCTTGATAAGTAAACCCCCTGGAGAATTAAAATAGGAAGAACTTCCGTATGAGTCAGTTCATACAGAAGTGATGCAAAACTTTTGAGCATTTGGAAATGGTCTGATAATTGTTACATGCAGCTTCCACAGTTGTTCTGCTATCTCTTTCTACAGGTTTATTATTGATCTCCAGAATAAAATACTAAAAGCTTTCCAGGAAAAATGAATATTTTCATTACTGACTTGTTTAATCATATCTTTAAAACTGAAAATGCAAAGTGCATGAAACACTGACCCTGAACTTGTGGATGAAAATTCTCCATTCTGTATGTCTGAAGATTTAGGAAAATTCTAGCCAAACATCTTGGATGGAGGTGTCCCAATGGCTTTGTCTTTGCTGGCAGTGTCACTTTCTGTGTAGGACTGGAATTTATCTTTTCTTAAGACTAGCATATTTGGTTGATTCCTTAAGCTGTAGCTTAACCGGTTTAAAACTCATCATCTTGCCTACTTAACTCACATCGTGGCTTCAAGTGTTTCACTGTTCAAGTGGCTTCACTGATTTAATGACTGCGTTAATATTTCACTTTGCTGTATCGTCATCTCTTATACCCTGTGCTTGATGATAGAGGGGGGTCTTGCATTTAATCTCTTTTCCTTGCCACTAGTTCATCAAGCTTTGATAATGCTGGGAATTCTATTCTGAAAATTCCTTGTTTTACAGTATCCTTGAGTGTTTGTATTATTAATGGATCTGTGGGAGTTTTCTCTGCTACATTTAGGTAACATAAGTGCTAATAATGTTGATGCAAATTGTACTAGATTCCTGCAAGGAAAAAAAAGAGGACTGTGATATCTCCACAGGAATGTGATGTATGTTTCAGGAATGTTTTTCAGTAGTCTTAATTCTCTAGACTTAATTTTGTTTTGATCCTCAAAATAAATATCCCTCTCCTCAACACATCCCCACGCCAACCTTCCCATTGACTGGTACTAAATCTTTCTTCCAGAGTGCCTGTTCTCATTTTCATGGCCATTATGCCTTGTGCCTAGAGAACTCTTTTGATCCTACCATCAAAACAGCTTTTCTGAGGCTAAGCAAGCCCTTCTCTCTTTTCATCTGTTTCAGTAACAGAAGTACATGAACCAAGATAATTAGATTTTAAATAAAAATTTTCATTTACAACTATTCCATTTGATTTTTCATTTTTTTTTCCTTCTTCCTTTTCACACTTTTGGTGACATAAAGAAAAAGGAAGATGATGATATAAAAGAAAAAAAAAAGAAAACCTCCTCAAACACAAAAGAAACAAGTAATGGAATTATTTCTGTTTTGAAATACTTAAAAACTGAAATTAAAAATCAGGCCATTTATATTACTGAAGCAGTTACCTTCCTCAGTCTGTACAGCATTGGTTAATGAACATCATCTTGTTTCTGGTTCTTTATATACTGAATCTTCCCTTGCTCAGTTGTTGAAATTTCTAGGATTGTTGTTGTTACTACTTTTTTTTCTTTTTTTAACCTGTAGAACTGGAGACAATTCCTTTTATTTTCAAAATTTCAGTACAGCTGACTTCTTACTTGGGATTCTTGGTTGCTTCCAGGGAATTCCACCACCTTTTCAGGCTGCAGTCCATGAAGTCTCTTGCATGACTGTTTGATTCTCTTTTTTTTCTTTCTGGTCCATGTTAGGGGACATTGTACTCTCTTACAGGACTGTTCCTCCTTGTTAAAAGAACATGTTCTTCTTGACTTGACTTGAGTGCTGTTATAGTACAACATCCCAAGAGACATGTTTCTTTAGAGCCTTTGTTAATAAGGGGGGGGCACAGATACTGAGTGCCAACTTCTCGGTACCTCAAGTACTGACCTGCCACCATGCTATTGGATGTTGCAGTGGTGTCTCTGCAGGCTGTGTAAAGAGAGAAGGTCGTGTGTAAAGTTGTCTCTTCTTTCAGAAGGTTTCCTTGAAGTAACTTCTGCTGTGTCTGTTTTCCTTAGGCAAGTTATAGTTATAGAGGGAGCAGCTCAGAAGCAACATTGTACCTTGCTGATCAGCAGTGTCAACAGCTAAATTTTATAGAAATTATTTTGAGAGGGACCATGGCCACTATCAACAGGCTTATCACAATCTGGCCTGCTAAACTTCTTCAAACCTAAGACTCAATACCACGGCTAAGATACACACCCCCTGCAGGTGGATAGCTGCCTGTGGTAGAGCACAGAGCCGGACTACTCTTCCATCTGTTCTTCTGCTCCAAAAGGCGCTTCAGAAAAACCGAGTACTATAAAACTCATTTTGCTCTCTTACCGAGAACAGGATCACTTATTCCAGATTTCCAGATGTTGTTTTGGCAGTGCGACAGCCATGCTTGGCTACCAGAATTCCTTGGGTTTCTTCCTGAAAGACTTCTGTCTCCAAAACAATGTTTTCCATGCTAATAGCCTGGATGATGGTCAAAGGTTTTCCTAGCACAGCTGGCTGAAAAGAATGCAGACTATTTAAAAGTCCATCTGAGACCATTTGCTACTTTGACATTCTCCTATGCATGGATTGGTTTTTAACCAAATGGGAAGTCAATTCATAAAATTTTCGATGGTGGGATTTTGTTTGCTTACACTGTGAATGAGTATGTGAAGCTTTGATTACTCTGAATGGAAGGGATTCTTTTCTGCAGAAAGGAACATTGGCTCCCACCAGTCTTTTAAACATCTTTTTCAGCCCTTTTTCTGGAAGATTGTCCTATCTTAAGTTATTTAATGTGGTGATTAATTTTTTTTTTTATTGTCTGGTTTTGTGTTTTGTTGTGGTTTTTTTGGTTTTGGTTTGGGTTTTTTTGTTTGTTTGGGGTTTTTTTAAGCAGTTGATTGGGAAGAATATGAGAGGGGAGAAGTATAAGTTACTAATCTAATCATTTAATATTCTCCTGCAACTCAAATCATCAGTGATAACGAATGTGAGTCAAAGAATAGAGAAGATACAGGCATGTCTGAAAAACCATATTGTGAAGGCAGTAAAACTAAGAATGGTAATTTCAGCTCATGAGAATTGGAAAATCAGGGTCCACAATTATATTTCCATCACGTGTGCCATTTTGTCGGTGAAAGACTTGTGAATTTTTAGGAAGTTTGATCTACCTATTTTCCCAGAGGTTATCAGGATGTTGAGTATAGGGTGGTTGTGGTGAAACCTAATATCTTTATCTAGGCTTTTAATACTGCTTTCAGATTGTGTCTGTACTTTTTTTTTTTTTTAATTGTGGTGGGTTGACCCTGGCTGGACCCCAGGTGCCCACCAAAGCCGCTCTGTCGCTCCCCTCCTCAGCTGGACAGGGGAGAGAAAATAGAATGAAAGGCTTGTGGGTTGAGATCAGGACAGAGAGAGATCTCTCACCAATTACCATCATGGGCAAAACAGACTTGACTTGGGGAAAAATTAATTTAATTTATTACCAGTCAAATCAGAGTAGGATAATGAGAAATAAAAACAAATCTTACAACACTTTCCTTCCACTCCTCCGTTCTTCCTGGGCACAGCTTCACTCCCAAATTCCCTACCGACCCCTGACCCCCAGCAGCACAGGAGGAGGGGAATGGGGGGTTGCAGTCAGTTTATCACACGTTGTCTCTGCCACTCCTTCCTCCTCAGAGACAGGACTCCTCATGCTCTTCCCCTGCTCCAGCGTGGGGTCCCTCCCATGGGAGACAGTCGTCCATGAACTTCTCCAATGTGAGTCCTTCCCATGGGCTGCAGTTCTTCATGAACTGCTCCAGCGTGGGTCCCTCCCACGGGCTGCAGTCCTTCAGGAGCACACTGCTCCAGTGTGGGTCCCCCACGGGGTCACAAGTCCTGCCAGGGAACCTGCTCCAGCGCGGGTTTCCCATGGGGTCACAGCCTCCTTCGAGCATCTACCTGCTCTGATGTGGAGTCCTCCCCGGGCTGCAGGTGGGTATCTGCTCCCCCATGGATGTCCCTGGGCTGCAGGGGGACAGCCTGCCTTACCATGGTCTTCCCCACAGGCTGCAGGGGAATCTCTGCTCCGGCACCTGGAGCATCTCCTTCCCCTCCTTCTTCGCTGACCTGGGGGTTTGCAGGGCTGTTTCTCTCACATGTTCTCACTCCTCTCTCTGGCTGCAGTTTCTGTACCTGCCATAACTTTTTTCCTTTCTTAAATCTGTTATCACAGATGCACTACCACTGTTGCTGATGGGCTCAGCCTTGGCCAGTGGCGGGTCTGTCTTGGAGTCGGCTGGTATTGGCTCTATCAGACACAGGGAAGTGTCTAGCAGTTTCTCACAGAAGCCACTCCTGTAACCTCCCCCACTCCCAAAACCTTGCCACACAAATGCCATACACCCATAAAACAGGCCAAGTTTCAGAATAGACTGCTACTGAGTTTGCAGGAAGAGGGGTAGATTAGGTTGATAAAACTGTGTTAAGGGTATCTGATGATGTCCTAATTTAAGTGGACTTCATACAGGATAACTGCTCCACCTGTCACTAATATACCAGGTGGTGATGGCACCCTTGCCCAGGCAGTGCCCAGCTGCTGCACCACAGCTAAATGCCACTATATGATAGTGACTTTAAATGCATTAGTTAATAGAGCACACCTACCTGTCACCAAACCAGATTCTTTTCCATTGACATCTACAGTCAACCCAACTAATCACAGAGACTCTGAGGCTAACAGGAGAGCTTAAAGCTCATATTTTTATTACAATCTACAAAATTAAAATTAAATAAGTGATTTGCACAGTTTGCCTGTGAGGCATCCATGTTTCCACGTTGATCTTAGAATCACTCAGTTAATACCTGTTAAGGTCAATCATTTCCATGTCAGTATCAACTGCACCAGTTTAAGGAATAATGTCACAGAACAAGGCACTGTGAAACTGATGGGATAGTCACTTCACTTCCCAGATTCTCCCCAGAGATGTCCTATTAGGTAACGAACTTTTTGTTTTCCCTTAGGAAATCACTTTGTTGATCCACCTCAAAGGAATGGGATTCAAGGAGCGTTAAGGCAGTTCTCTGGAAATGAGCCTCAGACATAGTGCTCAACTGGAACACAGTTCTAGGGTAAAAACTTTTCATATGTTCCTGATGCCACTCATCCAGTACCGGTGGTCTGATGTAGAAAGCTGTAGAATCCCTCCCTCAAAACAGCCCATCAGCTTCCAAAGACTTGCTTTATTTTCAGAAATATACTGAATCCACAGGAAAATATAAACAATACAGACATTATCAACTCCTTTTAAGGATGCTTTTTATATATCTATTAGCTAGTTGCCCAACTCATAACAAATGTACTGAGCCTATTTCATAGCATGATGATTCAGAAGGAAAAATATGCAGAGGTGATTTATTTGAATGTGCAAATCAGCAATTATTTATAGAAAGAAATTTGAGAGAGGCCAAATTGCAAGGTTTTTTTCATTAAAAACTTGAATATCATCAAAGATGATATGTGAGAAGCAATAAAGGTCACTTGCAGGAACAGAGAATAATACTCTGGCAGTAGTGAAACAGAAGATCTGTGAAGGTACAGGGGCTCAGCCATCAACAGCATTGGACTTCTGAGAGTATGAAGCCCTTCAGATGTCAAGTCAAAAGCAAATGAGAGCAGATGGAGGCCAAAGATAGTGGAAAGATGAATTTCGAAGGAAGACAATTAAGTGTCAGCTCATCAGCAGAAAAGATCAGGTAGATAGTATGAGACAAGAACATTTGAGCAGTAGGAATAAGAACATGGAAACTGCAATTTTATTTTTCTTTAACAGAAAAATTGGTTTTTCATTTTGGTAGATTAAAAAGTAACAATACTCCTTCCTTATGCTTTCCTCCTTCCTAAAAACCCTTCAGTTGCTTTTTGTGAAACTTTTCACATTTTAGAAATTTAACTTATTTTGTCAAAAAGCATTTCTAACTAAAAATGGTGACTTCTACCATGAATATAGCTGGAATCCCCAGTGAGGTAAGGTTTTCACTTCTTACTTTCTACTTTCACAGCTTACCTTCTGTAAGCTTATTCAAAAGCTTATTCTGTAACCTTATTTGAAAAATAGCTTATAGCCTGGCTTTGATGATCTGAAAATGAGACAAAGAGAAGTAATTTTAACTCAGTCCAGTTAAACAATAAAACATTTGTAAATTAAAGAAAATTTTCCTGAAGTTTAAATACTACCTATTCTATACAAACATTCCCCAGCCACATGATTAGTGAGAAAATTATGAGTTTTGCTATCAGCATCTTCCCTCTCCTCTTTCTAATCACAAAGTTTTTGGACTTTATTAGAGCTTCACTGTCTTTACTGGGAACACACACAGTAGGACTGGGCAATATTTGTAACTATTTATTTCCAAGGCTTGCATGAACTCCAAAAAGAGGATTTAGGCAGGTGATTCTGGGCTAGATGTAGAAGCTTTCGAAATCAGTGGCAATATTCTAGGAGATCTAGCTAGCTTTGGACCAAGTGTCTAATGAGTGAGAACTGGTAAGCAACAGGGTTCTTTTGCATCTGACTATGTTTAAAAGTTTTAACTGTTTTTACCTCACTATAGCCAATTCCTTTCCCTTTATACCTTAGAATATTCAAGGTCTTGAAGGTTCCTGTGTAACGTTTATATTGTATAGTGCATCATTACAATATTTCCACTGTTTTTATTAAAATTTATCTCCTTGTCCCAGTATTTCTTAGTTGGAAAATGAGATGTAATGTTGTTTTTATTGCTGCTGGGCAGCTCTCCTTATGTGTTAACTGATGATTTTCTAAGTCTGCTTTCCTTATCTTATGTCTCCTTGCAGAAGCTATCAATCTCTACCAGATTCCAAGGTGTTGTGGAGAAAGCTTTTAATTTCTCCATTCCCTACCAAGCAAAAAAGAAAAGTAGCAAAATGGAAAGTGTTACACTCAGTCAGAAATGAGTTTTCATTCCAGTATTAAAATTCCCCAGACATGTGTATCAGTATACTCCCTGTGTAGGCGAGAGACATATGTGAGTGTATGTGCATTTATGTGTGCAATCTTCCGAATAAAAAAGATAAATACCATTAGTAGAAAGTATGCCTGTGTTTCTGCTTTGAAAGCATTATTTTACTCACTTCCAGAGTTATCTTGGTACTTCTGTTTGAGAATAACATTCATTTCAAAGCAAAGGCTGACCTCTGAACTTTTCTGAATAAAAATTACTTTAGGCAATGGTAAAATAATTTATGGAAACTTTGTATTTAATTCTTTAGCTTGAGCTCCATGGTGACTATATTTCTGGAATGAGCTTTCATGGTTTTAAACAGAAAATCCCACTGTAAGGCAGAGTGGGTCTGGATTTTCTTTTTTATGCAATTTAAATATCCCTCCTAAGGGATTTTTAAAAGGAAGAAGAGCAGGTGTTTTGATTTGATGGTAAATTGGTAAGCTGATTACCTTGAAAATTGATGCAAGCTATAACCAAAAATCATTCCTCTTCAAAAGATCAAGAATAGGGGAGGAGAGTACAAAACAACAACAAAGCATTCTTAATGTTAAAATATCTTTCTTTCAAGTAACATGAATGCAAAAGTTAGTCAATCTATGCTCATACATAGAGATACATGTATTGATTTTATTATTGCTTAATACAGCATTTATGAATTCTGCCTTCTCAGTGTCCTCTCAGCCCTCTGTTATAGAGGGTAGTGGAGAGTAAAAATAATGTTAGTAGCTTGGTGCTTTTGTGTTCCTATTTTTTTGATGAGACAAATTAAGTTGTCTGTGTGCTCTACACAGGCGCAAGCCATTTATAGATCAAAGAATTCTGGCTGATTCTGACCAAAGTCTGGTAAGAACATGGATTAAAAATTTAAATTTATGATTTAATAGATAGCTCCCTTCCCCCCCCCCCCATAATTGTTACTTTTCTAGCTATTGACATATGCTTTGCCTATTAACATATCATATAAAGTGGAATCCTCATCCAAAATCACACTCTCTTGCCTGCTCCAAAGAATCATGAGACACCAAGTCATATAAAAAGGCATATGCCTTGTAGCAATATTACCATTTTAAAACCTCAATTCTGTTAACTGTTAATGTGAGAAAGTAAATCAATTTACTGTTTTATTCATATAAAAGCCAGATTCTGTGCTGAAAAAAGCCACCATATGTAGTTACTTTTTATTCTATGAAAATTTCAAGGGTAACCAAAAAATCATGATCAGTTTGCTGTTTAGGGACAAAATGCTATATAGTCAATATAAGCAGAATGGAAAGAAGATCAGTATAAATAAACCAAGGAAGTTTTTTTTCTTTTGGAAAAGTGTGACTTGACACATGCAATTAAGTAACAAAGACAAAGAATTCCTGAACAAAACACACTTACAGTATAAAAATATAAGGTCCAAGTGGCCTTAGATCCTTTAAAATTATTATGTGTTTCTTAGTATACACACTGAGTATATGAAATCCTTCAAAATTTCAGAATACAGGAACTCATCATCACTTACATCATGAGATTAACATAATGCTGATAAGCTACCACATTAAAACAAAAGGTATGCCAACTTCTAAGGAACATATCCCTTAGCTTTATAGTATACTAATTCCTTCACATGTGTCCTGGAGAGCAGTGATACTTAAAGCAATTTGCAGCTAACACATTGTCTTCTGATTCCCATAGGTTGGACTATGAAACTAAAGTAACAGGGGACACTTGAGCAATAGTCCAATATTTCACATATGAGTTTAGCTAATATGACATGTACTTATATTAGAAATTTCAGCTTTATTTCTTAGATAATTCTTAGTTGATCTACCTATCAAATTCATGTTGCCTGAATTAGTCACCCAGACTGTAGCATGCACCTTATAGGAACACCTCAAGGAGTGGGGTTTATATGGATGGTTGGGAAGTTCCAGAGAATTGATAAAGCCACAGCTGATATCATTGGCTGACACAGAGAAGGTTGTTGGGTTTTTTTTTTATGCTTGCTGCTTGTAGGAAAACATCATTAAATTGCTGTATTCTGCATACAAAAGAATTGTACCATAATGAGTGTTTCTGGAGGAGTTACTTTGTTCCATTTGGTTCTTTTAATTCAAACCATTAAATAACCAGTAAAGCATTAAACCATCAAATAACATGAATTATCTAGAATAATTCTTTTTTACTTATCATATTTTGATACCCTTCAATCCTCTCTTTTCAATGACTACAAGTCTCCCTGATGGTATTTCTTAAACTGTTTTTTGCTTCATGTTTAAATTTAACTGATAAGGTTTATCATGTGTTGTTCCATGCTAGAAATTTTTAGGAAGTTATTTTCCTTCACAGTGCTGAGGCTAGTTGGTAGATTTAGTAAATTATAGTTAATAAAGTATGAGTAGTCTTAAGTCTATTATGGATAATTTGTTCTTGCTCTGTTAAAACGGGAGACCTACGCTATTTTGAACTACGTTTGTGCTATCAGAAAATTGTGTGTTTCAGCATACACACACCATCTTTCACATACCAGAATGGCGTGTTTTCAGCATACATCTTCCATATAAGCAAAAAATTTCTTTTATGAAGCGAATAGGTTTAACCTTAATAAAAGAGACAGGCTAACATCACTATCTTGAAGTAGCCACCTTCTGTATAAGACATACTGTACAAACTTCTTTTCAAGACTCCACTCAATATATTAGTCCTTTGTCAGCTTTAGACGTTTCGCACAGGTAAGTAAATATTAATTTTCTGGTGTGAATGATGAGGATATCGAGAAAAAAAAGATTTCCACTGTTGTGACCCAAGCAGGTCTGGGTGATGAGACATAGCTCAGGGGTTCACAAACAACTTCAGGTGCGTAGAAGTAAAGTATTCACAAATTTTGTGGGTTTTTTTCCTGATCTTTCTCCTCCTGCCCCAGCCTCACTGCCTGTTTTTCTCCTTGCTGCTTCTTAAGGAGAAATCATTTAATGTTAATTATGAAAAAGCTACAGAAATATTCTGAAGATCTTCACAATTAAATCCCTAATTATTTACTAAACTCTATCTCAATTTGCGTTCAGCTTGCATTCTCTCCTCCTGTTCCACTAAGCAGCATGTCAGCTATGACACTGACACTGATGAAATGTTTTGATTATCTTTATGCTTTAGAACACCAACCACCACTGAAAAAGCAGAAGTAAAAAACAAATGGAGAAAAAAAAAAATTGAAACTATATACATTTGACAGATAAAGGTTTGGAAGCTGCTTTACTTCCTCTGGGTGTAATCATTACTATTCTTATAAATGCTGCTGTATCTTTCTGTATGAAAATATAAGCATTATACCTCAGTTCCTCTGCAGGAAAGAACCCTGAAATGGCAGAATAAAATGTATTTCAGACCCATGGTCAGATATTCAGCTGGTATAAATGGTATAGCTCCACTCATTTCTTACAGTAAGTAGTATCCCAAAATAATAAGGAAGAGCACAAGAACTGAAAACTTGCTCAACTAAACCCTTTGAAATCTAGAGAGTTAAATGCCAGCTTCAACGACCACTTCTTCAAAGCAGCAATGCTTCTTCTTTCTGATCTTGTGAAGGAGGCTGTTTACATGTTTACCTTTCTGAAATGCTCAGTGACACTGTCTATGGCAGAAAAAATGGAAAATATACAGCCTTAATCAACAATTTTAGAAGAGACAGGCAGCTTGTGCTTTTGTACTGATCTCATTAAATCCATGAACCACTAATTTCATGTGTTTTCAGATCCCAGAGAATGTCTTTGCCTTCTAGTACATATTCTCTATTAATAGAGTCTGCCCAAACTGATGGCGACTGTAGCTCAGTTGAAAGCATTCTACTGCAATCTGAAGGCAATTCACCTTGCAGTTCCAGACTATAGGGAATATTTTCTGTCCCTGACATTCATTCTGTTTATGTGTATCATTGTCAGTAAAACCTTTTTGTTAGTGTTCTTTTTTTTTTCTTTTTTTTTTTTTCCTCTTTTTTTTTTTTTTTCCCTCCAGGAAAGAGATTCCATCTTTTTGAGAGTGAAATGGAAGTGTGGATCTAGGGGAAAAAATGATGAATACAAATCTAGTCCTATTGTAAACACCATGCAGCTGGTCATTATTTGTGTGCCTCGATGTTATATGGTGCTGTTCAGATAGCAATTTAGAGAATATTTTTTTAAAGTCTGATTGATAACTGACCTCTCTTTTGCTCTCTGCTCTTTATTACAGCAGTGCATCATGCTTTCCTTGATGGTCAGACAGGTTTCAGGACTAGTAATTTTTGTTTTCTTTCTTAAAGTCTGAATGTCATTTGCAAGATAAAGTAAGTAAAGCTGATCTACTATCTCAGGAATGTTGTATATGGCTGTCTACAGGGCATGTCACATGGCCCTGTTAAAAGAGCATCATACTGAGAAAGGAGTTGCCTTAAACCAAATTATGATTTCCCTACAGACACATCTAAACTTCAGCAGTGGAAACACTGGGAGAACTGCTCCTAGCAAAAATTATTCCTGGCATGGTTCCTGGCATAGGTCAAGCTATGCTATTCATTAAAATAATAGAGCTTGTCCTATCTATGCCCCTGTCTGTTCCAAACCACCTTGGCCCAGTTAGAGGTACCCAGACCCTTTGAAAGAGGCTATAAACAAAAAATATTTACCTATGGTGACACACTTTAGACTCCTGTGGATCTCTGTGGGTGAACTCTCCACATCCGTGTATTTAATTCCCAAATATTCATTTTAGGGACTATAAAATGTATGAAGATCATCTTACAAAATATATATTTGATGCCTCTTCCAGGTGAATACATATCATATAAAAATGTAAGCATGAATGTAACAGTAAAGGTGCTTGCGACATTTCCACTTTCCTCACTAGCAATTTCTCCTCCCTCACATTTGGCAGCTGGGAGTAAGCAGCCATTTGCACTAGGTGGGATTTCATCTAATCATGGAATGCATTCACAAAATCAACTTAGTAGATTCACGTTCAATAGCTCTGTGTTTGGTTGAGGAAAATTACAATTCTGCTCCATTCCAGGGGAGGAATTTCCTTCACACAGGGAAGTTTGAAGGAAAATACTATTTAGATTAAACTTGTATAATGTCATCATATCTAAGATTGATTACAGTTCATTGTCAAAAGAGAGACATACAGTAAACAGGGTTCCATGGGAATGTGCTCTGAATTGAGAACAGACATATAAATATATGCTTCAATAAAGTATATACCTCAGTGTAAGCACAAACCGTATCTACTTTCCTTAGACATGTTCAGTGGAATATATAGTCCATTTACTGTATTTGCAGATTGTATTAAACTGTTGAGGGGTCCAAGAGTAGGACTCTAGAAAATTATTAGAATTCAAAATAATGTGGCAGATATTTATAGTTTCTATGCAAAATCAATCTAAAATATGTAAAAGAGTAATAAGAATAGAAGCAAAGTTCTAAAGTTAGCACAGATAATCTGCAACACAAATAGAAATGCAGTGGAGGAAATTTGCAGTTTACGGCGAGTCACAAACAGAACGACTCAGATGTGTCATGCTGTTGCAAAACCTGTAAGAGCTAAAGATTTCTGCCCTTCTGCTATTTCTGCCTTTTCCTGAAAACTGCAGTTCAAGGAAGATGTGGGCCAACTGGCTCCAGAGAACAGCCATGGAATAACAGAATATCTGACAAAAAATTGGAGGAGTTTGGGTTGTCTCCAAAGACAAAATAGTAGTTTAAAAGACAAAGAGTGTATAATGTTGTTCATGATCACTGAGGTTAGGACAAGAAAAAACAAGTTAAAATTACAGCAAAAAAGATTTAGATCTGGTAGCCATAATTCATATGATAAAGATTGTAAGTACTGAAATACTTGGTTGAAGCAGGTAGCTGAATATTGTTCACCAGAGGTTTTTGGAAACTACTTAGCTAGAGATGCCATAGGTATCATTAATCCTTCCTTGGACTTTCTGAAGTTCCCTTCCATCCTATTTTCCTAGATTCCATAGCATAATTTCTTTTATTCTCCATGATGTGTAAGAAAGATTTAGTCACAAAAAAAAAGGGAGGGTGTACAGAAGAATTATTTAGTGTATTATAAGGTACACAAAAAGCTCTGGAGTTGTCTATCAATGAATGTTAATGTTCTTATTAATCTGTTCCTGAAGTGTATGAATAATGATATAATCTTAATTGCCTTTTAAGATAATACAACAGAATTTGGCAGAGTCACACAGACTGTCTTTGGAATCATCATTACTTTTCCCTTTCAGACTTCAATACAAAGAAATCTTACTGCAGGAATTCTCCTGTTCTGCAGAGAAGACCATAAAACTCACTTTCCACTCATCACTTAAATTAAAATTCACTGCTTGTAGGTACCCAGCATAGCAACCAACCTTTTGGTACACATAAGAAAGAAAGAAAGAATGTTTCTTGAAAATTAATAATACCTCTTCGGTGGGATGAATTTCAATGGAGTTAAGAACAAGAACAAGAATGCAAAGCCCTGTTTATTGACTGGTGTTTCTGAGGAAAGAGAGACACAAAATCCTGACAGAAATATGTCTGTTCTGATGTTCTTATTCTTGTTTCCATGTCTATTTTAAGCAAATTTTTGCATGCAAAAGAAAAATGCTTCAGTCTATATTTTTAATATTTTTTTTGAATGACTGGGTAGTAGTAGTTTGTTAGTGCCTGAAGTACATAAAATATGAGACTAAGAGTTCCATCTAATGTGCTGGAGATGTGGTTGTTTTAAAAACCATGTGCATAATTTTCTGAGTATATCTAATGACTTTTATATGATTCACAGCTGTGGATTCTGCCAAAATAGTCTAAATATACTTCCTGTCTATGGAGTCGGACAGGACCTTCATCTAGCCTTCTGCTCATTAGGAATTGGTGTGATAATGTACCACTACACTTCATTCAGCTAAACATGATAAAGCACTAATTTTGGACCCAGTGAAATTAACGTGAATTTCTACACTGGCTTTGCTGACTCAGGAACTGGTATGAGATACTGCAGCAGTGAGAATAATTGTTTCTTCAGAGAAGCAGATGACTCATTTACTCCTTTATTATGATATTAACTTAAGCTGACATTTTTTTTGAAAAGATTGCATAACAGAATTCAGTGCTGTGACCCCCTAGGTTCAGAGACCATAGCAGCTCAAAATGGCAATGTGTTACACCACATAGACAGATCTTAAACATATGCACTTTTAAAATTGTCCTTTTGTCTTAGTGGACATATGGAATAATACTGACCTATACCCTAAAAATATGATGAGTACAAAAAAAAAAGAAGGACATTAAACATGAGATTTCTCAAGTACGATAGTGGGAGAAAAATGTACAAATGAGAGTTCACATAATGGTTCATGTTGGTGATTGTTTCCAGATACTTGACCGGGCTTGAGCAAACAGCAGAGTCTGAACTTACATAGCAGCTGCATCACATCTACTTGAAGGCTTTTATTTCCTAAAAGTTGGTTTTGTAGCTGAAATTTTCAGTTATTCCTGCATTTGGCTGTGTGCACTTCACTACATATTGGAAGATGTTTGGTTCCTTTCCTGATTTGCACACAGACTTTTACAGCTGTTTAAATATGTCTATTTTTAAAGGATTTTTTGTCCTGGTAAATCCTATCAAGATCTAAACAGAAGATATGTGGATTTTCTGAGAGTTGGAAGCAGGAATCCCATGGAGTAAAATACTTAGACTTATGGATTAGTATGCAATCTTATCTGGCTGTTGAAGGGAAAGAAAATTTATAAAATATAGAGTGGCATCCTTCTGATGTATGTTAGCTTGTTTAACTTTTTACTATGAACTAAGCATAATTTAATAAGAATTTCATTATTTTCCATCCTAAAGGAAAAATTGGGAACATTTTCATCTTACTTCTACTTCCCACAACACATAGATTAAAAAGGTAATTTTGCCTGGTACTAAGTTTCAGCTATGAACTGAGATTTTATGCCTAAGTTATAGATCTGTGAAAATGGGCTTGCTGATAGAAGTCTCAACAATCTTAAAAATACATGTTAATGGAAAATCTGTTTGCCAAAAAGGCAAAAAGATTTCCTATAAAGTATCCATATTAATGTTTCTACTAAAGCATGATTTAGGCATGGAAAGGATTAATGAAGCTCTTTTTTCTCCCCTGGACTAGTCCTACCCCTAGTCCAACATGGCAGCTGGAACCTGTGTTCTCACACTTCATACCTTGGATGGGAAGATGCAAAGTCTCTCTCTCTTCTCCATTTTTTTAGATTTGGTCTGTATTTCACAATTTTATTTTCATAACCATCATACTATAAAAAGAGAAACAAAACTTTGTATGATTTTTAAGAGAGACAATTGCAAATTCTGTCTATCAAAGTTGTCGCATAATTCATTGAATGTTAATACAGTGATGTATTTAATTCTTTTTCTTCAGGTAAAACATTTGGGAGAACTAGATAGTCTTGACTGAGTCAAGATTTTCTTCCTAGAAGACCACTATTCCTTTCAATACTATGGAGACTGTACCAACAAACCATTTAAAAAAAAAAAAGTCAGAGAAAACCTATTTTTGGTTGCCATTAGTATGTTTTCAGAACCTTACCTAAACCATCTATTTTGGATGTTTACTGCTGATAATGAATTGATGTGGATTTTAAATATTGAGAGAACAACAGTTTTTTTTAAAAAGATATCTCATTGTATTCTAAGTTGAAGTTTTTATGGTATAAGATATTATGAAGTCTGAAGTTGACTCTTTGATCCTGTATTCATTAATTGTTGAAATTGAGAAGCTGTAGATATCTATAGATATTTATTAATTGGCATAAGAACAGGACAAATTTAAAGGCAGCTACAAATAACTGTCAGATCCTCAGCTCCTGTGACAGCTATTGGCTTTATAAGCAAGGATGAATCTGACAAACATTCCAGTATTTTATATCATGGGGCTATATATACATGATATATATGTGACCTTGAGCCACTAAATAGCCTTGGAGATGAAAGATTTTGAACAAAGCTAAAGAAAGGATGAATCATCCATAAGAAAAGGAGTAATAGAAACAAGGTAAAGGTGCAATAAGTGTAAATAACAGCCAGAATTCACAGCCTGATTTGATACTGATTTATACTTTATTGCCTATACTTCAATGTGCATATGAAATGTAATCAGCTCAGAAGGGTTATGTTTTATACTTTGTATACTGACTGGAGTATCAGCCAGCCAAAACTTCATCCAAAGCCCAGCAATATCACAGAGGAACTCATCCTCCAGCATGGGAACAGGTCTGCTAGGTGAAGCTCAACATTAACATGTACAATTAAAGAGGCTAAAGAAACGGCCATACATGTTCAGGCTTTCCCTGTCTGGTGATGCAGAGCTACAGTTCAACTTTGAGTATGTTGTAGATTTTCACTCAGGAGGCAGAGAGCTATTTGGTGAAGAGGGCTTTAAACTAAAGTTGTGGGAGGGGAACCTCAATCCATCCCACTCCTACCAGTTTGATGCCAGTGCCAGCAACAGACACCCAGAGCCTGGAAAAGGACCACAGGTCAGCAGGAGAGCCCCTGAAGAGCAGCACAAAGGGATTCCAGCCAGTAAGTCAGCTTCATCATGTGCCCAACTTAAATGCCTCTATGCAAATGCAGGTAGCATGGGGAATAAACAAGAGGAGTTAGAGGCATGTGCACGCTTGCAGGGTTATGATCTTACTGCTATCACAGAGACATGGGGGGATGGCTTCTATGACTGCAATGTTGGAATGGAAGGATACAGGCTCTTTAGGAAGGACAGGCAGGTGAGATGAGGAGGGGATGTCACTCTCTACGTTGATGACTAGCTGGAGTGCATGGAGTTCCAGTTGGGGATGGATAAGGAGCCAGCCGAGATCCTATGGATCAGAATTAAAGGGAGGGCAGGGACAGGTGACATTATAGTGAAGTTCTGCTGCAGGCCACTTGACCAGGAAGACTGCGTGGATGAGGCCCAGTATAGACAGATAGGAGCAGCCTCACGTTCACAAGCCCTGGTCCTCATGGGGGACTTCAGCCATCCTGATACCTGTTGGAGGGACAACATAGCAGGGCATAAGCAATCCAGGAGGTTCCTGGAATACATTGATCACAACTTCCTTCTCTATGTGACAGAGGAGTCAACGAGGAGAGGTCCTATGTTGGACCTTGTTCTCACCAACAAGAAGGGGCTGGGGGGAATGTGAAGCTCAAGGGCAGCCTTTACAGCAGTAACCATGAAATGATGGAGTTCAAGATCACTAGGGCAATGAGGAGGGTGCACAACAATCTTGCTACCCTGGACTTCAGAAGAGCAGATCTTGACCTCTTTAGGGATCTGCTTGGTAGAGTGCCATGAGATATAGCCCTGGAAGGAAGAGTGGCCCAAGAAAGCTGGTTAATATTCAGGGGTCACCTTCTCCAAGCTCGGGACCAATGCCTCCCACCAAAAAGGAAGTCAGGCAAAATTGCCAGGAGGCCTGCATGGATGAAAAAGATGCTCCTGGACAAACTCAAAGGGTGGAATCAAGGACAGGAAACCTGGGAAGAATACTGAGAAATTGAGCAGCCAGGGATCAGGTTAGGAAAGCCAAAGCCCTGATAGAATTAAATTTGGCCAGGGACATCAAGGGCAACAAGAAAAGTTTCTATAGGTACATTGGTGATAAAAGGAAGACTAGAGAAAATGTGTGCCCTCTCCAGAAGGAAACAGGAGACCTGGTTACCTGGGATGTAGAGAAGGCTGAAGTACTCAATGACTTTTTTGCCTCAGTCTTCACCTGCGAGTTTTCCAGCCACACCATCCAAGTTGAAGGTGGCAAAGGCAGGGACTGGGAGAATGAATAATTACCCGCTGCAGGAGAAGATCAGGTTCCAGACCATCTAAGGAACCTGAAGGTGTACAAGTCCATGGGACTTGATGAGATGCATCCATGGGTCTTGAGGGAACTGGTGGATGAAGTGGTTAAGCAGCTATCCATCATATTTAAGAAGTTGTGGCAGTCCAGGGAAGTTCCCACTGACTGGAAAAGGGGAAACATAATGCTCATTTTTAAAAAGGGGAAAAAAGGAAGACTTCTGGAACTGCAGACCAGCCAGTTTCACCTCTGTGCCCAGCAAGACCATGGAGCAGATCCTTCTGGAAGCTATGTTAAGGCACATGGAAAATAAGGACGTGATTGGTGACAGCCAACATGGCTTCATGGCAAATAGTGCCTGACAAATTTGGTGGTCTTCTATAGTGGGGTTACAGATTTGGTGGATAAGGGAAAAGCAACAGATGTCGTCTACCTGGACTTGTACAAAGCATTTGACGCTATCCCACATGACATCCTTGTCTCTAAATTGGTGTGGTGGGTTGACCCTGGCTGGATGCCAAGTACCCACCAAAGCCGTTCTGTCACTCCCCCCTCCTCAGCTGCACAGGGGAGAGAAAATATAACAAGGGGCTTGTGGGTCGAGACAAGGACAGGAGAGATCATTCACTAATTACCGTCACGGGCAAAACAGACTCAACTTGGGAGAATAAACTTGATTTATT
>JAOBAS010000072.1:17870412-17887508 GCA_025311575.1 Elanoides forficatus | reverse complement strand
CTTTTCTTTTCTTTTCTTTTCTTTTCTTTTCTTTTCTTTTCTTTTCTTTTCTTTTCTTTTCTTTTCTTTTCTCTCTCTCTCTCTTTTTTTTTTTTTTCCAGTGGGTTTGATCACACACAGACTATCTTCTGAGACAAGTTCAATGTAGAAAGTAGGACATGATATCCAGGTGGACTTTACTATCCACCTTGAATACAGCTGATAAATGAGCTGCTGGAGAGCTAGTAATTCTTGCTTTGCTAATTTTTGTAGCTGTTTAAAGGGCTCTAGCTACAGTTTCTGTCATGACTGTCATTAAAATACCTGTCTTCACAGGAGTTACACAGAGAGAATGAACTGTAGGAGATAAGTTGTTTTGAAAATGCTGACATTGTAATAGCATTTGCGCTACACAACGTTTTTTGATTGTGTGTAGCTTCCTGAAATCTGCTGGAAACCTCTCTCCTGATGGAATTATATAGTCATAATATTTTTAGCATGATTATATAATACCAACATTGTAATATGTCTAATGTAATATATAAATAATATGTATAGCACATAGTACATGAAATAAATTCCCAGTTTGTATCAAATATTTTTAAATAATGTATAAAATAATTACATGTATTACAGGTATTATTAGGATGGTATACCACACAACAGGATCATCATACCACATGAATATACAAGAATAAGTCAGAAGAGCGCTTACATGTGTTCCCATTTTGCAGTCCCAAACAGAGATATTTTCTTCAGCTGTGGTCTAAACTTCATAATGCTTTGTGCTGACTCCTGGAGTTCACAGCCTTTTGTTATCAGCAGACTATGGAAATTCTTGCACTGAGAATTTCTTATACAAACATTGCTAAACCTTCATTTTAAAGCTGTATTTGCCCTCTTTTTGTTTTAGTATTAGCAACATTATTTGCTGTGCTGGGTCTGGCTGGGATGGAGTTAACTTTCTTCATAGCAGTCCCTATGGTGCTGTGTTTCATATTTGTGACCAAAACACTGTTGATAACACCGTCACCACTTTTGGGTGTTGCTGAGCACAGCATCAAGGCCTTCTCTGTCTCTCTCTCTCTGCCCCTTTGGGGGTGGGCTGGGGGTGGGCGAGAGGTTGAGAGGTGACACAGCCAGGACAGCTGACCCCAGCTAATGAAAGAGAAGTTCCCTTCCATTTAACTCCATGATCAGGAACAAAAAGGGGAGGATGGGCATTTAGGTGTGTTACACATCTTTTTCTCAGGAGCTGGCTGAATATCAGTCTGTCCATGGGAGGTGTTGAGTGACAGCCTTTGCATCACTCATTTTGTTTTCTTTCTTTTTTCTTCCACTTCTCCATTTATTAAACTGTATTTATCTTAACCCATCAGTTTTCTTGCTTTTACTCTTCCTTTCCTCTTCCTCTGTCCCACTGGGGCCGGAGGTGGGGAAGCGAGCGAGTGGCTATATTGTGCTTAGCTGCCCACCAGAGTTAACCCACAGCATTTCCTGAAAACCAAAAGTCCAAACAGAGCTGGGCAGACTTCACAATCAGTGTACTCTACCAAGAGCATCTATTTATAGATGTGTGAAAATTTACTGATGTTTCATTGAAGTTAAATTGCTTAACAAATTGAACGCTTGTTGTGAAACTGTGGAATTACTGTTTCTTCTACAGTCTGAGTTAAAAAACCAGTGTGTTCAGGGAATTATACAGAAAAGCCATATATCCAGGTTAAGAACCAAGGGCTCTATTCACAAGGAAATGGATTATGCAGACTTAAGTCCCCAAAATGCACATTTCATTTTGCATGTGAGACAGCATGGCATTATTCCCTCACAGAACTATTTCAGCCAATGTAATACTTCTCATAGACACCATGTTATGTCTAAGCCAGTTCAAAGACGAATGCCAAAAATGGTGGGGACTCTGTTGTGGGGAGAAGTTCTGACTCTGAACACTTTGTCTCGTAAACATTAATATTTCATTTTGCAAGCACAAAACCCTGTACCACTGAATTATCCACAGAAAGGGAATAGTAAATTTGATTAAATGCAATATTAGAGACCTTTGGCAGCTACTTACCAGGTTGATCCTCTTGAAGCCAATGTCACTGTTTGAGTAGGTGTTCACCAATGCATAAGATGGGTTCAAATTCTGGTCCTACATTCTTATGGCACTGTATAATATCATTTTCATGTGAGGAAGCAGGCAATGGTTCATATACAGGGATCTGAATTTTTTTGAGACATTTATGATGGGTAAATGTCTGGCCTAATAAATTATGTGAAATTGAAAATACAGTCTGTTTAGATGAGTTATGCTTAATCATATGGGAAAAAACCATGTTTTTCACCTTTATTCATATTCAGCTGTTCTGATTACTTTACCACTTCACAACTTGCAGCTTATGCCTGATTAAATTATTACAGTAGTCCATATGAGAAACTGCTCTAAAATATGCTTTAAAAGCAGCATTCTAGGATGTTTCAACCTGTATGTTCTTTTATATTTAAAAGAGATTACTTTGAGTTGGAACAGAAAAATAACAGGAGCTCATAATTTTCCCCATTTTGCACAGAGTAATAATTTAGTTAAATTAAAAATAATGAACTGAAATGACTAAATTCATTGGATATTTCAGCAGAGTATCTTCGTTGTTAATTCTAAAACACCCAAGTGTCAAATGAAAAGCCTGCATATTTTCTGAGAAATATGAAGTTATAAGCAATATACAACTGCATCCTCCTTGAGGAGGATGTATAAAGAACAATTTACTCTGAGAGAAATAAATCATCCTCTTGGAGATGTGGATCACAAACTATTTTCTCTACTCTACTATCCTTCTTTGTACCTGATCATGAACAAAATCACAACACATTGGTGATGTTTTCCTACCCAGCTGTCATGAAGATTGTTATGATGTCACAAAAAAAGTTAAATCAGTTAGATTTATGTGTGTAATTGACCCTTTTGTTTTCTAAGTTTTAAATTTAAGCTCTTCTAGCTTCTCAAGACTTACTGCTCAGTTCTCCTCTGTTTCTTTGACTAAGATTTATCTACACCTTGCAATGGAGTGGGGGGAAGAGGGATGATCAAGCTACCAGTCACCCACACTAATACATTTACACAAGGTGTAATAGAAAATATCACAAAATAATGGAAAAATAGCTTGTGTCTGAAAGCAGCACAAATACCCCAGTGCAGTAGTATATCATCATAACTACTGTACCTTGCATTATGGTTACCATTTTCTCAGAGTATCTTTCAATGTCATTGCACCTATGGTGAAGAGGTTTCTCTGCTGCGGAAGAAGCAGCAGCTTATCCTAAACCATGTTAATACTTGGGATTTTCAGAAGTAGGTTTGGAACTATACATCCCATTATATCTTCTGTCAGCAAGGCCTGGTCTGATGATTGCACAGGATTTTCCACAAGCCAGTCATTACGGATATACTAGTGTTATTTGTCTCTCATCTGGGTGTGAAATCATTATGCCATGCAGTATCTCCTGCTAAGATTCTTCTGCTGAAGCCCTAACTTTCTGGGAAAAAAAAAGATATTATTTGAATAGAAGTGTAGGAGGGGAGAGAGGGAGAGAGAGGGAGAGAATAGTCTGCAGATTGATTCTGTGAATTGAGAGGTCAGCAGTAGTTACCTGTACTCAATCAATTGAAACTTAAATAATCATCTAAATAAAACAGCACCAATAGGCTAGGAGTGTCTTTTCCCAGGATCCCAAGGTCTACATGCTTGGAATCCTATTCTGTTGTTTATGAGACTTTAATTTCTATTCCTGCTCAAAGTCAGCATAATGATCTGAAAATTGATCTCCCCAATTTCAAATCAAGGTCCTACCTATTGGATCCTCATCATATATTGCTTTCTATAGCTTTTATAGGAAACGTCCATTCTACATGCCTAATTCTGGGATAAAATACGTGGTTGGCAGCTTGAGTGAATGGAAACTTTGCCCCAGGCCAGCATTAAGCATTTAACTTCATTTGGGGCTGCAAGTAGAGTCCTACAGAAGTCTCTATTGGCTGTTTAAGTAGATCTCCAGCCACTAGCAATGAGGAAACCCCATTTTAGCACCTGCTGTCTTGCTGTCTTGCATGGTCTACAGCCTCTGAGTGGCCCATGAGCCACTGTTGAATTTGGCATGGAAGTGCATCAGGACTAGTTCAAGAAACCTCTTCATCACCTGGGAGTTACACATTGCAGTGTCTCAGTTCAGGCATTCAGCCACCAAAGTTGAGATTCGAGATTTGGATTAGAGGTTTAGGCTGTAAGTGTGTAGCACAGAGAAACTTGCACTCTTCTAAGATGCCATTATGTTTCCTGGAGAAATTACGGTCTCAGCCTGTCTCTAGTTGTTTGTCACTACAAGAGAAGTGGTGAAACACAACTCAGACTTAATAAACACATCCTGGTTTTCCAGTGTTTGGACAATCAGTCTAGACATGTGACCTTGTGTAGAAATTTGGCACTGTTTCACAGCAGTGTCTTGTGCCTACGTATGTGTTGGGCATCCTCTGTGCTCCAGCCATGCAGGTGAGGGCTCCTAGTATGTCCTGTCCAGACCAACATCACTGTGCAAAAAGTACCCCTGGCTCATATTGAGACTGGTCTTGATATGTGAAGGAATAAGACTTTAGGTACCCCAAAGAGTTTCATGTCAGGCAGGGAAGTAAATACAGATAACTGCAGTGTTATGTAGTGGCTGTAAGAATGTGGTGTGGCAGCTTACAAGACTGTGTGCCTCAGTTCAATCTGAATTCTGTTTCAGGTACTCAAGCTCTTGCTTCAGATGTTGATCTTTATCTCTTTGTTGCTTTTGTCCAAAATTATCATCATGATTTACTAGCATATTTAATTACATAAAATACATTAATTAACAAGGCTATAATAAATGGGTCAATAGGTTAGAAAAATGTTAAAAAATGTTGTTTCAAATTATTTAAATTTTCAAGAATTATATACATGACATTTGCATAGTAGAAAATTCTTTTTTTCCTAGTGCAATCTTTTTTTCTTTTTTTTTTTAATTTCCATTTTAGTCTTGAGATTGACTTGTTAGTTCTGGATTGTGTATGAGAAAACAAAATTTTCAGCTGCAGACATCTAGTTATCCACTTAGATACTCAATTTTAGAGTATAGTAACAGTCTCAAACACATTAATCATGTGTTTCCAAGTCAAATAAATGCACACGTTACTTCACAATTGAAGTCAAAGTCTTGAAAGCTCTTCCAGTTTGTTGGTAATTATTTGAAATAAACCTATTGGCATATGATAACACTATAACATTATTATAACATTGTAACATTCTTATAATATAACTTGTTCTGTAATATCACCCGGATGCAGGCATATCTTTGCAAGAAACAGAAGTATGACTTTTTTAAAGCCAAAGAAATGATCTTTTCTTTACATTGTGAAAACAGCTCCCTATGGCAGTGCCACTTACCAATAATGTTTTTGATAATAGTTAGCTAAATGATTTTTGCGGGATATTTCCTTTTGGTATCAACAAGTTCTTGAAGATAGACCAAAATATTCATCAGAAAAGAAAATATCTGTAGCCATAGCAAATACTGTTGTGAAATCAAAATCTATACAGTGACAGACCTCTCAATGGGCGTTTGTAGTTTAAACGTTGACTGGGTCAGATGTGACAGTCAGTATATGTAGCTGTTTTGATACCACTGGGTCTACAGCTACTGAAAAACAAATCTTAATCCTGAAGACCATGTAATGCTAAAATTCAAGCCAGCTATAAAACAGTTGTGTTTGCAACTGAGTGATAACAATACAATGGGAAAGAAAGTTTGCTAAATGTCTCATTCTTATACATATACCAAAATACTTTGAAATACATTTTTTTTAGTACTTTTCCTCTGGAAAAGATGGGTTTATGGTTTTTTTTTTTTTTTTCTTCCCTTCATATTTATCTTTATGTCTAAGTAGCAGCTTAGAGTTGCATTGCTAGAGCTATTAATTCTGTTGACTGATCTTATAGCCGGTTATGTATATTGAGTGTTCAACTGTTCCTCTTCCTCACTGGAAGGAGAGGAATAAAACACCAATCATATTTCAGAATATTGAAAAGGTCACAGCAGTGTATTGCACTATTACTTTATAGAATATATGTTGAACTATAATTTTTGAAATCTCATTTTAATAACCAGCACAACATTAATCTCATTTCATTAGTTAACCACTTTAATTAAATGAAAAATAAAAAAAGTTGACACTCATAACAGGTTTTGGATGACAGCTTTATTATGTTCACCTTCAATTAACCCCCTCTGAAAAATTAAAATTTGGAATAACTCAAAATTCAGTGGAAGATCCAGATTGCCAGCTGTACAGATAAATTTCTTATCTGGGGTTCACAAACGCTTCTCAATGTTGTAATATGTTTAAATAGTTAAGAATAAAAGAAACCCTATTGCAAACCTGAAACTGAATGACAGTAATATTGCAGAAGGAAATTCTGAAATGACGGCCTCTGTGTCTGATTCTTCGTACTTTGTTGCAACTGCCTTTTTAAAAATTAGATTTTCACTCTTTTTAATTTTCAGAACTGAGTACCATCTTTTCACTATAAACTATAAAATGTGTTGATGCTTCTGTCTCTTTGATCTTGACAGTTCATGTTCAAAAAGGTCAGAGTCCTTTTTAATGTTTTATATTCCTTAAACTTTTTATTTTCTTTTTTCTTTTTTTTTTTTTTTCCCCCCAGGTAGTCCAGAGTAGTTGCTATATCTCATCTCATTCTGCTGAAACTCAGCCAAAGGTCAGTCTGTGAGGAAGTGATACAGGATTAATGTGTCAGTAATTGTTCATCACCAGCTGACATGAGAAATAGCTGGACTGACAGAGTGCTGGCAGATGAGCTTCCAGCTAAAGGAGCTTTCAGCTAAAGGGGATTAAGGCTCAAGTTAAGCCTCTGACTGTCAGCCTGAGAATAAACTAAGACAACATACTTTCTTTTTGTGAATTTGCATACTATTTTCTCCCAAGTCCAAATTTATTTGGATGAGTTCAAGTCTTCAATGATACTTCTGGTGAGAAAATTTTGACCAATAGAATTTTTCTGTAGTAGAATACCTGAAGGCAACAGTCTGTTACCTGCCAAAATAAAAGAGAATTGTTGATCTTCCTCAGCTTGCACTGCCAATTAGCCTTATTAGCATAGTAATTATTGCTATGTCAGTACCCTGGGAGCAAAGGTGTGGGTGAAACTGGTAAAAAGCCTTTTTTATCCTTTCATGAAAATAATTTGTTTTATTGTACGAGCATGATCTTTCACCAGTGTAGCATCAGTATATAACTTCTATGAGGGCAAAAGAGCTGTTCAGCTGCTGGCTTTTTGTTTGCTACCAAACATAGAGTAATGTGACTGAGACAAAACAAGTTACTCAATGGATTTAAGACCTAAACCGCAACATACTCTAATCATCCTTTTCTGTAAGCATTACTATAGGTGAAACATAAAACTATCAGGCAATAAGAATACAGTCATCACAGCATAATGCAACACAGACCCATGCATGAAAACACTGTTAAAGTAAAAAAGCCATAAAAGTGGGATGTGCATTTCTTATGCCAATTATATTTTGAGAGCTATAGTATGATAGTAGGGATTCTTCATGTTCAGGACCATTGAACGAAATTAACTAATTAATCCTTGTAACACTAATGATTTAGGATGAGTTATTTCAAGCTGGTTGTGAAAGGTGGGTGAGAAGAATTTTATATACCAAAAAGGTGAACCAGGGATCCAATGCCTTGTGTAGCATTGTAGAAGTCAGTAAAAGAGAGCTGCAAACCTGCTCTGAACCAAACAGTTCCTACTGAGCTATGGTGTAGGCTGTAGAGGACGGATTGATTTCTACCAGATACAAATTCTTAAAAATTCTAAAATTGCAACAAAGAACTCACTTACCTTCAGCTGTTTCCAGAAAGCAAGAATTACACGTGCAGTGGGGGGTATAGGAGCAGGAAATCGTCTGATGGAGACTATACCGTAGCTGTGACTTTGTGTAATAG
This sequence comes from Elanoides forficatus, assembly GCA_025311575.1. Taxonomy (NCBI): domain Eukaryota; kingdom Metazoa; phylum Chordata; class Aves; order Accipitriformes; family Accipitridae; genus Elanoides; species Elanoides forficatus. Next base: position 17,879,482 of record JAOBAS010000072.1, on the reverse strand, counting down.
TTTTTTTAACAAATGTATGCAATCATAATATTTGAGATTAAAAGCTTGTTAACAATTTCAATAAAAATTATTTGCAGAGATATAACATTATTTGAAATGATGCAAAACAGCATCATCCAAAATCACTTGATGTTTTTTATGTATGTATGTGACTGACCAAAGAAACTGTACAATTTTGCTGAGGGCCTGGATTAACACAGAGAGGAAATAGCTTTTATTACACAATATATAAAGCTTAAAGAAAAAGAACCACACTTTTAGGCTCAGAGCATCTTCATATGTGAATGGAGTAATCTTGCTCACAACATGGGTTCTATATTATTCATTACCTTGGAAATTAAAGACCTACTTTTTAAAGTAGTTTTTAACAGTCTGCATACATGGCAGGTAGTTTTGAAGCAGCAAACTGAGTTTGTCTTCCATAAAATTATTGAAAATTTATGTTCCTAAAGAAAGAGGATGTTGAATCCCATATAAGGAAAGATACAGATGTATAATTATAGACTCAGTATTCAGTATTACCATTATAGTTTACAACTTGTGTATTTTACACTAGAACTTTCTTGCTGTATCTAAAGCAATATATTGCACGTACAGAAAAGAGAACTAATACATCTGATTACTGTTGATAAAAAGATAAACTCAGATAATGAAAATTTGGCACACAAAAAAATGATATAGGGTTTTAAACATTAAAAACACTATGAAAAAGATGAGAATGTGAAGCTGATGCAACAACAGTTAAGGGTAGGTTGGAAGAAGAAAAGGCAGAAACTGTTTCAAGGAGCAGAGAAAGTGAGTGAGACTTTCAATAGTGAGAATGGGGTTTTGAACTTGATAGTGAATGTGAGAAAAAATGAATGGAGGTATTCAGACACATGAAAAATTCTTACAGACACAAAGAGAAGAAACAGCCTAAGAATAAAATTTTCTCCTGGTTGAGGATGTAGACTATGAAAGAAGCAGGGCAAATTTGAAGGCATTTTAAATTAAATATTTAATTTAATATTGTCTTATTGAGTGTAGAATCAGAACACAAAGTGTGGCCAGTGCCAGGGTTTCTAGAAGCACTATTAGAGTACAAAAGGGCATTAGAAAAGTATCACTATACAACAAAGCATATGGCAAGTTTGTGAGACTGCCTTTAAAAAGATGAAAAGCAGTGGTTAAAAGACATGTGCATCAAGCTGAAGATTTTTTTCTCACCCCCTTCTACACCATGAACAGAGGTGACCCCAAATTGTTCAAGCTTCTAAGGGACAGTTTCAAACTTCTATGCTGAAATCAGACTAAATAATTTGAAAGATAAATTTAAGAAGAGGCAGGAAGTGAAAAAGTTAAACAAAGCAAAACAACATCAACTGATCTCAAGAACATATGCAGATATTTCTGAAGCAAACTGGGAAAATACACTGGCTAATTTGTTTAATTTAAGAACATCTGTCAAGTCAGAGAGACCGAGTATTTCGTAATCACATAGAACACATCAATGTTCAAGAGACAGCAGCCAACTTAGTTCCAAGATGTGCTTTTGAAAAGCTAAAAAAATGCAAACACAAATCAACATATATCAGTGTGTGTCAGACACTGTGGTCATACATGCTCGATTTTCAAGAAGTTAGCTAAGAATTCTGAGACGTACAATGACAGTAACTCATTCAGTTTTTCTCTGGCAGTGTAGTATCTGATGAATGCAACTTTTTTCTTTTCAGTTTTGTTCATTGTTCTTGGACCATGTTTTTAATGAATGCGTTTATTACTTGTACTTCTTTGAGTAGCTTGTTCAAACATGTTTCAGCCAATGGGTGGAGTATGAACTCTCCCCTTTGACATTTTCACTATTCATTAACTATTGTATACAAATGGCCAGCTAAGTCACATGATGCTTTTTCCTGTCCTCACCAAGGTGGATAAAGTGTTTTAAACAAGAGAATAACATATACTGAATGGCAGGTGGTTCCCTCCACCCTCTACCCCCCACACCATAGCTGTTTAAGAAGAGGAAAATACCATAGCAGGAGAAAAGTAGAAGGAGCAGAGTCCACTCCCTGAAAGAAATGGGAGTAGAGGGACATGTAGAGTGTACAAGACGAATGAGAAAATACATGAGACACTTAGGGAGACAAAGGAGAGATGTGTAATGATAATCCTGAAGGATCAATAGCCCAGCATCCATTGTGGCAAACTAAAGAAAACTTGAAGAATGTGAAAGAACAAAAATATGGGAGGTAAGTGGGAGGACAAAAGGGGAAGGGCATAGAATCAGGCAGATAACTGCAAGTTGATAGGAGGAGTACAAAAGCAACAAGTAAATCTATAGGAAGACAGCAGTAAACATTATTGCAGATAATACTATGACAAGTAAGAAGGCAGCCATCAGCTTGGGACTTTAAAGACAAATTCGCAGACAGTCAAAAATGCAGCAGTCAATATGGGGGATACAAGAAATTTATGCAACTAATAATAAGACTGAAATGAATAAGACAAAAAAGCATGCAGTCTGACAGGTGGTAAGGCACTAGGCAATATGGCAAATGAAAGCCACTGAAAGTTGTTCTTTCTGAGCTTGCCTAATTTACACCTTGCTGCCTTCATGGTAACCAGTTAAAAGAGATAGACTCAGAGCTGTTCTGTGATTTGATAAGGTAAGAGTTATACTATAGGAACCACAGAAAGAATAGGTCTTTTCAAAGGCTATTGTCCAACACTTTATTGAAACTGCTTCTTTACTAAGACATATGATTAACTACAGATTTAGTCAATAAAAGTAATAAAAAGAGTAATAAAAGGTCCAAGGTATTGGATATGACCAGGTGAAAGTAGGGACACGTTTAAAGAGAAGTGGATAACATGTATATAAAAATATCTGGCATTTAATTTCAAGATTTTCCATATAACTTGATTTCTGTTTAACAGAATTTCAAAGGCTCAGAAAAGTTTTACTTTGCTTGAAATATGACAACAATCCCAAATTCTTGAATTCTCAATTGTGTTCTCTCTTGATCACTTCTTTCACATATGCGTACATTTAGCTTTTATTACATTGAAAATCCAGGTCCATAGGAAGCTGCTGATACCTGGCAGTAAATCAGTTTCCTTAGTCAGAAATAATTAGTCCAATTCTTATTTAGAGAAAAAAAAAAAAAGAAGAAAAGCTAAATCCTGTGGATGTGTATGTGTGTGTGTGTGCTCTTTCCTCAAAAGATATTTCTCACTGAAGGTGTCTACCAAGACACTTATAAGTTCTACCTCCCAAGGGAAGAATTGTTGCCATACAGTCACAAATGTGGGCACAGGTGGATGCAGCACATTTTATCCACTTTATCATGCTCCACTTTCTATCACTCAAATAATCTCAGAATAATGTGCTGAGTTCCCTATAGACACAGCCTTAATGCCTTCCTGCATGTTTGAGCAGTGCATAGTAACACATGTTCTATGCCTGTAGAAATAACTGCTGCAGAACTGATTATCATTAATGACTATACTATATTCTTAGCTAAAAAAAAAGAAAAAGAAAAAAGAAAATCCAGGCTCTTGGTTTTTTTGCTGGAATGAAGTATGTTTGTTTTGTGGAATATATGCCAGAAAGCACTGTGACATTGATTGGAGGGATACTCAAAAGCAAAGAGGTTGAAGAATAGAGATTTTTATTTTTTGAGAAAAATCTTGGTAAATCCAGTTTTTTGTTTCATTTATGTTTACAGTTATACTTTTATAGAGGTTTCTGCATGCTTTTGAGCAAGTGGTGTTATTTTTGTTTGTATATGGAGTTAGGGATCTCATAAAAAAGTGCGAATGCTGAGTTCATGCTGAAAATATATGCTATGCTTATGCTATACATCCAGGTACATGGTAGGAAAACATGAGGGAGAACAGAATACAAAATATGCTGTCAATAAATCTGCTCTATCATCTTCCTTCACTCTGTCATAGAAGGGACCCTGTTATTCTCACATATGAAACCTCCATAGACAGGAAAATACAATGTGCTTTCTTACAAAAGGGACAAGGAAAACAGATGAAATCTCTTCACACATCTCTGACCTCTTTAATTCTCATGTCCAGTGGCTTGAAGGTCTCCTTGGCTTCTTCTTGCAAATGCTATTGCTTTCACATATTTCACAGGTCAAAAGCCCAGGAGTACTAAGGGTCCTTATTCTGTACTCTTTTTGTCTAAATCTTTTCTATCCAACTGCATCTGTCGTAACTGTGTTAGTGATGAATTTTGCTCAAGTGAAAACCTGCCCTGGGGTTGCTGAAGAAATACTTTATATAGACTGTTATTGGGCATTTTTAAACAGTATCTCTGAGGTGTCATCTCTTCTCCGCAGTTAGAGCTGTTTGAGCATAATTTTTATTCTATTATTTACTTTACTTTGAGCATATTACAAAAAATCTTTAGTGAAACTTGAGCAGCTGAGTATTTGAACTTACTCTTTTTCCAAGTTTCAGAGCTGTATTATGAAGAAACCTGAGGTGCTGTTCCTAAGAATAGTTTTTATTGTTGCTAATCGCATTCAGCTGCCACACTGAAATGAATTATATAAATATAACATTTCTGTTAACTCTTCCAGTCCTTACATGCTTTACTATAGTATGAATAACACTATCTGGATAGGCCAATTTTATTAACTATTTTCAAAGTTCCACTGTTTAAGTAAATTGTGTTAACATCTGCAACAGTATTTTCATAACTTCTCTTTGATTTATTAATAAGAAGAACTACATGCTGGAAAGAATTGATATAACCATCTGTTTTGCATCTGATTTATTTATGTGGCAACCGTCATTTGCAAACCCCATATTTCCTTCAAGCATAACACCTTTGATAACATCTTTGGGAACACCTTCCTATTAAGTTCTTCTAGTTAGCTGAATACACAGTGTTTTGTTCCCTTTGTTGATTTATTTCTCTTAGGAAGAAGAACTGATAGTGGACATGTATTGACTTGATGTTATCCTGTTTCCCTACATTCGGGAGAAATTATTTATAAGGGATAGCTTCCTATTTAGAAACCCAAATATCTTTCTCCAGTGAGAAATCTGCTCAAAGGTAACTCTGTTTCCTGGCTTCACCCCAGGACTACTGCTTGCTTGGCTTTCTCCTGTGACTCTTACTTACAGGCGCAGACAGCTGTAACACATCCGTTCTGCAACCCCCCCTATTATTAATAAACAGTTGCCAGGGAAACACTTTTCCTCATACAGCTTAGGTGCTCATCACTGTACCAGGTAGTCCATCCCTATGGCAATAGCCTCTACTTTTCAGCTATCAGTGCACAAAGGTAGACTTAAATAGTCCTTTTACTTAACCTGAAAGTATGATGCTTACTGCAGCTGTTCACTTTAATCATGTCTATGACTGGCAGCAGGTAGTCTCCTAATAGCAGAAGAGTAATACCAGACCAGTAAATGCATGGAATAGATGTCTTGAATGTGCTTTATATTGATTCTGCTCCAAACATGAAGGAGTCTTTGGTGTGAAGATTGCTAGAAAAATGTCCTGATCCCAAAAATTCTGTAAATAACATATAAAAGTAAGATAATCATGAGTGTAAAGAAGTGAATCTATTGCTCACAGCAAACTATTTGCTTAAACTACTTAAAAGCAAAGTTTCGTTCATTCATACATTGAAGAGATTTACATGTCTTTATCACAAATCAGTGTTAGACCTTTTATGTCTGTATTTGCAGAGTAGAAAATACTTACATGTTTTCACTCGTAAGATGTTTAGCAAGTGTCCGCACAATAACCAAACATATCAACTTTCAGTATAGTGATGGAATATGAGTAATTTTCACCTTACATTAAAAATATGGAGAGAAAGAAATAAAAACCAGTTTATTCATCTAATTGATTAATGTGGTAACTCCCACTGGTATGAATGTCCTTGCTCAATTCATTACTAGTCTCTGTTCAGTGAATAACAAGAAGTAATGGCACAGTGTGCCATTCCAAGTTCTTTCTAAGCACACTGTCTATTCTTTTAGAAGTACAGCACAAGATGCAGTCAGTTCCCAATTAAAAAATGAAAATACAGTGTGTTCTAGTTAGAAGGATGTCAGGTGTGAAAATAATATTTCTACAATTAACAGCTACTTGTAGTCAGATAAGTTCACTTTCACATTAGATTTCTAATATACACATTGTCTTTATTGACCTACTAAATCTAATGAATAATAAAGGAATATCATTGCAATTCTGTTATTTTTCACTTTCCTTTCTTCCTCAGCATATATTTCAAAAGACCCAAAAATTTGTTTGGTTTTTGGTGGGGTTTGTTTGTTTGTTTGCTGGCTGGTTTGGGAGGATAGAAGAAATTGGGCATTTTATTCACTGGTGTACTAAAGAGGCAGTTGCTTTACAGTCCTTTAAAATAACAGTCTTCTAGAAACATTCTGCCTTAAGCCATACATGTCACATACTCATTCCAAGGTTTTTCTGGACAACCTGTGTTCTACTATACTTCTTTCCTAATGGAGCAGTTAGTGAATCTTAATTTTAGATGTCCTGACAACTCTGTTGTGCAAAAAAAGCCTCAATCCTCTGGTCTTTCTGAATTTAGGTTCCTTCAACAGACCTCTATCACAACAATGCCTTCTTTGTTTTCTTCTTTTTTCAATATTCAGAGACCTTCACCACTTTGAATAGTGGAGCAGATTTATACTTCTTTGATATAACATGCACTATTTTTTTTTTCTTATTTTATTTTTCTTAAAGAGATTATACCCTTCTTTATTAGTATAATGACCTGAACTTAGTCTTTTTATGCCAATTAATTTATAATTTTGCTCATGAACTTTCAGCTTCTTCTCTTTGTTCCAGATACATTTTCCAACAGTATATGGACTTTTGGAGCAAAAATATATGAAACAAAGTACAGGGATCAAAAAGCATACGAAACTTTTGTCAACAGTTCTCAATTTTCAGTTAAGTTTCCCATTACTGTTGTTTTCCACCTATGGTCATATGCAGCTAGTTTGGTTCATAGATAATTTTCCTTTTCATTATTTTTCTCCCTTTAACACACAATCTTCATTCCCTCTAGGTAGACAGTCAACCTCAACAAAGTATCACACAAACTGTGTTTATAAATTGGTTGTGTAACTTAGTAAAATAAATGAATAAGATTTTTCTTTTTTTTAGTTGTGGTAAAGCATTTTAATATTGAGATTCAGCTATTTGTTTCAGTGTTAGTGATTAGATTAGGGTATGTTGCAGTCCGTTTATCTCTTTTTGTCTAAGCTGCACACAGAATCAGAATGAAAGATAGTCCAGTAAGAACTTGCAGCCAAAAACTTTCAAAAGTTGTTTCAGATTTGTTTCAGCATATTCTGCTTCTATGTTTGTAGGATAGTTGTCTAGTCAATAGTTAATTCACAGATATGTTTAGAAGAGGAATGGAACTTGTATTTTATCTGCAAGATATTTTTGAATTACATTGAGGATTACTTGCAGGTTTATCATTTTTTCGTAAGTATCAATATATTATCAAATTATTCAGACTAATTAAATATTATTCAGGTTTAAGAAATGCTTTGCAAGAGTTTTTTCTTAGAGCTTTGAGTTAAAACAAGCAGACTAGGTCAGGAAACTTGATGGATTTCTATTTTATTCAAAATTCTCTTCAGATTTTATCAGCATGCTGTATACAGGAAAACTGTTATGGAAACTTTTCAATATAGATTTTAAATTTTACACAAATTAATCAGCATTTTTAGACATTAAATACTTAAGTTTAACTTTGCAAGTACTTTCTTCAACTGTTTGTTAATGGATTAAGTTCCTGAAATGGAAAGCGATGATCAAGCGATTAGGCACAAGCAGTGTAGTTTTAAAGTTCAGATATAAATCTGGCCTGCATTTCAGACAAAACAAATGAGTTTAAATCACTATTTCACCTTGGTGGTGTGTAGCTCCATAGCTGATAATTTTTCTTTAGAAGTAACTTCATAAGACTTCACCTTGTAATATATGTTTGCGCATCTCTTAACTAGGAGTATACATTACTCTAAAACTCTGTTGATTATCTGTGGAGAGATTGATGTCTGAAGATATGCTAGTGCTAATAAATTTCTGGAAGAAGAAAGTTATGATTTAATTAGTTTAATGTTAAGCCATTGCAATAAAGAATTAAACAATGCTCCTGCTTCTTTTCATACCTGCGTGGTACTTCTTTCTGTCATATGAAGCTGTGAATTTCAATGGTGGTTTACAGTAATACATCACTTCTATAGCACACATTATTACCTTGGTACAGTTCTGGTGCTAGTTTTCTTTCAAAATCAACTATTAGGAGTTGTTTTCTGGCTTCTAACTGGTCATACCACAGGAAACATTTAATACAACAGCACAAATACAATTGTGTATTTGCTGGCAAATACAAAATACCATGTGTATTTTCAGATATGTTTTACAGCTAGCTGCAATGACGTCATGAATACTTTAGAATAGAATAGAATAGAATAGAACAGAATATTTCAATTCAAAGGGACCTACAATGATTATCTAGTCCAAATGCCTGCCCCTTCAGGACTAACCAAAATTTAAAGCATGTTATTAAGGGCATTGTCCAAATGCTGCTTGACCACTAACAGGCTTGGGGCATCGACCACCTCTCTAGGAAGCCTGTTCCAGTGTTTGAACATGCTCTCAGCAAAAAAATGTTTCCTAATGCCAAGGCTGAACCTCTCCTGATGCAGCTTTGAGCCATTCCCACAAGTCCTGTCACAGATCCCAGGGAGAAGAGCTCAACACCTCCCTCTCCACTTCCCCTCCTCAGGAAGCTGCAGAGAGCAATGAGGTCACCCTTCTGGACATATTCATGTACCTTCACATCCCCCTTAAATTGTAGGGCCCAGAACTGCACACAGTAATCAAGGTGAGGCTGCACCATTGCTAAATATAGCAGGATGATCCCCTCTCTTGACCGGCTGTTTATCCTGTATTTGATGCATCCCAGGATGTGGTTTGCCCTCTTGGCTGCCAGGGCATGTTGTTGACTCATGTTGAGCCTGCTGTCAAGCAGGTGGGGGTTCTTCTGTGTGTTTTGGGTTGTGGGTTTGG
>JAOBAS010000072.1:17856112-17870407 GCA_025311575.1 Elanoides forficatus | reverse complement strand
GGCGGCGGGGAGAGGCATTGTTTTATTTTGTTTTGAGGTAAAGCTGTTGGAGCTGTAAAGTCTGATTTCCCCTTTCATTTTTGGAAATTCTGGACAATCTACTTCTGATACAGTCCACTTCCAGAACTGTCATATTTTGTTATTGGTGGAAGATTCAGATATAATATTTTTCACAAAATTTAACACTCTTTCATTATTTTTTTTAAGAGTCCTGTTCCTCTTTCAGATGATCAGTTAGAATAGAATAGAATAGAATAGAATAGAAAGTTTCTGTTAGAAGGTTCTGCAACCTGCTTCTTCATCCATCATTTGAATAAATGAAAAGAAATATGTTTTTGTTACTGTGGTGAAAGTTTTGTCTAGATGCCTACTATGGCAATATAACAAGAAGATGCAGTAACAAGTTAACTGAGTAGCTTTATTTTTAAATTATTTTTTTTTATTAGGAGAGGATTTATATGCTTACTTGTGTGTTTTCCAAAGCGAAGTACTCCCAACTGCCAGACAACTAGGGTCTCCAGAACAGTACAGAAAAAAAAAAAGTTATGTGAAATACAAACACAGATAATTTTGGAGAAGTCATCTGGAAATTACAAATGTTTCTAGGAGCCTGGTGAAAATAATTTACTTCCTATCATTGACTAAATCAAATATGTATTTTTGCATACTTTGGTGATGTCAAAATGCAAACATATTTCAAAATTTGCAGAATTTCAGTCTCCAGCTGCATTGGTTTTCTAGTCCAGGAAACTACTCTGGCATGGAAAAACAGACTATCACCTCCAGTGTTTTTTTTCTGGCACAGTAGAAATACTGATAATCAAATAGCACTTCTCAAAGAACATGGAGAAGTATAAATATGTTTGGAATCAAGGCAGTGGTTATTTTGCCTGCCAGGCTACCAAATGCTCCTTTCTTTTACTTTCTCCAGTCATAACCAGGCAAGCTCAAGTGGGAGTGAGGAACATCCAGTTTGGAATAAAAAATTGCCTGCCAAAATGATGTGAATGGGAGGCTGTGGGCATTGTTTCAGCAGACAACTACAGGCATCTCAAACTCAGAATTGATACTGCCTCCTTGGTGAGTGGTCAACAGAATAAAAAAAGATTACATGGTATTTGTGAGTGAACTCTCTGTGGTTGTGTGGTATATTCTGGGTGCCATAACTGAATTTCTCCATGCACTTTACCTTAATCTGGCTTGCTTTGCATGATTTTGAAAACAACTAGACAAGAACAAGAAACATAACTGATCTGCAAATTGAATCTTTTGGAGATACTGCCAAATATCCTAATTACTAATATCCTTCATCACACTCAAAGGGTAGCAGATCAAATCCTGACATTAGCTGAAAGGTATGAGACTTAGTAGCACCAGGAGAAATCATTATCAGCGTTATCAGGCCAGGAAGTCTCACTACTGTTCTGCAAAATGCTCCTAAGTTTGGGAGAACTGACAGAATTTGTTATTCCAGAATACAATCACAACAGTGGAGAGGTGCTCACTGATCTTGGAGAATAGGCATAGTGCTGCAATAATTCTCATTCTTTTTTTTTTTCACACAGCAATAAGAAGACCAAAAATAGTTTTGCAGTGTGAAAGTGTTCTGTGTCAGTAGGCTTGATGAGGCTTGAGCTGAACAAATGAAAACCACTGTATGTTAAGTGCATGAGAAATGTGTAGAAAGTGTGGCAGGTCCTTAAAGAATAAACCCTGTGCTGGAATACCTTCCTGTTAAACAGCAAAGACACAGGGTAACTGATTTAGGAAGGATTGCACTGAAGCTGGGATTTCTTTCTCATTGTAACAGGTTAATTATTTTGATTTTGGTGATGAAAAGTTTGAAATAGCACTTCGCACAGAATCGAATAGTATGAGATACTTTAAAGCAAGTTTTTAATAGAAACAAACAAATCAACAAAGGATTTGACATTTGCAGATTTAGATGTTTCAGTGAAGTTTGCTAGACAAACATGAAGTATTTATGCCTATCTTTTGGATGTCAACTTACATTCCCCTGAGTTTCTGCAATGCCTCGTAAGTTTTGTAGTCTAGACTAGAAGGTTGGCTTCTAAAAGAGAATGATGACATAGACACATGTATTAAACCTATAATAACACTGCAGGAGTGTTCAACAATATTGATGTTCAATTGATTTGCCTTGAAATTAAATAATAAATTCAGTTTGCCTAAAGATTATTCGCCTGAGAATCCTGCAGAGGGGAATATACAGCCTGTGTACATCACAGCTCCAAGTACGATACCGCACAAAGAAAATATCTTGTTCTGGGTTATCTCATTGTTCTGTAATGTTAAAAGGATTTCAGCACTTCAATTACAGGGGCAACAATAAAAATAGAATTGAAAAACTGAATGTAGCTTAGCATAGAAGTTAAAGAAAGTAATTTCTGTCTTCTATTTATTTATATGTCACAAAAATTACTAGAAATATCTTATGTACAGGTTTCTTTCAGGTAGCAGCCAAGTTTAATCAATGTAGACACTGCAACTACTATTTTTTTTTCACCCTGAATTGTCTCAGTACAGAATTAAACATAAAGCAGAGAGACATGTCTATGAAACTTCATGAAACCACGCGGCTGTCTTTGTGAAAGTGCTGGCTTTAGATAGCAGCAGTAACTTGACATTTTTCTGTGGTGTACTGCTCTCTCCAATAAGCTCAGAAGAGACCTATGTGAAGCCTGTTGGGGGTCAGGGGTGAAGAAGGGGGAAAAGAAGGACAGGGAATTGGATACACCTGCATCCAGAATTGGTGGCAGAATTAATGTTAGCAAATGATGGCCCTGGTGGTGGAGGTCGGGAGGCTTTTTGTGATATGGTTGCTCTGGGTAGTTAGATTTCAATTTGAAATAGGGACATTTCACTTGTTGTTTTAAATGGGAAAGTGATTGTGTAATTATGGAAAATTACTTTCAGAGCTATTCTCGGATTTCAGACACAGTAAATTACTTAAAAAAGAAAAACACATGTAAGCAATGCCTTTAGAATTACATCTGAAGTCTACTCATAGGGTGGACTCAAGATCACAAAGAAAGGATACAAAAATTATCCTAATGGGGTGTAAATTCTTTGAAATGCAAAACTGGGACCAGACTTTTAAATAGAATGAAGATGGATGCCTGCTGAGAATTTTTCAAAAGTTTATCTGTAAATAAGATTCAGACATCACGTGCTGCTGAAAGACCAGTTAAGTAACAGTACAAATCTTTAAGCATTCAAATTTAAAAATCTGGCTGTATGTGCATATCCTTCTAAAATCACTAAAAATTGGTCACATGAGCCCGGACTTCTCCCTGAACAAAAAGTTCAATTATATTATTTTCAGTCCTGAAGCTCCATTCCTCTTTTCTTGATGAAGATGTGCCTTTGTCAGCTACCTTATCCCTTTAGGTCTTATTTTGACACAGGCTGAGCACATAGGACAGTGGTTTAAAGCCATTTATTTGGTACCCAAAATCAAAAAGGAGTTTGGCACTAAAGCCAGTGAGTAGCTTTCATTTTTACATTTTAGTTGGTGCCAAAAGAATTAGGTTTTCCTTCAAAAGGCACTTCTCATTTTGGGAATTTGAGAGTTACCTTCTACTAGCCTGTGGCTTAGTGCACCTAAACAGTCCCGCAGCATAAGCGGTAAGAGCTCTGAAGCTTGCATGTTAATAACTCCATGTCATGGCCTTTACTCATGTGAGTAGCTCCCTTGAGTGCAGTAGGACAGTGTTTTGCACACAGCAAGGGGCATGTTGCAGAGGTAATGATGGCCAAAATTTTGCTGGAATGGAAAACCTGCCAGGTCCCAACAGTATATGGATGTATTGTAGAAGAATACTGTATTTTCACAGAGCCCACAGAGTGGAAAGGGAAAAAGTGACATCAGAGGCTTTCTGCAGTCCCAGAGCCAACTCTATCACTACACAGATAGCTCTCCATGATGCTTCATTAGTTAGTGCAAATGGAATAACATGATGAAGTTGCTGTCTCTTTATTACTGTTAGCACAGCTCAGAAAAGGTCAAATGGGCAACAGCCATGCTATATGTCTCTGTCTCCCCAGAGAAAACTTAGGACACGGGAGCATGGAAAGTACTTAATCTCCCTTTCTCCTTTTCTCTTTCTCTTCATACATAGACTTCACATCTGTTCCAAAACATGCATGACAGCTGTGTAGATATAGTGTTTCCTAGCAATAGCCTTCCACTTTCTCAGGACAACCTCCAATATTTCATGTCACTCTGTAAACAGTGTTAAAAGAAATATGAAAGCAACTTTTGTTCCATTAGCCTTTTCATCTACATAAGTCCATCTCTTTTCTTCCTGCCTGAATTCTAACCTAAATCACATTTTACACAACAAAGTTCAAGTTTTGCACAAAAAAGAATTAGAGAAAATCTGAACTAGTATATTTTTGTATATTTGAAAGTAAATGTGGGCAGCCTAAGATATTTTCTCCCATCTTCTACAGAAAATGAAAACAAAATTAGAAACTACAGCAGAACTGAAAGATATCTCTAAGAAGTAGCATTAAGCATATGGTAATACTGGTTATTTAAAGCTTGGTTGTTATCTCTTGTACAGTAATACATAAAGTACATGACAGTAGTACTCCTGTACTCTTTCACAGTAGTACTAGTATATAGTAGTTATATTTACAAGGATTATTACTTCTTGCACTAAAGGTCAATCGAGAAGCTCCTGTGTGCTAAGTGGGGATGCCAAAGGGGATGCCAGTGATCTCAGTTTCCTAAGTAAACAAAGCTAATTCAAACCTTTTTCTTGTTTATCCTCCAAAAACTTCTAATCTCGTAGGCCAGTTTAAATCAAGCTGAGAAAGTTAAGCTAGCAAGTTCTTGAAAGTTTCATGAAGTGGTGAAGAAAAAACAAGAAGTAATTGGAATGTTGCTTTTGAACCATAAGTGCCTAGGTACATATTTTGTGTTCAGAGAAGGCACAGCATGTATACTAGCATATTCAGGTAATGGTATATGTACACATATACACGTGTATATGCAGAACATACAGTCATAAAACCAATGTAGTATTCTTTGACTCACCAAACCCAAATAAAGAGCTGCGGAATATAAAAAACATGCCAATACCTGGACAAATCACTATATTCAAAGCTGAAATACCATTATTTGTGGGATACAGTGCCTCTCTGCAACATCTGTGCTGCAGAATTTTCTTCTAGAAAAAAAAAATATCCTAGGAGTAAATATTAAGTAGAAAGTGTGGCACAAGAATGTAATCATGTCACTCTCCAAGATACACTTGGGTGTTAGATGCCAGCTCTAAATGCGCCTTACATGGTTACAGGTCATCACCAGTGCTTTAAACACTTTCTAAAAGACTTTTTTTTTTTTCATATTGCTACAAATACAACATGGTAAATGCTTCAAATTTGCTTCAGCAAATCTGAAGTTCTTCATCCTTTGTGGGGATGAAGGTTATAGGCTTTGGCAGCAGCAGAGATAAAACATCACCTGTCACGGCAATATCTTTCTTTCATCGTAGTTATAAAATCAAGTCTTTAATAAGTTACAAGCTCTACCTTGAGAGTAAAGGCTGAATATTTCTTCTTCTAGTAAAGTAAAAATATAAATAAAATGTTACATCATCAATAATTGTTGGTTGATGCTTAAAGCCCTGTCAGACATAAAAAGTTCTTTAACCTTTTCAGTATTTCTTGATGACTAAATTCTGAGCCATGAACTGAAGCAGAGATGACATTTAGAGTTTCTGAATGCTGGTCAAAGATTGATGGGGACTGAAAGGGTTACCATAAAAAAAAAAAATAAAAAATTTGCACATTCTGTCACTTTGGCAGAATGTGCTTTGACAGGTAGGAGCAGGCCAGTTGAAAGAGATCTGTGCATGAGAAGCTGTGAACTGACTGACCAAGCAACTCTCTCCCAGTATGTGAAGAGGTATTAATAAGATGTGTATCTTTTCTTTTAATTTCCTTCACCTTTCTCATATTCCTTTGCTAGTCCCTCTCTCTCCTTCCATTCTGCCTTTTCTGTTTGTTTTTTCATAGTACTTATTCATGCTGTGCCATTTCAGAAATGTCAGTTTTAGACCTTGCTACAGGTGACCTTAACTCTGAGTCTGTCGCTGAAGACTACAGTGAAACTTCATTTATAGTCTTAGAGTACTGCTTATATGTTGTGACATTTTGTTGAAGTGCTAAATTGGTAAAGGTAGGTGCATGTCTGCATCGAGAAGTCTGTTTAAAATGAGTGAAAGTGAAACAAAGAAGTGAAAATTTGTGTGTGGATTGTTTTTCATAAGCAATTACCTACTTTATGATTATCAGATGATGTGGTTATTATTTGGGCTTGAGTGAGATACAATAGGTCATCCTCCGGAAACAAAGATCAAATAGAGATGGAGATAGAAGGGCCAAGTGCTCTTCTGACTTTGTTGTGGGGATGGACAGGCTGCATTAGCCTCTGAGGGACAATGCCTTGAAGTAACTCAATAACTGACTTTCAGTGGGGAGAAATGGTATCACATGCAAAGAAAGAAAATTTTCCCTCTACCATTGAAGAAGGTAGCTACCAGCTCAAAGCCAACAGATCAGATATGGTGTCATCCTGTGGAAAATCTTACCATGGAGGAGAAATGGAAAATCAGAAACGGTCTTGCATCTGCTTAAGAAAGGAGATACATGAGAAGCTTCAAATATATAGAGAACAGATTGGAGGAAGCAGAACAACCTGGGCTGAAACAAACCTTTTGGTAACCGGAACAAATCTCTTTATCCTGAGCTGGGACTCACAACATTGACCTTATATTTCATTAAGGCTTCAAAGCGGCAGAAAACATTGGACTAGGATATGAGTTTGTGCTATTGGAACATGTTGTTGGATCAGAAATGCTTAATAAGAAACAGACAGGTGTGGTCTTCTGGTGACAGATATATACCTGTGGATTTTGAGTTTTTTTCCTGGGGGTCCAGGACCTAGAGATGCAAACATTACTCTTTTTTGAAAATACAGTATCTTAGCTTAGGTATTTAGTTCCTTACATGGGGAACTGTTGGAACATACAGTATAATTCTCAGATTCTCATAACTATGAGAAGTAATATATAGTAATGCAGAAAAGCAAAACCAAAGAATGAAAGACGTGCTAAGACAGATACATGTTTCTCTGTATAGCTTGTATCCTTAATGTTGAAATTATTTGCTGCTTGAACATTACTTTCCTGTTTCACTGTTATGGTATGTTAGTATAACAGTTGCTTTGCCAAACCCTCTCAATATGCTGAATTGTGCAGTAACTTTGTAGGTAAAACTGTAATTTCCTCATTAGAGGAAAAGATTTTCCTCATTAGAGGACAACAAAAAAGCAGGTATTTAATAAGGCAGACTGAACTTTCCTTTCAGGCAAATTTTGCACTTGTTTTCAGTGTATTGTTGTGATAAACAGGTTCTCTCAATTACCTGTGTTCTGACATCACGATATAACTCAAAACATTAGAAAGTTTTTTTCTATGTTTTATTATTTTCTTCAATCTATATATCAAATACCTTGGTTTAAAAACAGTTTTTTAAACTGCTTTAAAAAAATCTGATTTTAACTTCCATTTTTCTTTCTTTCACCATATCCTTTCTCCACACTAGAAAAACAGTGGGAATAAAGGAAAAATATAATAAAAGTAGAAGAAAAAAGCTGTCTCATGATTTTAATGTTTTCCTAACAGAAAAGGGAAAAAGTATCAAAGTACTAAAAAAAAAAAATTAATCTCAAATTATAGGCTTATTTTTTTAATCTTCTTTTTTTTTAGTAGGAAAACATTATCTTTCCTTAGAAATTGTTGTTATCTAACTGCAAGAAGAAGGGAAACAAAACCAGAAAGAAGCCAATACAATTTCTAAAATAAAAGAACAGTACCAAACACACCATCAGTATTGAAATGAGAATTGTTTTCTCAATTGAAAAATGAAAGATTTTGCACATGGGGACCTGAAGTGAGACCCAGCCACACCTTTTTTCATGGGGAACAAAATCTCATAAACAGCTGAGTGTCCCTTTTTTGTGCCAAGCATATTTTGGAATTGAATTTTCTCTGTTGTAAACTGAGGTTACCTCTTTCAAGCCAAAGGCACTTTTCTGGGTTAGGCCAGCTACAGTTTTGGCCCAAATTTGATGTAATAAGAACATTTGCATCCAGCTGTCTTTCTGAGAGGAAGGCATTACAAATTACTCCTATGCAAAGGTTGCTCCAGTTTGGAGCATTACATTCAGGGAAATGTCAGTTGAGAACTGATCCCTTTCTAGTGTTGTTTATGTAGGTTGTTATGTATGTATGTATTGTATTATGTAATACAATATTTTACTTGTTCTTAGAATATCAAACATAAAACAAAATTTTAAAAGACAACATTAACAGAGCAGTTACTGTTTTATGTGAAAAGTAATCTAGTGAAGAGACTTTTTCTTTATAGCTTGTGTTTATTTATGTTAGTAAGTAGATTCATATGCCTGTGTATGCTCTACTGATATTCCTTTCCCATGTGAAACAAAAAAGATCAGGTCATGGCATTGCTACTGTTTGCCTACACCTACATGGAAATTCCTTTGCTTTTGTTTGAAATAAAATATTACATTACAGTCCACAGCTGAAAACTCTGTGCTCCTTGTTAAAATTTATCTTTCTTACTCATGTTTTCTCTTACTTTCTGCTTTTCCTTTCACAACGTCAAAAAAAGCTATCTTAACTTAGGGAAGAATATATTACAAATTTTCACTTTATTTATTTATCAGAATTAACCTGGAGTGTTTTTTAGACAAATAATGATATAAACTTCAAAAAGATTGGCAAGGCAAGTTGATATGATTTCATTACAACTTTTAGAGAGCTATAGGATACTATAAATGCTTCCATAACTTAAGGTACACAAGAAAAATAAATGAAGATATTTACTTTCATCTGGGTCTCTGGAAGCAAATGGTGAGAGTCAGTTGACTATCCAGGCAACTTAATGCTGTTTTATTAGTATAAAGACCAAAAAGAACTGCAAACTACCAGAAGAGAGAAAGGAGAGAGATGCCTGTTGATCATATTGAAATAGATAAAAATAAATGTTTGGATCTGTAAATTCAAACTGCATGTGCCACCTAAAAAGAAAATCAACTCACTTGTGGTACTTGAAATGAGAAAATAATTTTAGTTTAAAAGCTAAGGGTTTGATGTTGATCTCACTGGAGACAAAGGATACCATTGTTTCTATGCAACATTTTTTAACACACATAAATGTAAAATAACAAGCCTGTCTTGCAAACACTATGCAATCAACAGAAGCAGAAATTAAATAGAAAGATGTCTTCAGCTATTAGAAAAATAAGGGTAATAAGATCTCTTATATGTTTCATGATATATATATGACGCAAATGCCAGGCTGTTGTAGTTCATCAAAAATGTTATGCTCTGCAGAGTTTTGTGGATGGAAGTGTCTTCCTGCTGTAAATGCCCTGATAGATGTGGATATTGAAGACCGACTTAATAAGAAATTGTTATTATGTTAGGAGAGTAGAAATGCCATTCCTGGTAAGGGAACAGCGTGGGAGAAAGTCAGGAAATACATTTGTGGGAGGACAACCCAAAGGAAGCAGGAGGGCAAGCAGAGGTGACTTTTTAATTTTTTTCCATTGGTTTCCTCAGGAGAAGATCTGGACTAAGCCCCCCCCCATAACTCTGGTTTTGTGTGGGTGATGGTGGGTTTGTGTGCTTCCTGCAGCTGCAGTCTAAGCAGGGTGTGCAGCACCCTACTGCTCCAGGGGAGCAGCTGGGAAGCAGGAGGGGCTGGGGTATGCAGAATAATATGCATCTGGCAGGGAAATTTGGTTATAAAAGCCCTTCCATTTTCCTAGAAGAAACTTTCCTGCTTTGTGGGGTAAATCCCCAGTGCCTCTGCTGCTGCTCATGGTACAAAGGCATCCTCCTCCTATGCTCCTGACTGTCCACCTGGCTCAGTTTTCACATGGAAAAGTGGCTTTCTTGTTAATCACACTCCTATCTGTTTTTTTATTCATTAGGTGTTCCAGCTTACTAACAATGTAGAATAAACATTAGCAGAATTTATACTATAGCATTTACAAAAGCATATGATATGCCTAGGTGAAGTAGGACATAAATCCGATAAATAGCAGTATACTATATACTGATGGTTGAGGTAGGTTAGTAGAAATGGATAAATTCTACTTTCTATATTGTCAACCATTTCAACACAGTGCCCAGGCTCCCAAAGTAGGTGATTTGGTGTTTATTTTAGTAATGTTCCTATGAATTTATATTCTTACTAATTTCAGAGTTGAGAAGAGGCTTAGTCTATTTTCCTCATATTGCAAATGCACAGGTAGTATATGCTTTGAAAGGCAGTTTGTTGTAAAAAGAATTACATCTACAGGCTTCAAAATTACAGATTTTCTTGAGCCAATAATCCTGAGATAAATCACCAGTGGCCTGGTAGGCACAATGCCATCAGTACTTGCGAATGTGCTTGCCCCAGTGTTGTCCAGGGTTGTTATGAGTTGTGGGACCTCCTGATATTTCTGGAGAGCACAGAGGAACACCATTTCCTCGGTTTATGGGGTAAAAGCTGGGATATGACATAAGCATATAACATGAAGCATAAGTTTCAAAGTGAAGGCAGATGGGAGGTGGTAGACATAGGTGCAAAAATAAGGGCTGGAATACAATACAGAAGGGTTGGAGTGGAAAAAAGCAATTCAAGAGAAGAAAAGAGAGAACAATTTATGATACCAGTTGTGCATAGTGAGGGTGACTGTGGGGAAGGAATAAATCTATTGCTAGCCTTGGATGCCAGCAATTTTTGCTCAACTGTAATTCACATAAATTCCTGTCTAAGCTGTAGAAGTCTGTGAATGACAGGGACTGCAAAGGTGAGGTCACTTTTTTCACTGTGGTCCCACAGCTGAGATACTCCTATATAGTAAGTATCTATATACCTCTCCAGTAACTCAAAGAAAATACATCAGTGCCCTTCATGTTATAATTAATGTTTCAATAATTCAACTCTTGGCATGGACAACTGTGCACAACCTAAACACTGTAAAAGGAAAATAATCACTACAGGGATAGATTTCAGTTTCTCTCTCTTTTTTTTTCTTTAATCCCTGTTATTAAAAAAAAATCCGTAGGCGGAGAAATAATATATAACACAGTGAAAAATACTTTCATGAGACCTTTTTAATGATAGTGGTGTAATGAAGCACCTCTATGAGAGTGGCTTTAAAAGACAACAAGTGATGTGAGGATGAGTGTATAAATATGGGAATGACCAAAGTACTTGGGCTATGGAGTCTGTTTGGCTCCTGGGGAGTTAACTTGTCCTGTTCATCTGAAAAATGTTCTATATCACCTGTTAACAGGTCTTATTTGTGACTCTAAGCAGTGTCTGATCTTCTGTCTGTCATACAATGGAAAACAATTGTTTCAATTAACCCATATGTTGAGAATTCAAGAGAAAAAATATATGGATAGTTTCCATCCTGCAAACTTGCTTTGTCCCAGTGTTCTCAAATACACCTTTAAAGTAAACTATTTTTAAGTTGCACTTTTGACAAGCCTCTTGCTATTAATTGAAGACTGATTCTTCAAATGTGCAAGCATAAAACTGTTAACTGTGTTGGCATGAATATTACTGGTTGCAGCAATGAGTTGAGAGACTAAGTGAAAATGAAGAAAAAAAGAAAAAAAAGAAAGAAAATCCAGAGTGAGTTCCGTGGGAATTTAAAAGGTTTCTGGGCTACTTATGTGCAAATGAAGGCATTTAATTGTAAGGTGTCCTCAGTGATAAATGGTAACAAAAATATGCTTGAATAAATTCCCCATTATAAAATGAGAAATTATATCATGACTTTGCCCTTTTCATTGCTCCTTGAGAAAGGTGAATCTCTCTAAAAAATTTATACCACCAGAGCTTCAGGTCTTTTGCACTGCTAATGAACTGAGTAACTGAGAAAACAACACCTCTGCAATTAATATAAATGCAAAAGCTTGGCTTCCTGGCAAAAAGAGAGAACAATGAGGGAAACTTTCTAAATTATTAATGTAATACATAAATAAACTTTGTAAAACATCTATTTTCGAAGCAATTCAGTCCTTCAAAGAACTAATCATCACTGTTAAAAAGTATACAAAAAATGAATGTAACTTTTTTCTCAGTGGATAGAAGATATGAAGCATGCAGTTAAAGTACATCTCACCATAGCTCTTTGAGTACATTCAGTGGATGCCCTTCTTCAGTCCAGTCCCAGCTCAAAAATGCAACCTACAGTAAACTTAGATTTTGTTAGCTAAAAATACCAAAAGGCACCACAAGCTATGAGGTGCTACTGAGAGGCAGCAAGGCAGCATCTTGCCAGTGTCTTATCCCTGTACAACAACAGGAATGTTGCCTGATGAAAATGCCCACATTCTTCTGCTAAGGGTATGCTTGCAACTGTGATGGTCTCTGGATGAAAGAACAGTTAGATTTGTGGGACAAAGTAGTATGTTTTATTAGCCCAGATGGCACAGTTGAAGAAGTTCTAGGTTTGCAGTCCTTTTCACACATTTGTAAAGATGATAATCCTAGAAACAGAACCATGCCCTGAACAGAAGGAAATAAAAGAGAAAAAAGCACAGCAGTCTCTCATATTCTGTCAAAGGGCAAGTCTTTGCTGTTCCCATGCCAAGCAAACTACCTGAGAATGTAAGATGTGGCCAAGAGGCCCTACTTGACATTTCCATCTCTAGCATCACAAGGCAGTATGTTGAAAAACAGTTATGTTATAGGGAACAAGCCCTTTGTATCATTGTCCATCTCCTTTCAACATTTGTGCCTTTTCAATCAATGGTGAAACTTGCTCATGTGGCAAATAGCAGTCATCCCAGATCAAAGGACATTTATGTGGAAATGTTGTTTCAATGACTGCTTGAATGAAAGTGTAAGATAAACATCAGCCAATATTCCATTGTTCAGAAAATTTGCCATGACTGTTTATCCATCTATTGTAGTGCTAGGAAATGGGAAACTATGTACTGTGAATACTGCCTGTTTGTCCTCATTCACAGATGTTCTATTTTGCATTAATGTACATAGGAAAAAAGGTCACTAGAAAGATCTTTTTTATGATAAAGACTGGGTCCAAATTAAGATGTTTCCAGAAAAAAAAGCTCATTTGATTAAGTACAATTTCCTGCACTGCTGTATGTGGAGTAGGCTCTCAAACCTCAAAGTAATGTTTATCAATGATTTGCCCATTGTAAATTTTTTTTGCCTCCATCAGCATATAAAATGCTGTGATAGTCTTTTTAATCTGAGCATATTAAACTGTAAGATGCATCTACAGGAATAGTTTACAGAACTACTTGTATGACTACAGCAAGTTTGTTCCAAGAATACATATTGCAAACAATCTTTAAATTTGCTGAAAGTGCTTGACTATGGAATATAATAAAAATCAATTGTAGAAAAGGAAATCAACTGCAGCATTGCATAAAAAGACTCTTGCTTTGGAAAGCTAAGATTTTATTGTCTTGCTGTAGGCAAGGGATAATGTTGGCAATGGTAAATTCTATGTTTCAGTAAGTTATACTGTTCTGCGTAAATAGATCCAGATAGTGATATCTCTGACTAGATGATATTAGTTTAGGTAAATCACAAAAAACTCTTATAAAAAAAAGGTTTGAATAGGCCATGCAAAATTAATATTAAATTTCCTGTCGTCTACCTCATTACCTTGTTAGATGACTTGTATTAAAAGCAGTGAAGCAAAGAATCAGTAACCTGGGCCTTTGCCATTTCTGCAGTGCTGCAGATACACATATCACACAATTTATACAGAAATTATGTATGTTGAGTATGCTTTCCTGGAATATAAGCGCATCAGACTAGAAATTATGACTTTATTATGATATTTCAAGGTTCTGCTTTTTTAAATTGGCCTTGAAAACCATTGTTATTAAGATGCAGGACTGGTGGGTATCACAAGAAGAATTCTTGTTTGTACATTATCCTTAGATAAGGCTGTTTATCTACATTTATACTGTATATACACATAAACCTGTGAATACATAAACTGGTATTCACAAAGACAAGGAAACTGTATGTGACTATATCTGAATAAATAGAAATAATTACTGTCTTCCAGGTTTTTTTTAGAACAAAAATATTAAAAAAACAGTCCCTTAGAGGTTGTCCAGGTTAAAAAAAAAAAAAAAAAAAAATAAAAAAAAAATAAAAAGAGGATTATAAAGCAAAATATTTTTA
>JAOBAS010000072.1:17835209-17846374 GCA_025311575.1 Elanoides forficatus | reverse complement strand
AATTATTCACTAAATGATTGCTCTGGAGAGTAAAAAGAAAATTTACATGTGTTAGTCTTATCAAGTGTTGGTTGATCCAAACCTGAATAATGGCAATAAACCAGTTCAGTCTGTGTCAATGTTAAGCAAATTTGTTACAGAAGTCTCTATAAAGAAAATTACCCTCATAATGTTAAGATGTGACAAATTTGCAAGAATGTTTATGTCAGAGTATGAAAAATTACCTAAAAATCTTTATATTAAAGCTTTGATGCTCTTCCTCTCTTGCCCATATCTGTCATCAGTAAAGGTCACATTTCTATACATGAATGTATTGCTCTGTTTTCTCTGTTCTAGAGGATGCTGTATTTTATGAGTAAGAAGGAGCTCACTTACCTCTCAGGATGAGCCACTCCTATGTCTTTGCCTTAAACAAGTTTCTTGCTCGGCATCCCTTAAGAGGAAAGGGTGGGAAAAAAAGGAAAAAAATTCCCCGTTTCTCTTTAATGTCCTTTTTCAGCAGCTCAGCTACTGAAAAATTTCCATTTACTGTTTCACTTAATGACTTCCTGAGTTCAAGTCCATTTCCACTGGGATTGGTGTGGGCTTTCTCCTTCTAGCAGCACTACCAGCTCCTAGTCTAGGAAAGGCAGACATTACAATTTCACCTCTTGAGAAGTTAATTCAATGTCTAATTATTTAAAATTACATAAAAAACATGTCTCTTACCACAGTAACAGTATACAAGACTACCAGGGCAGGTGGGAAGACAGGATATATTTTATCTTCGTCATCAGGATACATTTTATCTTTGTCTTCACTAAAAAATCTGGTGCTTTAAATACAGTAGTGACATAATGCCACACATTTTTACTTACATGCGTAACAGGAGATGACTTATATTCAACATCGTGCCAGGGCCTTGCACTTAGCTCTCATTCACTTTATACTGCCAACCAATCAATGCCAAAACAGTCTAAAATTTGATCTTCGTAAACACTGATCAACTAACCACAATTAGAGGTATGTCAGCTAACTTCTTACTGCCCTATTTAAGCATGAGAAAATTACCAAACACATATGGACAACAAGAGGCAGATATGCATTTAAAGACATCTGCACTTGGGGAAGAATTTGCTGTCTGATGTTTTGTCCAGTCCTTCTTCCCCAGACAACCTAGACCAGGACCTATTGAAATGACCTACAGTTCCTTCTCAGCTCCTTGCCTGTGCATTAATGTTTCCTTCAAAAGGCAAAGAGATGCAATAGGACCTGGCCCTGATAAGGGTGTACACCTAGGGCCAGGGTTTCCATCCGTCCCACAAGTGACTCACAGATTGGTAAAAGAAACAAGGAAATTCTGAATGATATAAAGCATGAACAAATGTAAGAGTCTAAGCCAATGTCTTCTGACATACTGTATCAGTTACCTGGAAGAAATGAGATTTGCCTCTGGGCTTCATTCAGTTATTAAAACAAAGCCATTTAATTTCTTGGTGAAACTTAATGCTAACATTGATTTCAAATGACAAACAAAGGTTCCAGCTAACTTTTTTTCCTTTGCTTACTTTGCATTTCAATACTTCTGGCACTTCTGGCAATTCTAAAGAACTGAAGTTTATAAGACATGATAAATTATCTAATAATTTCTGAAATCTTTTTTTTGTATCTAAATTTACAAGTGATTTCATTTTTAAAGCATTTACCTGAAAATGCATGAAATATGTCTTACAGTAAAATCATAATGAGTGAAAAATATATCTGCTTAGTATGACTGCCTACATTTCTACTCCTTGTTGGGAAATGACATATGCAGATTTTGAAAAAGTATGAAAAAGATTTACTAACCAATGCATTGAAAGTTGTGTTAATACCCAGGATATAGCAGCTCGTTACTATTTTGGTCATGTGGACAGAAGATAAGTATTGAGTCAACTCATGACTACAATGCAGCTCCCACAAGCTTTCTCAATATAGGAAGAACGTAACTGTAAGGCAAATGCATTGTTTCAATTCGCTCAAAACAGTTTTCATGTTGTTGCAATGGAAACTTGTCATGGCTTTATGACCAGTGCTGTGAATGTCTCTGCAGCCCTGCAATATATGAAGATCAGACATACAGCAGCTTTTCAATTTGACTCTTAATTCTGAATTTTTTGCATAAAGTTAATTGACCTGGTAAATGGAACTTCTCACGAAACACACAGACAAGAAATGAATATTCATAGTTAAGACTATATGATGAGACTCTGGGAGATTTTTCATCTTAAGGTAATGGCTTCATGCAAGGAGGTAACCTCAGACATACCTTCCTCCACACAGTGAGCTGATACCAGAACTGCAGCACATGCTATGGAAGCGGTCTGACCCACAGTATAGACTTAGCCTCTGTGGTCTTACCAAACTTTTGCCATCCTGCCCTATCAGCATCTCCACATTGCTTTCTATTATTTCTAACTGCATCACGTTTAAAATATGTTGTACAATGTACATAGATCATGCACCAGTCTATTTCTTTTTATTTGCTGTGTAATGTATATAATGTATTTGTCAGTGCTGAGCAAATAATAATATGGTATAGTTTACTGTAAGCATTTGTTAGGTATTACTATATAATTTTTAAAGACCTAGAAACAAGTACAGGAAAGGAAAAACTCACTGATTCCTTTGTTAACTAAATCAGGAGGAGTTTCCCAAATCTTCTGCACATATTGTATGTTAGTGCCTTTTCCAAAGCAGTAGTCTTATTCTCATTTTCTTGGCTGGGCCTTTGTTCCTGAGAATAGTTGGGGGTTATTTGTTGAACTACAATTCAATTGGTTTTGAACCTCAAGGGGGAATTTGCCATTTTTTTAATATTTATTTTTTCTTCCCAGTTAATAACCATTTTTCTGTTTCCCCTTGCACTAATTTCTCAGCAATTCCCTTGCTATTCTCTCCCATCAGGGGCAGGACATGAGGGATGTGTCTGAAATAAGTCTTAACTGACAAGACTTCCAGAGAGGGTCGTGAGGTGAGCAGCAGTGATAGCAGAAAGGCAAAAGTGAGGAGTATTCCTATCACATGTATATATGTTCAAATATATTGTAGTTGCAGAGGTATTTTCTTATTGGAGTCACAGAAATGTAGTGAGATGGCTCCCATGACTGGAACGTTGCAAAGGAATGATACAGGCTCTTTAAGAAGGACAAGAAAGGAAGATGGGGAGGGGGAGTTGCCCTTTATGTGAGAGAGCAGCTAGAGGGCATGGAGCTCTGCCTAGTGATGGATGAGGAGCCAATGGAGAGTTTATGGGTTAGAATTAAGGAGAGGACAGGTAAAGGTAACATTACAGTGGATGTCTCCTCCTATAGGCCACCTGACCAGGAAGAACAAGTGGATCAGACCCTCTATAGACAGATAGGAACAGCCTAAGTTTGAAGGTCCTGATCCTCATGGGTGTCTTCAATCAGCCCAATACCTACTGGAGGGATAACACACCAGGACATAAGCAATCTAGGAGGTTCCTGGAGTGTGTTGATGATAACTTCCTCCTCCAAGTGATAGAGAAGCCAACAAGGACAGGTCCTCTGCTAGTTCTCATGTTCACCAACAAGGAGTATGTGAAGATCAAAGGTAGCCTTTGCTGCAGTAACCATAAGATAGTGGACCTCAAGAAGCTGAGGAATGAGGGTGACAAACAAACTCACAACCTTGGACTTCAGGAGAACAGACTTTGACCTCTTCAGAGATCTGCTTGGAAGAGTGTTTTGGGATAAGGCCCTGGAGGGAAGGGAGGCTCAGGCAAGTTGATTAGTATTCAAGGATCACCTCTTACAAGGTCAAGTGAGGTCCATCCTGATGAGCAGCAAGTCAGGCAAAAACAACAGGAGGCCTGCATGGATGAACAAGGAATTCCTACCCAAACTCAATGTCCAAATATCCAGGGATGACATTAGGAAAGCTAAGACCCAAATGGAATTGAGTCTGTCCAGGACTGTTAAAGACATCAAGAAGGGCTTCTATAAGTACGTAGGTGGCAAAAAGAAGACTAGGGAAAATGTGGGCCCATTGCTAAATGAGATGGGGGACCTGGTTACGCAATACATGGAAAAGGCTGAGGTACTGAATGCGTTCTTTGCCTCAATCCTTACTAGCAAGACCAGCCTTCAGGAATCCCAGGTCCCAGAGACCAGAGGGATGGGCTGGAGCCATGAAGATGTACCCTTTGGTGGAAGAGGATCAGGTCAGGGAATACTTAAGCAGTCTGGATATACGTAAGCCCATGAACCCTGATGAGGTGCAACCGCAGGTGCTGAAGGAGCTGGCAGATGTCATTGCAAGGCCATTCTTGATAATTTTTGATTGATCATGGCAAATCCTGTCTTCAAGAAGGGCAAGGAGGATGACCCAAGGAAGAACGGGCTGGTCAGCCTCATCTCTACCTCTGGAAAGGTGATGGAGCACCTGATTGTGGAAACCTTTTCCAGGCACATGACAGACAAGGAAATCATCAGAAGTAGTTAGCATGGCTTCAGCGAAGTGAAGTCCTGCTTGACCAACTTAATAAACTGCTATCATGACACCAGTTGTGTACCCCAGGTGTAAGTCCTGGGTCCAGTCCTGCTTACCATCTTCATTAATGATCTGGATGATGGGGCAGAGTGTACTCTCAGTAAGTTTGCAGAACATAGAAAACTGGGAAGAGTGGATGATTCACCAAAGGGTCATGCTGTCATCCATAGGGACCTCAGCAGGCTGGAGAAGTAAGTAGACAGGAAGCTCATGAAGTTCAATAAGGGGAAATGCAAAGTCATGCATGTGAGGAGGAACAACCCCAGACACCAGTATATGTTGGGTGCCACCCAGCTGGAAAACAACTTCATTGGACAGAGTTTGTCCATTGGACAGAGTCCAATGAAGGGCTATGAAGATGGTGAAGGGCCTGAAGTACTTCTATGAGGAAAGGCTGAGAGATCTGGGACTGTTTGACCTGGAGAAGAGAAGGCTCGGGGTGGGTCTTACTAATGTGTAGAAATACCTGCAGGGAGGGTGCAAAGAGGATGGAGCCAGGCTCTTTCCAGTGGTGCCCAGTGACAGGACAAGAGGCAAGGGGCACAAACTGAAACATGGGACGTTCCCTCTGAACATCAGAAAACACATTTACACTGTGAGAGTGGCTGAGCACCGACATGGGTTACCCAGAGAGGTTGTGGAGTCTTCTTTCTTGGAAATAATCAAAACCCATCTGGACACAGTCCTGGGCAACTAGCTCTAGGAAGCCCTGCTTCAGCAAGGGGATTGGACCAGATGACCTCTGCAGGTCCTTTCCAATCTCATCTATTCTATGATTTTGTGATATTCAACAGAACTTTAAGCTATGGTAATATGCTGGTGTATATTAAAAACTAACTGTTTATGCAATATGGGGGAGGGGAGTGTGTGACAACTGCCACTTTTAAGGTACTTAACTCTTCTAGCTGCACAACTGCTTTTCATCTGGATTCTGACAGTGATGATAAAAGTAGGTTCAAGCCACTTGTTGGAAAAGGTGTTGAATTAGACAGATGTGAATTTAGGATTTACCATATTGGAAGAGTTATGGTGCCCCTAAGATACTTATGCATGTATTTAAGCTATCAAGAAAAGACTAGTAAGAAACAGGAGGGGGTTTTTTATTTACTTTGTCAACACACTTTTCTCTGAACTTCTTAAGAACACAGTGACTTTTATAGTGTAAGCTACATCAGCTTGGTAAATCCTTTACATGTATTTAAGCTAACATGTTATAGAGGTAACTCCTTACCCAATCTTATTTACCCTGTAAAATTATCACTGTTTACAAGCCTGTTTACAGACAAAATATATCGAATAATGATACTAAGTCCACATCTGTGATGGACATGTGCTGTCCATCATAAAACAAAGCCAACCTGAAAGATGGATTAGAATAAAACTGATTAACGGAGACCTAAAGATAATAGCAGTAACTACCCATTTTGTCCAGTAGCCTGCACACTTATAGATTTGGTGTTGAGCTTATACTGCCTGCCATAACAGTGCTAGCAATTATTAATTTGGCTGGTCTTAACAGCTACAGTACTTGCAGAGAAACAGAGAGAGAAATAGGTCCAAAATAAAAAAAATAAATTGCATTAAAATAAGGTTTGTAAAGAAGCTACAAAAAAACCAGAGTTGGGGCTAACAGAGAGATAGATGGAAAAAATATAAGCAGAAAATCTTGGTAATGAACTAACTCATGGAAGCTCAAGGCTAAAACTCCACTAAAAAGATTTCTTCAGTCTTTCTGTTTGTTCAAGTTGATCATCTTTGTATGTAACACTGCAGCTCAGCTTTTTCCCCCAGAATGTTCAGAGTGGAGCATCAGCCTTCAGTAAAAAGTTATGAGAAGGTCCTTTCATTTTTCTCTCTGCCTCCTGATAAGAAATAATGAATAGCTGAACTAAATGTTATTACTGGATGATCTACTGCTTAACCCTGTTAATTCCCTTCTCTCCACCTTATAGGAGATGTTTAAGAAAGGCACTAGAGGAGCACATTTCTTACATTACTTTCGTCAGGTATCTTCCTTCTGTTCACCATAGTCGCAGGCTTAGACTGTGTGCTGGTAGATGGGAAATCCATGATATGGATTTTTCCTATACCAGTCTTAATATGGCCAAACTGCTATTGCTGTTTTTTGAGCCTTCTTCCCTTTCCAACAAACTGATAAAATATAAAAACCATTTTCAGACTACTTCAACTGTGATAAATTAACATCAAGCTAGTAAACCTTATTTGGTTGCCTTGCAATAAATATTGGGTGTTGAATATTGATAGCCTGCAATAGAGCCATGATTTGATTTGTCTTTATATTTTCTGCATAATTTTTGTGTCTCTCTGCCAAATTCTACTGCAGAAATGTTGAATGCTAAGGAGATTTTTTTTTTGCAGTTAACCCTGACAGAAATAATTTGTTTAAATTCTAGATACTTCCTCTGAGTGTTGGTCAATATTGGAGATCTGGAACACCTAAATTGTTAATTATCTGATAATTGCACCTCATATATTACGGAACTTTCTTTCAGGATTTCAACTTACTTTGAATTTCTTTAGAAATGATAATGCAACAGAAGTTCACTGGTTAGTGAGATGGTGGCCAGGGAGGCCTCAGCAGTCTATGATTCCCTGCCTCTGTCCTTAGCTTGTGTCTGTGATTTTTTGTGTTCCAAACTACTGTCTCTTTATTTATTTCCTGTTATCAGAAGTCCAACGACAAAATATAGAAAGTTTGATGTCACCAAGATGTTAGCTTATGTAATTAGTTTTCTACTTCATACTTTCCTGAAATCTCAATCTAAAGACTTGTGGGTGAGATACATCTTCCAAGTCTTCTATGATACAGTTACAAAACTTACTAAAATATGCTCAAGAGCCTAGAAGGACTGACTATGACAACACTTGCTTGCTACAGTTGAGAGTATACTTTTATGATCTGGTTCTTAACTGGATTTTTAACAATGTATAAATACAATAGAAATGTAACTTCCTTCCTACCATAAAACTCTGTATTTCTAGATTTCCTCTTTCTATGGTAGGATAAATGAGACAGGTACAAACACAGATTCTCTCTGCTGAGCATTTCACTAGACCCAATACTCCACATGACATGATCCTTATATTTTCAAGCTTTCTTCCTTATTAATAACAGTTTTTGATACACCTTTCTTACGCACATTAGTGCTTGGACTTTATTCATATGTTTGTGTATCTTTCACATCTCAGTCAGCTCTTAATGTTGTTTCACAACATGCTGTGACAAATATGTATATCACAAACTTGGAGCAAGCCTGGAACTGTGTCTGTATTCACTGCCATGTTCTTATTGCACTGTAAAGCTCTCATGGTCAAATACCACTGCAATTTTTGTGTAACCTTTATGTGGAGGAGGTACTACATACCAACTACTGTTTACCTTTGAACCCAATTAAAACCTTGTCTTAAATTTAAGGCAGGATTTATACAATCTTGCATTTTATATTCATTAATTGCACCTCTTACTTTGTTCAATGAAAGGAACTACGTATCGATCTATTGATGACAAATGCACCACAGAAGCTAGGTATTAGTATAATACATCAAACTGACTAAAAATAATTTTGGCCTTTTTTTTTGGTAAAATTTAATATTTCCTTGAAGAGGCATAGAAAATACACCCTACAGCCTGCCTTATGCACCTATTTGCATATAGAAATATTATCCTGTTTGACACTAAAAGGCTTATTTATGAAAAATAGTCCAAAAATTACTATAGTTCCCATAGGGATTTTTTCTGTTCTCAAAATTCTTACATTGACCATGTTACCATAGAACCTTGGTATCTTTGAATCAAGCTAAATAATGTACTTATTTCTATATGTAGAAACTACTAAATATCTGCTGTACTACAGAAGACAGGTTCAGAGAAATGTGTTTCATCTAGAGAATATACCTGATTCTGTCAGTGATGCGACGATGTCCTATTTCCATAATTTGAGCCTGGCTGCTGAGGAACCTCTGTTTGACTGTTGCATGTACTTCCCATAGTTTTCACTTACCTTAATTGGTAGTAATTTGTTCATTCCTAAACTACATAGGCAGCTGATGACTGTTTTATTCTACTCTAATCAAGTGTTCATATACTGGAAATTAAGTATAAGATCTTGCTTAGAGCAAAGCAGTTTTTTTCCTTGCAAGTTACATTTTGAGCTGCCATATGTATTCTGGGTCCATCTTTTTACTCTTTGGCTATACCTAAACCAAGCAGGCTGACATTTATATCTCACTGACCACCAGTGTTTTAATGTGGATATGTGCTGAGAAGAGGCTCTTCTTTCTTAATTTTTGGAACAGATGCAGCCCTTTTTTACAGAGGAAAAGTAACTAACCAGCTAGCTCCTGTTGTGCTTAGTTTTATTCTGCCAGATAAAGAATTAGAGAGCTAGTTTTTTAAAGAATTATATCATACATACCAGATGCTTATTTGTGAAGGTTGTTTGCAGAATTCGTGTCAAGTACTGAGAGACTGGAAAAACTCTTTGTATATAGCTGCCTAGACATCTTTTTAAAGTACTTATATTATGTATTTAATTGCCAATACAGTTCTATAGCAATTCCATTCTATTTGCTAAATAGCAATATTCAGGATATTTCAGTTTTAAGCACAGCATTTTCCCAACAGCTGGAAATGTTTTCTAGCTTACGGTGTATTTATATGTATTTAAGCTGACTGCTGTGCAAAATCAAATTTCTCTTAAGTCTTTAGAAAGAAATGATAAGATACAAAATAGGAGGCTGATCTGAAATTTTAACCTACAGTCTGCTGAAAACTATATTGGAATAGAAAGGGAAGTTATTATGAGTATTTTTTGCCTATGGTATCTGCATATTTCTAAAGTCAGTGGGTTTTGCTGAAGATGGGAAGTGCTGAGTGGTGCTTTCCTTGTAGCTGAGAGTGTCACTTGTTATTACATTCAATTCTGTTCTGCCACACTCCCAAACTGTTAGTCCTCAGTGAGGATGAGCTCCATACCTTTATGGATAGTGCGATGTGGCTGGGAATCACAGTTCCCTATCCCTGGGCTATGTTTCAAGAAACACACCAGAATTTCAGCTTTTGAGAAGAGAAATATAGAGCATCGTGGTTTTTTTCCCAGCTAACACATTACCACTGCTCCACTTTGCTTCTCTGCTTTGTCTATTCATTGCACATCTGTTGTGTTGTGTCCAGGTAGTCAAGGAACAGATTTACCAGGCTTGCTGGTCTTTTAACCCCATGAATACATTTCATTATTTCACTTGCAATAGGGAGAATTGTGTTCATTGTGTGTGCATTAACAGAAAACTCCAGGGAGATCAGTTTGACATTAGAAAACATCAGTCAGAACACTTCTCGCTTTCTGAGCAGCATTAAATGGCATCTAGCTAGCAAATACAAGCTCTTGCACCTCTCTGGCTGTTTTTCACTTAGTCATATAGGATCACAGATGTCAATGAATCATTCTTTGTTTTATGTCTGAAGAATCTTTTCAGAATGTAACTTACAATGTAAAATGTCAGCCTATCTTCTACAGTGCTCAGTCATGTTTCTCTTACCTTCGCTAGAGATATTGGGCAGGGTTTAACAGTGCCAGGAATCACAGGCACCAGTCCTTTTAGCATTTTTGTTTGCTTTCCAGGACTCAAGACTATCAAAAACATATTGTGCCTAATTCGTTAACAGATAAACATGTCAAAAAGTTAAGAAGATGAGACACAACCTTAGTGGAGGATACAACTAAGTTTAAGCCATCTCATCAAACCCAGTAATCCTTTTGCTGCTTTTACAGTGATGTTTAATCTGTTGTCTCAAAGTGGTTCCATGGTGTGTCTAAGAGAAAGCCTTTTCCACAGCATTTCATGAGAAACACGGTCTTAAGATATCATCAAAGATATTGTTTATCTAGAATACTCTGTTTCATATTTTTCATCAATTATAAAAAAAAAGACTATGTTTATTATGAAATGCTGTGGGAAAAGGCAATAATTTTGCTAACACCAGAGAGTTAAGAAGGAAGTAAGGATTTAGCAGGGACTTTTAAGAGTACAAAAAAGCCAGAGTAGGAAATTCAGCAAATCACTATCAACTTTTCCTTGCAGTCAAATGTAGAAAACTATTATTGCAATATACCCATATAGGATCACCTTAAATTAGGATCTTCATTTATTGCAGGAAAACATCCCACCTCAATCCTGTTCAATTTACAGGTAGAAATTTACTTAAGTGAGGCTACTCAGTTCTGAAGATGCTGTAGCAGGGCAGGCAGTGGGATAGTCCAGCAGCAGGTAAGCCACAATTTTTTTTTAACCCACATGATTAAAATTGTGTGAAATTTATAACTTCTAATGTGAATGATGAGAGGTAGAAAAACATGCCTGTAGCAAGACACAGGAATGCGTGAACAAGGAAGACTTGTCCTCCCATGCTTGCTCCTCTTCACATACCTTTCAGGTTTTCCTCTTTTTAGTTTTTGGATTTTTATTTCTTCTTTAATCTTCTCAGAGCAGAAACTTTGTCTTCTTTTGTACAATTAAAACTATGCATATTTTACTGCAATAATAATAATAATAATAATAATAATAATAATAATAATAATAATAATAATAATAATAATAATAATAATAATAAT
>JAOBAS010000072.1:17811591-17829179 GCA_025311575.1 Elanoides forficatus | reverse complement strand
TCTTCTTTCCTGTTCTATTAAACTGTTCTTATCTCAACCCACGAGTTTTACTTCTTTTCCCAATTTCCTCCCCCATCCTGCTGGGTGGGGGGGGAAGTGAGTGAGTGGCTGTGTGGTGCTTAGTTGCTGTCTGGGGTTAAACCACAACAAGGTGGAAAATTACATTTAAAAAAAGATAAAGGATGTACAAGACAAAAATAATAGCAGGAAACTTGTTCAAAGACAATGATTTGGAGCCAGGTTTTCATGGAGAGGAAGGTCAATTTGACCTGTTTCCAATGTCACAAAAATTATGAGTTCAGAGCTCTGACTCAATAATGAGTAAAGTGTTTTGGTGATAGAACCATACCCCTTTCAGATTAGATCTTGCAGTGCTCCTGCTTGATGCTATAGGAGCAGTAGAGGGGGAAAGATATGTCTCTCCTTGTCCTCCTGTATCCTGGGTGTCTAAAATTAAAGCTTGATTTTCTGTGAAGAGTAAGAATGGGGAAAAGAAAAAAACCTGCCCACAGAAACAGGCAAGGAAGAGGCTGTCAAGAAGCTTTTGAACCATGGTTTTCCTGATGCACTTTCTGGAGTGACATTCCTAAACATCATGTTTGTCTGATCTTGAAAGTCACAATCTGGTCCCTTTAAAGCTACTTGGCTTATATCGAAACAGGTACTTTTCAAGCCTATAGGGTATATGCCAATTTGTTCTCCTACCAGAGCTTTGTAAAATTGGCTTTGTTCATTACATTTGGATTTATTTTTCTTTCTTTTTTTGTCTTCCTCTCTAGCATCAAAGCTGTCTGTGACTAGGAGTAGATCTCCTTTATATTATTAGGTAGATTATAGCCCACAATGTGCAAGATCTTTTCTGAATTTAAAATATGATATCCTAAGTATTTAAAAATTGCAGAGGATAAATGGTTCATTCTGGTACAGCAAATACCATTTCACGCTCTTCTGCTTTTAAGTGTGAAAAGAAAAGTTATATCTCAGAAAAAAACATACATTCACATTTTTTGAACCTTTACTTTTTTTTCTTTTTTTTTTTTTTAAACTAAGTGAAAAGCTGTGCCTCACAGTGATAATGGGAAATTTACATTCCTGCCCAATTCACAATTTTTTTCATATTCATCGCAAGTGAAATTTGCTTTTGTGCAGAGAACTGGCACAAGATCCAAGTACTCCTTAAATGTTGCCTGAAAGCATGAGTGTTCTTGCCTGGTTATTGTTTACTACAATCTACTGTGCCTTGAGCTCGCTGCAGAGAATGTTAGTGGCCCTACTGCCGTTCTTGTCCCAGGGTTCACATCAGATTGGGACGGGAGGTAGAGGAGTTCATGCAGCTGCTATTGCAGTGTGATGCTTCAATCAAAATCAGTGCTCAGCTGCTTCAGGTGCCATGCAGCTTTTGGCAGCTGTGGCAAAGGGATTAGCATCCATCTAGAGTTCTTAAGACCTACTGTAGTGAAATATTGCAGAAACATGTTGTCTTCCGATATGTTGGATAAAAGATAAAGGGGAAAGGCAGGTGGGAAGGCTTTTCCAGAAAAAGTAGGGATTGGAGAGATGCAAGATGTCATGAGACAGACGTACTAGAAGGAACAAGTGGTGACACTGTATGGAACAGGGGCACATCACATTTTATTTGCCTTTTACAATACCATCTTTGAAAACAGTGAATCCAACTGCTTAATTCACTGACATGACAGAAACAGTCTAAGCTAATCTGTACTCTCTGGTTCACAATGAAAACACAAATTGCTTTTGAATATGCCAAGACATTATTGTATCAAATAGATGGTTATTTGAATATACTTAGTCTTAGTCATTTTCCTGCAGTCCTTAGTCCTCACTTCAGCCTCACAAATACTAAGATTTTGCAATGATTTTGAAGGGCATTACTTATGCAGCAAAAGGAAATATGGTGGTATTTTTTTTTTTTGTACAACCAGAATAATGACTTTATAAGAAATTTTATTCTAAAGAATGAAATGTGATATATTGACACCAATGAAATCAGGAAATCATGCAAAACTAGGTCTCTTACTCCCTGAAGTTCAATGGGCCAATAGCTATAGCATCAGTCTTGCAGAAGCTCAATGATGTGGATATAATGGGTCTTTCTTTAAAAGTATTCCAGATTTCACAACAATGTAGCATTTGTGATTATAAAGTGGTTCAACCCCTTACAGTAAAGAGAAACAAAATTGCTGGAGACAGTAGGACCCAATACATAAGTCTATTCTGACTTTCTCCTCTCTGTCCCAACACCCTTTTTTTCTTTCTTAGTTATTTGGTTCATCAACAGCCTATCTGCTTTTCCTGAGGTTCAGCTAATAATAAAGTGTTCTGTAATAACTTGATGGCTTAGTGTTGGGTGTGCAGGAAAGCTTTAGCTACTAGCTTTCTCCTTACTGTAATCATTTTCCAACAAACTGGAAAGAATAGTGAATCCATAATTGCTCTAAGTACTTGTCTTGAGGGGTCATATGTGCTTGTAAGTTGTAGATGGATAGTATATCTGTGTATACTAGAGATGCACGGAGTGAAACACATACTGAGTCACTTTTCTGCAAGTTAATATGTGAAATCAGTACATGATCTCCCAAAGTCTAATATGTAAACTGTGCTATAGTATTTGAGTAGTGAATTTATCATGTTTGCTCTTCTGGATGCATACAGTCTTCCAGATGCTATGTTAGCATAAAGAATCTCTATTTACCTTATTTTACTGGAAGAAGTTACTTCAGAGTTTGAACAGAGGGAATTCTACCTGCACCAGTGCTTCAGTTACCTCTGAAATACACTGTGTGCATTACTATGCTAGGTGCCTGACACAGGAACTGTTAACCATTTCACTCACCCTCCCTTCTCCTGTATAATATGTTCTGCAACCACATCTTGCTTACAAAGTATACTTAGAACAGATAGAGGTTCTTTCAAAGACAGCTAATTTTGGCTGTTGGCAAAGAAACACTGGGTTTAATCCTAATTCAGTTTTTAGGCTTGGTTCTTTTCTCCTTCATCCATCCTGATCTCATTGTCTTCCACTATGGGAAAACCTGCTTTAAACTTGGCTACCAGAACCAAGGAATTCTAGCCTGGTATATTAGTTGGTCAAGTACTTAGCTGTTATTCCAGCTTTTGTTTCCCTGACTCTTCCTTGACCTTGTCATACCTAAGTGTTTTACTCCAGTGGTGGCCCCAGGCAACTACATGTCTGGAATTTCCTTTTCCCAGTCTAAGCAACACAGCTTGACTTAATGTATAAAAACTATTGCACAGCAGTGCTCTAAACCAATGGTTTATTCAGCTGCATATCCACTCTGTCACCTGTACACTGGTTTCTTTTGCTGCCAGAATTATGCTAATACCTGCTTCAGTTTGTGCAGACCAAAGAAAAGCATACCATCAAAACAAAGTTTATTGGTCGCATGGAGGTTTCCACATTGGTTATTCTTTAGATTAAACTTTGCCATTTCCTCATAAACAGATTTTTCTTACAGTTAATTTCTTGGTTTTAGCTTTATCATTTTCTTATATTACTCCTTAACTGTAACCATTTCACTTTTGATTGGAACCCAATGTTTTTCTTACTGAATTTATCTTAGCAAGGATTATTAAGCAAAAGATGAATTGGAAGCTCATTTGTTTCCCTTCTCTCTCCTCCTACTTCTTTCAGTATTTGTTTTTCTTGTGTAAATCTCTCTTCCAGCAGCCAAAGAAATGTAGGATGACAAACCAGCCCTCTGACCTGCCTAAGCCACTCTGCCCCCTTTGTTCTCCTTGTTTTGTGGTGTCCCACTTTTGCAGAAAAATTGCTGGAGCATATAAACCAAAACTGCCAAGCTGATTGTTATCTTTTTTGTCTGGCTGTTCTGGGTGGCACTCAACATCTTTATGCATCATTCATGGTCACTGGAGAACACTGAAGCAGAGCTGTCTGGCTTTTCAGGCAGATTATTAAATTTCCTCCCAGCAATTAAAAAATTAGAAGTGAAGATTACCCTTGCAACCACAGTTTTAAGTACAGGTGTCAGTTTGTTGAAATTTTTCTTTTCTTGTCGAACACTCCTTTGTATTATGTGAAACCATAACAACTACCTGAGATTTGTAAGACTAACACCTTGAAGTACAATCTGATTTGAAAATAGAAATTATTACACAACCATTTCTGTCCTTGTTCAGTCCTGTTCTGCCCCGACTTGTGTCTTTTTGCATTAAGAGTTGTTGACAAGAAGAAATAGGGTCTAATGGAAATTAGAACTGACTAGTGTTTTTTATTCTATTTGGTTGCTATAAGTGTACACTCTGCTCTTTCTTTTGAAAATGTTCTGCCTATATAGCAAATTATTTAGTTTGTAAACAAAGAACTATATCATTATGATTAAATTGTGGTGTAATGTTAGTGCTTAATGATCATATGCAAATCTCTAATACAAATAGCATTACCTTGCATTAAAAGCTATATAATTAATCTAAGAAACACGTTTTATTCTGCTTGCAAAGCCATATTAAAAAAAGACCTAATCCAAACAATGAGTTGTATTGAAATAGAAAAAATACATGAGGCAGGACTGCCAAATTATTTATCTTTCATTAAGGGAGAAAATCACACATAATTATCTATGCTATATGAACACATTTGCTGCAAGTTGGCATGGAATTGAGCAGTAATAATCATAAAAAATGCAACCCACAACTAAGCTGAATCTAGCTAGCTGTTATTAAGTAAATGCTAGAAAAGGGAATATCGAACAAGGAGAATATTCTCTAATAGTACTATATTCTCCATAGCCAGAAAGGACTACTCATCATTTTGAAGTATAGAAAGAAAATTATATGCTTGGAACTTAATCAGTGAGTGGTTATAATGTACATCGTTGTAGCTTCCCCATAAACAAATAACAATTGAGCTGCTTTTTAAATTAAAGGGGTTTGATGCTTTGAAATTAAGCGGGGCTGTGATGTTTTGTGGTTTTATTCAGACATTTTGGAAGGATTAA
This sequence comes from Elanoides forficatus, assembly GCA_025311575.1. Taxonomy (NCBI): domain Eukaryota; kingdom Metazoa; phylum Chordata; class Aves; order Accipitriformes; family Accipitridae; genus Elanoides; species Elanoides forficatus. The sequence continues at coordinate 17,824,182 of JAOBAS010000072.1, read as the reverse complement.
ATAATGAGTATAGAAGGAAAATATGAGATCAGAATTTGCATTTCAAAACATCCGTTGCTTTTTCCCTAGTTAAAATCTGTTCAGTAGCTGATACATCTGAGCAGCAGAGGGTGACATCCAGTATCATTTCTGAGCTTACAAACCTCTAATCAGGAATACAGTCACCTTAAGAACTGTCCATTACCTCTAATTAGTATATGAGGGTTTCATTTTCTTCACCATTACTAGTTCGTTGGCAGCTATAAATATATACAAAGCTAGATGTATTTTGAACGGTTTCAGTAAAAGAGAAATTGCAGGTCTTTATACCCTGCCAGTGAGAGTGTATGCTGTAGCACATAATAACAGGATAAGAACCTCAGTTTAGACACTTTACAGACCAGAATACTTGTTCCATTAGATTAATAATTTGTCTCCATGTTTCAAAGTGAGATTGCAGAAATTGTTTAAATCTGTTGACGTATCAAGTAATAACATGAAAAGCATTCACTATCATTATCCTGACAGAAATTATAACAAGTCCTTCAGGGGCTCTGAACCAGAATACCAGAAATTTAAAACCGTTTAGTCAAATGATTCATTTAGATCAAAATCAAAGAAACTGTAAGATCTTAAAAGTTTGAGAGAGCTATAAAATGTGTTAATGCAATAAAATTCTTTGTAAAATTCAGTGGTGCCTCTTCCTTACAATCAGTGGCTTAGCATTTTTTAATAGAGTTATCTGAGGATGGAATTTGCTCCAGTTAATATCTTGCTCTTATTTTCTTGGGCATATCCTTACTGAAGTAATGCATTTTACCTATAGCTTCTTTAATGATGACTGAACACCTAAGACGAGCCTGAAAGAAAATTCTGTGATTTTATTTGCTTGTTCTTCTTGTTGTCATATCATTGTTTATTAAATGCATTTAATTTTATATTAGAGTTGATTGGGTCTTGCATGCATAAAAATCAGTTTGTTGGAACCAAATCGTCTCTTCAAGCAAAACCTGGCAAAAATGTTTTAAATATATTGTATTGTTATTTTTTAATATTCTGCTTATACAATAAATTTTAGTTATAAACCAAAACCTACTTCATATTTTTGAAAGTTCTTCATAATATGAAAAAATACTTTCAATGTACTCCACATAGTACTCTCTATACAGTTAATCAGTTCTGAAAAACAGCCCATTTCTATGATCAAGCCCAAAAGAATAAAGATTGTGATATCTTGAACGTATTTTTTTGTTCCAATAGTCTTTTTAGAAGTGATCTCCCTTATGTTCTAGTTACTTTATATACATAGAATAGCTCAGAACAGAATAAACTAGAAATAATGAAGATTTTTTTAAAATTTATCAAAGCATATGACTCATATTGCAAAATCTGGAAGCTTTCAAGAGCATAAGCCATTACTACTGATTTGTACACAGCTGCATGTATTCATGTCAGCACTCCTGCAGGCAGTAGGGATTCAAAAAGGTGGTTTCAAGGAGGACACAGCCCCTGGGCAAGGCAAAAAAAGGTGATTTTTACATTGCTTTACTACTTTGCTATGACTTAGATGATTACATGATTCACCATTATATTCCCTTGACAATTGTAGCACATGCAATGGGTGTTATGAATAGCTTCTGTCACTGCAGCTGGCCTCTAAGATGACTGTTCAGAAGGCTATGTGCAGGGTTGTTGCTGGTGTCTTATTTGTCACAGTTCATGTTTTGGATTCCCCTAAATCTTTATGCTCTGGATCCGGATTATTCTGTGGTTGAAATGCTGCAGACCAAACTCACACATCACTGATTATGTTGCTGATCAGTGCATGAAGATGAAATTTGTGACTCCATGTATTAATTTTCAGCCTAGCTTCACAGTCATTTCTCTGAAGCAAGTTGACCAGGGTGGAATTAATAGTGAAATCTTGCTCTCTACAGCAGAGATGTTTCTGCAGTACTGCCAACTTCTGCTAATACTAGGGAATATGTGAATTTGGCTACATTTGTATCATGCATGTAGCTGAAGAATACCACCTTTGTTTTTATTTGCTTTGAGATATTACCAAATTTCTATTGAATGCATAGAACAACACAAGTCTTTATCAGGAAACAACTTGAAATCTGTTAATCTTGACCTCTGACCATAAATAGGAAACTTCAAAGGTAGTTTTTACTGACAGTCTATAGAAAAAGCAGTGGGAAGTCTTAAATGTTTTTCTCCATCTGCCTTCCATAGGCCAGATTTTAGGCAGACTTCTCTTATTCAGTTGTACTTACTTGCAGCTTCTACAAGTTCTGCTGCTTTTTTCAAAACATTTGTATTAGTTTGCTGTATGAATGATCTTGTGTCTTGATCAGAAGACAAACTGTATTCCTTTAGCTGTGTTGCTCTGGAAGGAAAGGCAATCTATGCACTGCATATGAGGTGCTTTGTATAGCAGGTTCCTTGGAGAATGTATACCAACAGACTTTAAAATCTTTTACAGCTGTTGATGGTATATCTGTGTGTGATTTAGGGGCAGGGTATCGGGAAAAGGGGAAGAAGGCAAGAAATGCACAGAAACGTCACTTCTGCAAGGTAAATCTCGGCACATCTGTCAGCCTGCAGAACACAGCAAAGGGAGCTTGCTTTAAAGTTATTGCTATTGTGGCTCAGTCCTAGTTCTCTTACTCACATGTGAGGATTGTTTAGTTCCGAGGATACAGTGGAGGACCTCTAATACAATACAGAGAAATAGATTCTTTCATGTGGCTGCCTGACTCCAAAGCTACCAATAAAGCTGTCTTTCAGCCAGTACTTTCAGTGAACAAATTAACTTGGGCTTGTACAAATAAACACACAAAGTTCAGAGCAGTTCTGGTGGTTAATATGAACCATTTGGAGAAGTTCTTATCAAAACAAGGATGAAAAGTACCTTCCCAGCAAATGCTGACTAAGGTAGAATAATATATTTTTGTAATTGCTTGTATTCCAGGCAAGGATAGGGGGTGGGATGGATTGTTGACAGTCAGACCTTAATCTGAATCTCCATTTTTCAGATCAAAATTTTATAATGCCTATTACACCACAGCCAGGTTTAACATCACTTGTAATATTTGATTTACATAAAGATATGTATTTTAAAATATTAATTAAGCTTAAAAGTACTAGAAAATTAATGCTTATCATGGTTTTAAAGTCCTTCATGGGAATTAGTCATAGAATGGTGTTTTATTCCCCACATTAGACATAAAATATAGAGTCCTTTTCTGATTCAGCATATAAACTGTCATAAATAGGACCAACCAATCCAAACAGGGCTCTTTGCATTCTTTTGAGTAAAGATGCACTGATGCATGTGGAACTGGTAATTATTACATGATGTAATTTTAAGAGACTGGCTGGCCTTGAATTTGTAGTGTTCCTTCTTCATGCAGTGTATACTGGAGGGACAGACAAATTCTTCTGGCTTTAGTTAATTAAGCAGTCAACTTGTTTTGAATCAGCCATTGAAATGAATTGAACAGTTAAACATGTTTCCCTCTCCTCTTCCATCTGCAGCATGACTTTACTCAAAAACACATTCTGGAAAGAGTAAATCCCAGCATATTCTTCTTACACCCTTTGTCTGCCTTGAACAAGGTTATGAAACAGGACTACTTGCTTACTTTCACATGCCCTGGGTTTTAAACACTGGGCTAGACTGCTGTTGGTTAGTGTTAACTTAAGATTACTCATTTTTTAGTATGAAAATGCAACACATACAAAAGAATATTGTTACTGCAACAGTAGTGAGAATTAATAAATTTAAAAATATATTTTTTTGAAAAAGAACAGAGAATTCACAAACATAGTAAAGTAAAAATAGCAAAACATCACTGCCTACTTTAGCAGGCAATGATGGGACCTTTGTATATTTGCTAGAGAGGATCCTCTGGCAACTTGAGGATTCAAACAAGAGATTTCTGCAATATTCATTTCTTGCAAGAAGGAAGAGTCACACTCATGGTCTTCCAGACTGCCTTTTCACTGGAGTTGCTGGAGAACAAGCTAATGATGAACCACTTGCAAATGACAGTTTCTGACAGAGTATTTGGAAGCTTGAGGATGTATATAGTAGTCAAAATAATGGATAGAAGGTCAAGTCATCTGCATCAAGGCAATGCTACTATAAATCAGGACATAGGTAGCTTAAGAAGTACAAAAGAAGTTAAGTACACAACAGAATAAAACCTGAAAAATTAGGCCTGTTGATACTATCTTTCTGTCTTTAACATGCAGTTCAAATGGTAGGACCTAATTGCCGGCCACAAATCTTTGCAAAGACCCACTTTGTCTTTCTGACCCTAGAGAAGGTAAATTAACCATCTACTAAGATTTTGTCAGGACTGAGATACCAATTTCCTGTTTAATATCATTCAAATGGCAATAAGTTCTGAAGACAGGTGTCTAGGGCAAGAATACAAATTCAACTTTACTCTATATACATGTCAATAAAGAAAAGTAGATCTACCAGAGGTGTAATTTTCTTACAAGATGTGGCTAAGGCAGAGGAATAACTAAAAGCTGTACTTTATTCCTGACTATGTGTGCTCACTGTGTGTGTCTCTGTCACAGCTTCTCGGTTTACTGTAAGGGAGAAAAAAATCTCCACAGACCAAAACAAGGGTTCTTGGAGTGTGCTGCTTAGTGAACATCAAACTAAAAATTTGCATTTTTAGTCAATTAAAAAATAATACAAATTTGGAAATAGGTGTATTAAAGAAATCAAGTCCACACCCAAATTAAACATTTCAAAACATACAATATATAGGTTTAGGCTGTTTAAACAATTTCTCTTAAATACTACTTTTGATGAGAACAATACTGAGTAATGCTATACCCAGCCAGTCAATGCTATTCTCATGTCTGCACTGTCTATATTTCCCTCCCTCGAACACACAAGTGCAGCCTTGCCTTTGTCACAAAGTTATGCTGTGATCCACTGTTAAGAGTAAAACTGAACTTCTTCCAAACGGCCCCAGAGTGCAAGTTCCCCATCTGCACTCTGCCCCACTTCTGCGAAACATGTCTTCTGAAGGAAGCTCTTGAATATGTTAAAGCTTAAGTACCTGTTTAAATGTTATTAAAGTTTTGTAAATGTTAACCATGTAACTAGATATGTGCATGAATATTAATGTCAATGGGAAACATGTTTTGTCTGCTGTTGCAGAGACTGCAGTGGTACACAGCCCCAGAAGGCTGATTTAGTGGACAGCAACTGAGGTTTTGAAGTGGCCTGTAAGTTAAGAATGGGAGAAATCTGTAGTCCATAAAGCAAGTGCTTCCTGAGTTTAATGTTACTAGAAAATATGTGAATCAACCTTCTGGGCTGCAAAATGGTGTGCACATGGTAAGGAAGCTCTCTCCATGGGGTGCCTTAAGAACCATGATGGGTTCACTTTGCAGGGGAGTCGTCTACAATTTTTCACTTTACTTCTTTATGTGCTCCACTCAGCTTTCTTCAGCTGGTGCTGAAACCTCAGCTTTGATTTTAATATGTTTGAGAACAACAAAAGCTTACCAAAAGACCAGCTCAGAAGGTGCTTCACTGTGAGTCTGACATAATAAAGCTTCCTAGTCTTAGTGAAATACAAACATGAAAGTTATGATACAGCCCCTGTGGATTTACACTCAAATCATCACAAAATTATCTCTCAAGGGGGGAATTTATGTAATTTCTTAGTAATATTTGGACTTTACAGCTGTCCCAAGACCCACATTGATTTATGAAGGTGTTCTGTTGACAGTAACATAATCTGTCACCTCTCTGGCTTTGCATGGATGTAGTTTGAGTCTGTTGTGATGCTGTTGATTTCCATTAAAGTGAGCTGGAAATTAGAAATGCACAAGGCTAACTAAGAATAACTATAAATGCTCATGATACTAACTTTTTCCACTTTACACATTTTAACTTCAGATGGCAGCATTTCAAAATGCCAGGGAAAAAATTCATGTTAATACAGTTTGAGAATGAATAAATTCCTAAGCCTAATGATCTTTTCTCTCTCTACTCTTGTGTTTGCAAGAATTTTAAAATTGCACCCATTTGTAGGCTTTGCTTTCTTAAATGAAAAAGCACAACCTTTTCAAAACCTCTCCCAATCATTTCCCTTCAAAATAAAGGAACCACCACACACATCTGGTCTGACATATCAGATTCCAATTTAATGTAATTCAAATGGAGATAACTGCTGAAGATGGAAGTGTTTATAGGAAGAATACATATTCAGCTCTACTATATATACATTCCACTTCTGCCTATAAAACCTGGAACACATAATTTATTACAGCCCTTGACTACTCAGAATTAAGTGCCACCTTTATTTGAAATAGATTTAACCTCATTGAGAATACCCATTTTGTAAACCAGAGACTAATTTAGATCTTGCTCCACCATCCTGTTTATACATTTATTTACACTGACATTGCAGCTGAAGCACTCTTATTCTTAATCAGGCAAGGGTTTACTGTGACACTGTTTCTGACATTTGCTAATATGTCAGCCTTTGGTGGGGTGCTAAAGATTTTGAACAGAAAAAACACACAGCATGTTTGGTAGAGAATTTTCTAATAAAAATATGTAACTTTTCCTACTTTGACAATTTGAAAATTATTAAAATATGCTCAAGAAAATCTAAAACTTTCACAGCTTCCGTGCTTCCCTTGGAAGTATATGCGTTATATTCAGTAGATCAGTGACCTTGTCTGAATGTCCTTTCAGGTTTCTGTAGAAAAGTGCTGAATGCAGACATAATACCATCTCTAGTTTCTTACCATTCAGTCAATGAAAAATGTGTATGAAGAAGTTCTGTTTGGTCTGACTAACATGATTTTCTTCAGTGGTAACTAACTATCCAACTCCTAGGTTTGTTGGAAAGGAACATGGTTGGAAATTTGATAGATTGTATAATAAATGACATCTTGTTTCTCCCCTTTTCTGGGATAAGTTTTGCTTATGATTCATATTAAAGGAGAAATACAAAATTCCAAGGGGCACTTGACCTCAAGGCTTTAGGTTGCACTTCCTGAAATGTACTGGAGGTTATTGTAATGCAGTGCTACCTGGTATTACAGTGTGCAGACACAGCCCTGGTTTTCCTGACTCGTAGTCTGACTCAGGCACAAATAACCCCAGATGTCACTGTGCATGCATGTGCATGTGTGTGCGAAGAACTGTGCTGGAATTTAAAGTTAGTGTTATGACTTATTAAGTAAGACTTTCCAGATACAGACTTTTCAATTATCACACATGGACATTTTAAAGAAGCAGTTGGCATCATTATTTTAATTCTTAGCTCAGATCTGCTGCTTTACAGAGCCTAAAAATGATAGAATATGATTCAGATTTCACATGGCTGTTTAACTGCATGTGTAGGATTATCTTTGGCAAATGATTGGTGTCTCAGAGAAAAACTAGAACCTAATCCAGAGATCACCGAAGCCAATGAGAGTTTTGGGTTTTTCTTTGTAGAATGAACTTTCCTGCTTTGTTCCAGGTTTACAGCAAAAAAAAAGAGTTAGTTTTGGTCAAAAACATACCAATATTCCATGTGAACAGAAATGAGTGAGCTCCCAAACACTAGAATCTGGCCTAGACCTTTTGTTATCTTTCACAGCATATCCATTTAGACAGTGGACCTCTGTATAGTGTCTGAAATTACTAAGTCTGAACCAGGATTTTGGAGGAAACCTATGTGAAAAATGAAGGGTACAGAAAAGTTTGGAAACATGCACTGCTACTTGAAATTTCCTGTGATTAACATTTGTTAAATATCCTCTATCAGAATTTTGTCTTTAAAGCAGCCTCATGCCAGTGATTATGGAGGAAAATCTTTTCTTTTTGACTTTTTTAACACTCTGCAAGGCATTAAATCTTATATATATGTAAGATTTATATATATAAGAGATATATATATATATATATAAAGATGAAGAAGTTGTGTTATTAAGATATCTTTGAACATTTCAAGAAGTGGTGCTGAGAGCTGCAATGCCAGTTCAGTCAAACCTCTGATATTTTCTGTTATCTCCATGCATGTTTACAGCAGCTGACATATGAAAAAGGTTGGAAATAATTTGAGCTTGCAGGCTATGAAACAAGCCCATTTTGAATCTGAATCTGGCTGTCAAGTCACTTTGTTGGGTTAATCTGACACAAAATGAAAGCATACAAATGAAAGAAAGTTTTGGCAAGCCCGAAAAGATGGGCACACGTCTGCAAGGCAAGTGATTAGCTTAGTGGTGTCCTTTCAAAAATGACCCAGGAACCCCTTCCCCCACCCATACATAAACTAGTCCTTTTTGTTCTTCAAATGTTTATTTATAGGATTATAATGGGGAAATGGAGGAGAGAGGGCTTGGGACTTTGAAGATAGTGAAAGTCTGTACACCCCAAAGGTGGTAAAGGAGATAAGCATTATAGGATTAAAAGGGTATGACAAATTTGTGTTTTAATTTGGGACACCATTTCAGCCTGAGATTTCCCTTTGGCTGTCAAAGTAGAAGATTTAACTAATATATTCTACAAAGGAAAAATCAGGAAAGGTGGGAGGTTTTTCACTGACATGTGATTGATTGCATTTGGAAAACAAAGGAGGGAATCATGTGCTAGGGGGTGGTATTGCTCCTCTGCAAATGTCTTGTGGTCTCATGTCTTACACCATTGTTTAATTTCACACAGTGCCTTTCAGGCAAGTGTGCGCAGAACAATATATATCAAGAAGAAAACATATTTGAGGGTTTGGCCCCAGAATCTGTACAAAGCTGCTTGCTGACAGTAAAATGTATTTTCTGCTCAATATCTTGCTTACTGTTCAAAAAGAGCAGAGAAAGCAGCAGAGGAGGAGAAATGACAGGTGAAAATGTACAGTGGGGTATAAAGAAGACCAGGAAGTTCAAAAAATGAGGGCTGAAAAGATCAGCTTAGTAACCTTGGTTGTTCTTAAAGATTAGTCTTTCATTTGATGGTGACACAAGAGCAGTCAATGGTCCCTGTCTCCTTAGAGCAAAACAACATCCTCCTCCTGAGTTATGGGCACTGAACATCAGTCCTCCTGGGACATTGTGTTCATGTCACATCTACTGCAGCAAGAAGCTGTTGAGCTAGAGCAGAGTTTGTGAACAAACTTGCCTGTGTTTGACAAGGTGAATTATTGTGTGTAAGTTGTGAGCAGGTTTTAAAAAAACAGGACACACAAGAAATACTCTGCATTATATGTCCCCTATATCCAATGCCTGCTAACGAAGAAGGCGCATATGGGCTGTAGCAGTTGTCAGTGGACTCAGTGGACAGTATACACTGAGTGGGACTTATCTTTCCTACCTTACTGCTGACTTGAGCTTGGCTAGCTGCCCTTCAGTATCACAAGCAGAGAGAGTGGGAAGAAGCAAGACAGCAGTGTAGATGCACTCTGCACCTTGAGGATGCTTGTCTGGGTTGCACAGAAACGCAGGCAGACAACTTCTAGAGGTTGCTCTCCCAAGCTCTGATTTTACAGCAGAGACAAGTGTTTTTTGCCCCTTACACAATTTATGCTTTTAGCCACAAGAAAAGGGGGAGACAGGTTCTGGGAAAGAGCTTTAAAAAAAATTAAAAATATCATTGAGTTTATTTTACTCTGAATCATGGCAAGCCCACATGCAACTAATGGTTAATTAAAAATGAAAGTAGTAATCAAACTCTTCTGTCTTACTGTGAAAAAAACCATGTTTTGTTCCACATTGTACAAAATATTTCACGTTGGTATTAAAATGTACAATTATTTTTCAGACTTTCAGTTTATGGGGGTAGTGGTAAAGAAAATAAGCTTAGTAGATTTTCTTGACTGGTCACCAATTCTACCTCAAAATTAGGTGAACTTTTATATGTACAGATTTAGTTATCATAGTGCATTACCTCACTGCACTACTAGGGAGTCCACTGCAGACCTTCCTCTATTCTCTCGTTTATGTGACACACCATCATTTTGCTTACAAGGACATACCGCAGCTCCAGATTCACTTGAAGATGGATTCCTGGTCATTGGATATAGTACAGCTGAAACCGTGATGAGTAAAAGAAAATAACAATGTGTCCTTTGTTACAGTGATTACAGCATGAAACCATACCTAAAACACTAAATACAAATGCATATATATCCCTGAACACACTAGATGGAAATAATGGACAGAGATATTTCAGGAGAGGTATGTTTTTATCAGCTTTTCCTTCAGATGTTTTTCTGCTTGCTTTTCTTTGTTCTCTGCACTGGGTGTCTTGCTCTCGCTGTCTCCTGTTTCATTTCACTTGCTTTTACGGGGTGAAATGGGGCGGGGAAAGATAGGAGGATAAAATAAGCGGTTTTACTTTCCATGAGTATTGCTTTGTGTCTTGGCAGGGGGTCTGACCGGCTTTTAGCAGAGTTTTTAAGCTCCTCTTAATATTATCCTTGAGAGAGGAAGTGTGTGCATGAACTATTACAGACAACAACAAGGAAAAAAGCATTTCAAAACACTATATCCTGACTGTGAATTGCATTTTGCCTATGAATGTTCTGTATGCAACATTGTGAGGAGATTTAATAGTGGTTGTTTGGGATTTCTTCATTTTTCAGGAACAGACTGGAATATCTGAAATGGGAGCCCTAACACATGGTTGATATTTTCTGAAATTTCTGTGCCTACGTGTCAATCAAGATTACTAATATTTTGGAGAGTTTTATTATTAACACAGAGGCTGTCAGAATAAATATCAGCAAGGGCTGTGAACATATAAGTGAAAGAGAAATGGAGACAAGTAATGGCAGGTTAAGTCTATAACAAAAGGTGAATTTGTTGCATCTAAGACCCTGAGAGAAGAACTTAACTTCCATCTTATTGTTTTAAAAATAGAAAAGCACATGATTTACTTTCTCTGTTTTTAATGGAAAAATTTATATTCTGTTTTATGGTCAGTGATGAAATAAAAACTTAAATATTTTAAACTCCACTTTCCATAACATTTCTTAGAAAACATGTTTTCTTGGCTAATTTTGGAAATATTTAATAAAATTACCTATGGGGTTTGCAAACTTCAAGCACCAGGGAGTCAGCTTGCTTTTTTATCAAAACAAGTGTTTCGAGGGTGTGTTCTGGAACTCCCTTTTGCAAGAAACAGGGTTTAGTAAATGCAAGGGTGATTACTGCTTTTGGAACAGGAGTGTACAAATCACCCAGGCCCTGTTCTGCACTTAGCAGGAGAGTTCTGTAAGCCAAGTTGACGTGGATGGCTCTGTGTCAAAATTCAGTAACTAACTGGCTATAGTGTGCTTTCAGTTCAGTTTCACAGCCTGAGACAGCACCAAGAGGATGTCTGCAGCTTGCATGTGAATAGGATAAATAAATTAATGCACTAAGGCATACCTGTCAGCTCTTGAAAGCTGTACTGTAAACAGAAGCACTTGTTGAGGAAGAATACATTTTTAAATGCTCTTAGAAGTTGCTGGACTGGAAAGGCTTCACAGGATAAGAGAATGGAAGAGGTGTAACACAAACAGGTGTCACTTTCATATGTCTTCAAGTTCACATTTCAGTAACCTTGTTTTTCTGATAAGTTTGTGACCCTAATGCAAATAAAAAGCTAGGCTGAGAGTCAAATTCTTGACTAATGTCTTAGTTACAACAGTTAATTTTATCTTCTTCAGTAACAAAATAAATTAATATCTTTGAAACAAGTACATATTCAATCCAGCAATTTATTCTTTTGACTGACTCTGAAGCTATATCTGAAAACGTATATCAACTTACCGCCAGGGGAAGGGGGCGTTAACAAAAACAGTCCTGTGAGGAAAAAATACACAATCAGAAAACAAAACTGCAGCAATGGACAGCCACTGTTATTAACCCACAAACAAATAAGGTTAAAGTGACTTCACTCTCTGCAACTATACACAGTCAAGGAATTTCAGCAAATCAGCTATGGCTGTAGAGAGGTGTCAACCTCTCTGTCAAACACCCTCTCATATTCCATCTATATTGACTTTGCTTTCATGTCAAAGCTGTAACACTGTGACCTGCACAAAGGAAGCATGCATATGTATACAGGGCTTTCCAGTGTGCTAATACACAGATTTTGCCAGCAGCATTTGCCCTGGAGCAAAGGACTCCTGTGAGGTCTCTGTCCTCTGGAGAATCTCTTCATTGCACGCTTCCAGAAGCAAAACTTCACTTGCTCCTGGATGCCAGAGCAAAATGCAGCAGTGAAAAAGTGGAGCCTAGAGAAATAAGTATGGTCTCAGGGTTTAAATGGACTGAGTACCTGTCATTTATGTGCAATTTGTGCAGAGCCCTACAGTTGTTATTATAGCTCAGAGTCTTATACCAGCTATATCAGGAGTGAAGGAGAAAAAGGAATCTATGGCTTAGGGCAACATGTAGGTTATGCCGGAGAATGCAGATTTATGCCTTGGACACCCTCCACTTCACTGGCACACTGTCAAAACACCAAGCATTTCTGTCCACAAGGGTAGGAGGAGGGAAAAAAACTGACTTCAGATTCATAGAATCATAGAATCATTTAGGTTGGAAGAGACCTACAAGATCATCGAGTCCAACCATCATCCATGCCCACTAGAC
>JAOBAS010000072.1:17795781-17811491 GCA_025311575.1 Elanoides forficatus | reverse complement strand
ATTTGTAGAAACATTTTTTGTTGTCCTTTACAATAACGGCCAGATTCTGTTCTAGCTGAGCTTTTGCCTTCCTAATTCACTTTGTAGTCAATTTATTAAATGTCTTTTCTTATATGGAATGCATAAACAAGACTAGAATCAGGGCATTCATACTATGAGAGAAAAGACAGTTTAGGTTTCATCATCCTTACAGAGATGGAATGGTTAAAAGACAGTTGTTGTTTTGATATCCTTGTTCTCTTCCCAGACCTCCACTAGATGAACTAAGGCATTTTAAAGCACTTAAGTTTACATTTACTGTCTCTACTACCTCAGAGCTGAATGCCTCTTCTGATATATGCTCTCCTTCTTTTACTATGAGAATGTGCCAAATTCAACTAGTGAGGATGTGACACAAGTTTGAAAGTCACAGAACAAGTGACAAAATGTTTTAAATTTTAATATTATTTTGGACTCTGCAAGCAAGAGTTTCTAAGTTAAACTAATAGGATAAGAGCAAGTATTTATTTCTTCTATGGAACAGAAAAAGAATTCCACTAAAATGTATGTATGGAATATATATGAAGATTTTGCTATTGATTTTAATTGACCTGTGCATGTGGAATATGATGTAATACCCTTAAACAGGAAACATGAAATGAGTAATGCTAGAAATCTAGTTTAAAGAGGGCAAAATGTACCATTTCAGGTTTTCTTCTTACTGTATATCTGATTTGTATTGAAGTTAATATGAGACAATGTTTGCTGATGCCAGACCAGTGAACATCATTGTATGAAAATCTAATACTATGTAATGTCAGTTAATAAGATGGGAACATTGCATTGTGTTAGACTTTCTCCCGGGGAAAGTCACATCACCTCTTATTAAAGTCTAAGAGGATGTTGCACAACCATGCAGCTGCATGCTCTCTTCTATGCCCGGGCCACACTTTGCCCCCCACCAACACATTCCTTCAGACCAAATCGCTTGCACATTGTATACTATTTAGCACCAATTCAAACACCACAGCAAGAAAAAAAAGTGCACGTAATTTGCTGAGTGCAGACTCCAAATAAAAGGGTCAACCAGATTACACAAGAAATACAGTACAGAGAGAACTACTTCAGAGGAATTCTCCTGTCTCAGACAGCAGGGAAACTTTACTTACCATCAATTTTGTGTCCTCTGTACATTCTTAAGGCTTATTTATTATACTTGATGTGAGGTAAATACATTCAATCAGGACTACCTCACAGGAGACATTGCAGTCTGGATAGTGTTCCCTGATCATGCAAAGTGTTTGGTATTGACAAACTATGTATGTTGCAGCTAGTAAATACCATTTAAAGTGCAAAAGGTAGTGTTTGCAAAGCTAACATCTGTATCCTAGCTTATGGTAAAAGCCACAGAGACCTCTTCTTACTCAGGAAGTCTCTAAACACATACACACATACACAAAATATAGCAAGATTTTCCAATTTTCTATTCAGGGGAAGTTCGATTTTCAAGTTGAATCTTTGGATTAGTAGATCAGTAGATCTCTTTGTGGCTTTGACTTGATGTGGCAAAAGCGTTCCCTGGCTCTCTGGTCTTTTTGTCATCCAGATTAGGAATGTGGTGGAAAAATACTGACATCTGTCCTGTGGGCCTGGATCTGGAGACATTAAGGAGAAGGAAGGGAGGGGGATAGTGCAGCTCATATCAGGATACAGAAATTTAGACACAGCAGTGCATACAGATATGGGATATTGGATTAGCAACTGCATTTTCTGTCATGTTTCTGTCCAGTGCTCTTTTTATCTTTCTATTCTGGTTGTGAGGTCCATTTATTCGAAGTTTTTTCTTTTCATACACATAGGTGAGTAACAGGCATGAGATTTTCAACCCCAGTGCATTTTCTATAGCACAGTGAATGTTGGAGCTGTCAGCATGGAAATGTTGTGCATACATGCTGGCAATTCCCATTTCTGGGTAAAACCAGTCATGCTAGAGCAGATGCCCTAGGAATCAGAGATTTTACACACACATAGATATATATAAAGAGATTTTTTACCACTGCTTCAGAAAGGAGGTAGTTTTGGAAATTGTTTTCAGGGAGATGTGTCCGTGCTTGACTGCAGAGTACAGATATACTCACTGAGCCCTTATTCAAATGTCTCTGTGGAAAGACCTCTCAGCAGACTCTTAACATGCATAGCACTATTAGCATGTGACTAGGTGGCAGACAATGCATTGAGTGTACAGGACACAGCTCCAAGGGGGACAGAGTCTGGTCATTACATCTCATACCCACTGCTTCATGAAGAGTATGAATATCTGATTGCAACCTCAGTCTAGGACTTAAACCTTTTTAACATTAAAAAAGAAAAATCCCCTTCGACTGACTCCTTTTTCCCAAGGGGAAATCTTGAACGCAGACTTCATCTGGAAAAATTTTGTATGTCATAGTCACAAGATTCTCAAAATAAAGCCTTGTTAATAGTAAGTCTGACAGGCCTTTAACTACAGCACAGTAGTGCTGCCAAATGCAACTAACACACATTGCTGCTTTCCTGTGGCAGTAAAATTGATGCTTTAAATGAGTCTTACAACAGGATTTCTCTGCTAATTGCAGAAATAGGTAACATGTGCCTTGAACAGCCATTATTCATTTGACAGTAATTTTTATTAAACTGTAAGTGGCATTTTGTTTCAATAGTGCTCGAATGCCTGATATTCCCACAAGAAATGTTAAAACTCTTCCAGTAAGGAGATCACTGGCTTGTGGATTCTGGCTTTTAGAACTCAAATTACCTGAGGTGGTGTGTGTTTGGCTTCTTTTAATCAACACATTTCATATGCAGAGGCAAATACCAGAACTTGCTTTCAGAGCCCTTTTTTGTTCTTTTAGAATATTTCCTATCCTATTAGCATATGGTGTCATTTAGCCTGGACAAAGTATTTCAAATATAGGAAGTAAAAACATCCATGTTAATTTTTAAAAAAGGGAATTTTGTCAAAGAAAGAAAGGTGATACCTTGATGAAAAATGAACATAAATACTACTCTGCAGATGGGATTCTTTTTGCTGAGCTGTTGGATCCCAGGAGTAGCACAACCGCCAATCTTGGCTTCCCAAGGCTTCCTTAGCAGTAGGAGAAACCTGAATGGTGTGAGGTGCTACCTCAGCTCTCAAGAAGCAGCGCAGGTTTTCTGCCCTTGTTTTCCAGGCCCCTTGGCTGCCATTGCCCAAAAGAGATCTGCCAAACTAAATCGACACAGATCACATTTTGCATCCCCCATCCTTTCATCTCCTTTTGCTCCATCGCTTGTGTGACTTGAGGTCTTACTTCATAGATGTTAAGAATATGAAATTTGGGTTCACTTGCTGAGCTTGCTCAGCTCAGAAGAGCCTGAGTTTCTAAGCAATTAAGTGAGGAGGTAGAACATTAAAAGCTTTAATGTGCATTAAAATCCACCTAACAGAGAGGCTTTTTAAATTTTGTCTCCCTAATAAAAAAAAGGAGAGGACTTAATCTGAAAAAGGCATGGAGCTGAGTATAAACTGCCAGTGACTCTGTGAAATACTGAACTACTCTTCTATCAAGAGCATGAGATGCGTGTAATAAAATTAATTTAAGATTAATCATAAATGACAGTTTAGTAGATTAGGAAAGAGAAAACTTGCATAAGAAAGCACTACAGGGGAATTAAAAGTTACATAAAAGAAAAGGAATTTGAGACAGCAACCACTGTCTCTTCATAAAAAATTCTTTATTGGTTGATCTGCTAGCTGATTTAAAATATACGCTTATATTAACACTTGAAACATTGCTTAAGATGTCATAAGGAAAAATTCTTATGTACAATAATTAATGTCATTAACATGAAGAATGATTAAATTGTCTTCAATATGGCTCTAGAGAGAAATTTAAACAGTTTAGAGTTTTGAATAGTGAATAGTGAAATGCTGCATTTCAGGGCTTCTGGAGAAAATGCTATTAATTGGACATGTAACCATAGGATTTCATGTGGCAACATCCCCTGTCTGAAATCAAGACTAATTAAATTATGATTCCTTACAAGAACAACAGGTGATTAAAAATGGATTTATTTTTTTTTGCTACATCACATCAAATAAAAGATTCATGTTGGAATGGCTCTAGCAATGTCAGTTAATCTTTAGCATTAGAAGTTTGAAAAACAAACATGGTATGAAACCTCTGAAACAGGCTTTATCTTAAAATAGTAGTTCTATGAATGAAAACTAGCTGTTAAGGAGAGTAACGATTCCTTTGCCTGCTTGAAGTTGCCCAGATAAAATTATGTGGTAAGAAATAAATATTTACACTTGATTTAGAAGAGAATGAATTGCTAAACTCAGATTCGTATAGATCCATGCAAGGATGATGAGGAGAATGAGAAAGGCAGGGAAACCTAAGGAAAAAGACTACTATCTCATGCTCCAAAGTCTAAGTTTTCACCTAACTGAAGACAAATTTAGAATATGTATCTCAGAAATCTCAATACCTGTAATAAATTATGGAAAATGTGTTTTGAAACCTGTCTGGGCAGATGAGTGCCTAGATGTATCCTGCATCTGTTTAATATGCCTTTTACAGTGACAGCTGGTAATTGAACCCAAGTCATATGTGCAAGTGCCATACAATATGAACAGAAGGATGGTCCTTGTTGTAGAAAGTCTATAACTGGAGCATAAAAGAAGAGATGCTCCAGGTTAACTGTTCAGCTGTATTATGTTAGACCGACAAAAAAATTAGGTCTGATTTAGCGTGAAGTCTTACAGTGTAGGCCACTGCAATGTCTGCTGGAATCAACAGTCATTAAAGATGAGAATAGCTAGTATTGTTAAAAACCTAGAAGTAGGTCACTTTGGCAATACATCAAGGAAATCTTTAAAATTAACACAGCATCTACTGAATGGAAATAAACATCTTTAAATTCACCCCCTTCTGGAAGACATGCCCCTTCCTCTGGACAAGAGAGGAAGCCTCTGCTTGAATTTACAGAGACAAAATCCTCTCCTGGACTGTTCTTTGCCTTCAGGAGGCAAAAGAAAGACTAATAGAAAAAAAAGCAAAGAAACGTGGAATATCCTCCCTTTACAAGAAATTCTGTTGAAAGCTCTGAGAGAAATGCAAGTATTACATTTGATGAGAACTATGAGCAAGCTCTGTTCCTATTATAGAAAGAATGAAGTTATTTTTTTTTATCTAGCACCTAAACCCATGTGTTTTGACAATGACTGGGGCTCTGAAATTCATGGAACTGGAAATGCTCTTCATTAAAGAGTCCATGTCCTCAGAAAACAGACTTTTCGTAAGCCTTCAAAATCTACCTATATCTCAGAGTTTCATAAATTGCTTGTTCCTGGCATGAAGTGTAAGAGTAGTATGGAAAATAATCTATATGAGTACAGGGTAATATTGTGCCAACAATATATTGGTGGGATTTGCTCATACGTAATCTCTGAAGGATATTGTTCATCCCATCTTTATAATATGACACTGGTGTTGAGAGTGGGAGAGCAGGTAGTCTGGGATTTTCGATGGAGAAAATCTCCAGTTTATCACATAATGATTGAATGCTGTTATAAATGCTGAAATATTGGTTATAAGTATGTTACAATCTGGTTATGTTTGGCCGGCCCTCTAGGCTTTCCTGGGACTACCTAGTTGTTTTGAAGTAAGCAGGCAAAGCAGTATATAATTTGTATAGCTCCACAAAACTTAATACAGTAATTTAGCTACTAAGTGTTGTCAAGCCTGATGAGGCTCTAGATGGGCTAAGAAAGAAAATGCCTAATCCAAGTTATATGACAGCAGAATAGAGATCCAATGTTGATCTTGCATGTCATTGCAAACACTGTGTGTGACTCACCTACTATCTATATGCTTTTCTTCTCCATCTGAGAGGGATTAGTAAGGATAGATACACTGATAAATTGGTGTTTAAATGTTGTGACACTCTTATGACATGCTGTCTAATATAGAATAATGGAATATTCAAAACAAACCTAAACTTTACCATAGCACGGAGATTATTTTCAAAATGTGTATTTACAGATACCAAACGTCACATAGTTCCATGAAAATATCAGATTCATGATCAAAACCACTTTGAGATCAAAACCAAATGAAACATTGGAAATTGTTAGGAAAGAACTAAGCAAAACAGACAACTTCATTTTGCCAGCAGTCTCTTCAACAGTGTTCATAGTTCTGATCTCATCTTAAAAACAAAGAAACAGTAGAAGATATAGTAGAAGTGTGGAAACTTCAGAAGGGGACAACAAGGAAGATCAAAGGTACTAAGCAGCTTCTGTATTGGGTCTGAGTAAACTAGGGCTCTCCAACCTGGATTAAAATATTTCAGGAGGTGGGTCTACACATCATCATGTCATGGAGGAAGTGAGCTGATTTTCTCACCATCTCAGGACAAACTAGTAGGAGACTAGCTCAAAACAACCAAAGAAGGTGGCTCCTAATCAAACAGATGGCAAGTTGTACTCTCTGCCAAAGTTTGTTGTGGAAGCTTAAAATTCACATGAAGGAATGAAAAGGCAGACTGGACAAGTTCTTAGAAGAGGTAGCCATTTAAAGACTTGGGATACACATATGGTTACAAAATACATGTCCTCCTAATGACTCAAGCAGTCCTCTGTGCTGAGTACTGTTGAAGTTCAAAGCAAGTTGTGTTTGAAAGAAGAATCACATGGTTTGCCCTTTCTCATTCTTTCTAAGCTGTTTGCTCACAGGTGCAGCTAGAGGCAGGAAACTGGGCAATGTGCACCTTTGGACTGACATAGTACAGCTGTTGTGTTATAAACCTACAGCCAAAATTACTACAATTAAATAACAAATAAGAAAGAAATCATATGACTGAAAAGAGGCAATACCATTTTAGATATCTGAAATAAACTTTGAAAAATTCAGTGCCTTACTTCAGTACTATTGATTCCTTCTCATGCTTGTATTTCACTTATTCAGGAAAGCAAAGCCTAACATCAGCAATCAAATACTTCCATAGGACCCCAAGCCAAATGACATTATTAGGAAAATTTGTATGTGACACCAGTGAGGTGTTCAAATTATTGTTGTATAGAACTGGACTTTTAAATTTTCCATTATTTTATATGTAAGCAAGCAATAATGATAAAGCATGTTACTAAAGCTTTCCTTCCCTATGATAAAAGTGCAGCAACTTGAAAAATTGAGTGGATGCTCATAAAGTGTTTGAGTCCTTAATTTTGGTTGACAAGTGGAAGACTCTCATCAACATACTCTTTCTTAGTAGAACCTGAGAATACACGTAATTATTATTTTACTCAGCTCCATAATGGCATTTGCTATAATTAACACAGCAATGATTTTTCATTCTCTTCTATTTTTTTGTTCATGAGTTCATAATTTTAAATCAATATTTTTTTAAAAAAAGAGAAACTTTATAACATCATTAACTGCTGTAGTATTGACATGTATATTGCATTTCCAGCTATATTCTCCTTGCTTTTCTATTGCAATATTCTGATAGAGTCCCTTTTTGGAAACTGTAGCATGAGGTTAACATGGGTTTGGTTGGTGTGTGTTCAATGGATAACTCAAATGTGTAAAACTTTTGTTATGCCTAATGTGCTGTCACTTTTTTCTCCCCCAAATGAAACAGAAATAGCTTGAAGTTTGAAGCTCCATCTTTCTGATGTCGTGTGTGCTAAAACCGTATCCTGACACTAATTTTGATTAAACATGGCTTCTGAACCCTCATCCTTCTATTATTCTTAGCAAGGCAGCTCCTACCTGCACTTTTTCTGAAAGGCATCAGCACATGCACATTAAAGTTTCACGTTGCTTTAGTTCCCCTCTGCACAGGGAGCCACTTCCCAAGTGGAGGTTAGGAATCTGTTTATGTATAATGTTGAATTCATCCATCTGGTTTATACTCTTGGCCCCTAAAGTGAGAGAACATTCATTTTTAATGCAAGGAACCAGAGGATGGAGCATAGTAAAGGTTTTTTCAATGTGAACTTTTGAGTAAAAAAAAAAAAATGAACAAATAAATCTTTGTTATTCTGCCTTCAAATTTGTACGCCTTCCATTTTGAATCACTGAAAGTTAAAGGAGACTAATATTTACAGTTCATTCTATCTTATCTCCAAAATGGGGAAATTTCCCCCTTCTGCGTTATTTCTCTAGCACTTTAGTTTATGTATATTGATTCATACCAGTAGAACAACACTGAAAATTCTTATATGCCTGTCTCCTGGATACTTTTCCCCCTAATCACGCAGATGGCAGACTACATCCAGAAACTAGCAATGAATTCTGCATCAAGATAAACCAAAAACCCCACATGCATCCCTCTGCTACATGATATAGAGAGGAGCATAATGTGCTAAGAAAGACCTGAACTTCTGGAAAGGGAAATGAAGAAGTTTTTATATATGTTTCCAGGAGATCTCTCTGCATTGCCTCAGGTGCATATGACTGAAGTGTGACTGGAACATGGAAGACCATCTTAGAAAGAAAAATAAACCCTCATTTCTTGTATGTTAAGGAAAACCAGTTAGAAGTTACTGCCATTCATCTCTATTCATTTTTAATTCCTTTTGAAATACTATAAACCCAAAGTCCAAACTAAATGAGTACGGATCACAACAGAACAACCAGAGGCTGTTCTTAAAGGGACATGAAAACTGGGTGAATATCACGGATGTCACTCTGCCCTCTGTATATTCACTCCTCCCAGAATGCTTCTCTTGCTTTCTTGCCCCACAAAATATACTTAATCTCAATTATCTTTGCAATACTGAGATCTTATTACTGGATTCATGTTTTGCACTCTGTCAACATAGGCTGAAGCTCTCATTTCTATTTTGCAGACTATTCTAAAACACAAAAATCACTTTCATATGTAATAGGAGAACCACATCAAACTTTTGCTAATTTTCATTTAAATGTCATTTACAAAACCAATTCATTCGGATGTTATAAATCATCAGTGCCAACTCATTTGGAATAGTTTAATGTAAAAACTTTGAGATGATTGCAGAAAGTAGAAAAAAGCCAAAGCATTTCACTCCATTAAGGTTAAAAAATTTGATTTCACTGAATTGTTTTGTTTCTTTTTTTTTTTCCCCATCTGTAAAGTACTTAATCTGAATAATAAGAGGCTGTAGAAAGTTCTACTTCTGATAGAATGGTATCACCTGATGGGAAAATATCTAAAATATTCAGCAAATTGTAATACCTATTGTAAATATATATAAACACATTAAACATAATATGCAATAAAAATGACTGGATATTGAAGTTATCTAATATAGCTAAAATATAAATCCTAGGGGAAGTTCACACTGTGTGAAGTATTGGACACTGCCAGGTATTCAACATTTCTACTCCAGAGATCAAGACTAAAAACTACCAGTATTCAGGATCTCAGGTCCCTTTCTTTGTTATATAACTTACTCTTTCACTACAAGATAGGTAGGAAACATGGTTTCACTTCCACGGTACCTGCAGGGAGAAATCATAATTTAATCAGGCTACAACACAGAAGTCAAACTAATCAGAATGTTCTTTTGTTATTAAAATTATGGGGTCTGATCATATATTTTGTTCAGCCTGGCATGCAGGAATTGGTCATTAAGACCAATTGTGCACATAGAATCTTACCCTATTTTTGTCATTAATGTATTTAATTTAAGATGAATAAAAAACTTAGCTGGCACACAAAATCAGGCACAACTTGTATGGTGTAATAATATATGAAATTAAAGTACTTATAAAAGTTGTTTTGTTATAGTTATATCTTCTTTCTGTGGATTAATTTTTTCTCACCTAATTGAGATAAGATGTCCCATTGTCTTCCACACAGCTGCTATTTGTATTAATAGAAATACAGTTTGATTTAATGTTAAAACAGAAAAGCCACCAATTAAAATGAAGCAGTTTCAGAACAATTAGTGCCACATCATGAAACCTGAAATCTAAGAAATTATATGATTAGACATACTGAGTCAAAGCAGTCAACAAGCTGGCTTAGTTTATGCTTGGAGTAAAATTATTATTATGTGCCAATGCACAATTTATCATACTAACAGGTGAAGGCCTTTTATAGAATTTTAGCATTTGAGTACGTTAAGATCATAAACTTTCTCATGTAAGAGTTAGGTGAGATTAAAAAAAGAGTTTCTGTTAAGTAACTGTCCTCCAAACACCTGTTATTTAATGAGGGACATAACATCAAGCTGTAATTTATATTCTTAAAGGATGAAGGTATTCTTCAATTAGCAAGATATCAAAATGCAAAGTATTAGCTTTATAAGCAATTTGTGTTGCAATGAACAGATGTAACAGATGTGGGCTTTCTGCAAAGCACTTTAGGAACGATCTTCTTAGTGGTTTCTAAGTCCTTTTGTAACATTGTTGGAAAACTATTGTTATCTTTCTCTTCCATCTATCTATCATTATCTTTCTCTTTAGTGGATCTCATTTAAAATCTCACTGAGATGGGGCCTGTTTTCAGAGCTGATTTATGATTGTACTCAACCAAACTAACCAGCACCTCACAGGTCAGTGCTTATCAGGGCTTGCACTAAAAGATTGGGAGAGCCGCCCCTGCTAGTGAACAAAAAAGTCATCTGCAGGGACTCCTCAGTAATGTTACAAGTTAGGGAAATTGTCCTTATTATAATGCTATAAGAACTGTAATTAAAACTAGTGTTACACCCTGAAAGTCATTCTATAAAAGCTCTCACAAAGTATGCTTAGATTGTCACCCCACAACATCATTAGAAGGTGAAATTAGGGATGTAATGCTGACACAGTCTTCAAATCATCCTAGCTTTGTGTGGGAAGAGGTGAAAAATGACAAATATCAAACCAGTGTTCTTGTTCTTTTGTTAAGCTCCATTAAAATTACAAGTTACTTTGCTTTGTGTAGATGGTAGATACCATTCTATAGTGCTTTCAAGTAGGTTTCTCTGCCCATTATTACTCTGGTCTTGTTAATAAAGTGTATGTACCCTTCTCTTAAACTGAAAGAATTTTTCTTGTTTTTTCCAAGTGTCCTCTGGATCAAGGTCTTAGTATCTTGTTGGCTATCCTCCTTTCTGATCAGGATCAGGTAACTAACTGTCCAGGCCAGTGACAATATGCCCAATAATAAAAAGAAAAAGCTTTGTGAGACTCAGCAGTACTGGCCTTTCAAAAAGAAAAAAAAAAAAAGAAAAAAAAAAGAAAAAAATTTAAACGATTCATACTAAGAAGCAGGAAAAGTATGTAATAAAAATACAATGAAACATTCTTCCAGGAGTGACTCTTTAAGTAAGGGAGAAATCAGAAAAATGTATCTAAGACAATTCTCAGAAGGACAAAATGGGAAAAAAACAGCCCTACATCAACACAAATATCTTTCTTTGATATTAGGAAATGCAATCTTGTAAATCCAGTGAAACTCGATACTGGTCTGTTATTTCCAGGTGATACATAGCTAGCTTTCAGGTACACAAATGCTCATTTTTGTCAATCTGAAAATCAGTTTGGAAAGGAAAACTGTGTGCTGTGGGTTTTTTTAGTGCTGTAACAAGTCTCCAGATGAATTTTCACTTGTGCAATCCTATTACTTTGCAATTGTGCCCTCAATGGCACTTGAGAAGTCTCAGGTTTTGAATAGTTTAGGAACTTTGCAATGTTAACTTTTTTACTTTTAGCTTCCAATTTTTCAGAGAAAATAAGAGAAGGAAACAAACTTATTAGTGTGCTAATATAAAACCCACAAAAACTGAAGGAACTAGTGGTATTTTATCATATCATTTTTCATGGAGTAATTGCACCAATTAAAACATAATTTTATTACCTGGCTAGCAGACAAAGATGTGAAAAATCTGTTTGACGTTAACAGCAATGATAAAACTCTGGGCTAAGAGTAGATTCACACAAATGTCTTAGGGATCCCACTGGCCACAGGTGCTATAGATAGACCATTTCTCAATAACGTTCATTTTCCTTTTTGTCACAAAGACACAACTCTGCATTGTCAGAGAAAAATGTCCCATTATTGTACAGGCTCCAGCAGTGATGTGCGATGCTGGTGTTGTATGCGTAGACAGGAGTAAATAGAAGGGGCACAGGATGTATGAACTCTGAATTCATGCAAATAATGGAGGTACAATGCAGTGAAATCTGCAGCCTTAACTCCAGATGCCCCTTTGAGCACAG
Organism: Elanoides forficatus; assembly: GCA_025311575.1. Lineage (NCBI taxonomy): Eukaryota > Metazoa > Chordata > Aves > Accipitriformes > Accipitridae > Elanoides > Elanoides forficatus. The sequence continues at coordinate 17,799,294 of JAOBAS010000072.1, read as the reverse complement.
AATGCAATGTACTCAAAGAGATGGAAGTGGAAATAGTGCCAGGTTTCTACAGCATCACTGGAAAATTGTTTCATCTGCCTAATCATTAAGATGAATAGATGAATAGTATCAGTTTCATGAATGCCTGAATACTTGGGTGAAGATAACTGCATAAATACTCACTTATTTTTACTAGTGCTGAAGTATCATAACTGAAGGGAAAAGGGAGTTAAAAAAATTCCTTTTAAGAATCTTTCTTTCACTTGTAGGCTTAAGGTCAAATCACTTTAAAAATCCTATTTTTCTGCCTTTGACCAAAGCTTTTTGTAATTGGAGTTCTAAGAAATGCCTTCTCTCTCACTTTCAGATCACAGTTGAAGTAATGAAGTCTCTTCCATTTCAAGTTTAAAATGTATAAAACTGGGATACTGGTTTGTAAGTCTGCTTGAGTTAATGTGGGACGTGATGACAAAGTAGAGCAAAAATACCAAGATGAATAGGGATGCTTGCTGCATTATGTCAGAGAAACTTGTTTCTTGAATGTTTTTTCTTTCAACGGCCTATTTAAAAGGTTGGAGTAGCTGGAAAATTATGGCCACGGATCCTCATTTCCAGATGTGTACAGTGGATGTTGAGAGGGGCGTTAGCCTGGAACTTGTCAGTTTCTGAGCCAGACGGGTAGCCCAGTAGCAAAGCCTGAGGAGACTTTGGTAGCCCAGTAGCTTGCTACAGTGCTTCAGAAAATCCACATAGCAGATGTAAGAATTAAACATATTTTCACTATTTTGATATAAAGATATTGCTGTACTTAAAGTGCTTGATATGTTGTGAGGTTTTCTGTGTATGCTTCAAACACATTCTCTGGAATGTCACTGTGGAAGTGCCATTGCTTATTGATTATAATGTGATTTCTATATAAAAAGATAACAAGAACAAGATGGAGAAAAGTAAACTAGTGAGAAACAGAAAATATTTTATTTTCACAATGTGTAAGTCAGTATGATTTTAAGCAAATCACAAGTTGTCTTCCTGAAGGTGACTTTCTCATTGTACTTATATATTGCAGAAGAGATAATAAATCTTTTTCATCACAGACATGGGCTCTAAAACATTCACCCACATTTGACTTGCAAATATAAATTCATCTTCTTTTCTCAGAATTTTAAAATGGTTAAGTAGCTGCAATTCTGTTTGTTAGAGACCAGAAGAGAAAATCTGGTGTAATGACAACAGCACTGCAATGTGAACCCAGCTGTTTCTCTATGGTGTTCTCATTTGGCTCTGTCTCTTTTTGCTCTGACTTAGAATAAATCACCTGGCAATGAAATTGATAACCTGAAGTTCAGCACCTTAATCTACCTTTTACTCTTACCATGAAAAAAGGGTTCATTCTGAAAGTATTGCTGAGTGGTGCTAGTAATTTTTACCTTTCAGAAGAGTGGATTACATAGAGAAAAACATAACATAGGTACATTGTGCTACACTGTAGGGTGTGTTTATTCTTAAACCTTCCTAAAGCAGTTCAATATTTTACATAATGATACCTACTTATCTGCCTTGCAAATGGGCAGTTAAAGGTCACTGGCATAATGCTTGTGAAACATGGAGAGTATTAATTATTTAATGTTATCGTTTTGGCTTCTCATAAAATTGAAGAAAACCAAGATGCCAGAAAGTCCCTTTAAAAGTGATTTTTTTTTTTTGTAGTTATATACTTACTCTGAATCATTCAAAGACAAAACATTTAATCAAAGCTGCAATGTCAACTTAAGCAAATAATTTGTTTGTGTGCTTAACTTCAGTAACTGAGACCACTTAATGAACTCAATGTTAAGCACTCTCTCACCATTGCAGATCATCCTTACTCACAAAAAAATTAGGTCAAAATATCACTAGCTCAAAGCCTGGAGTGCACAGGAAGAGATAGGTCAGAATCTGCATTACAGAAGATAAATGTGTGTTTGTATTTACATATGTATATATATGGCGTGATTCTGTGATTTCAGAATCTATTCTCATGGGTACAATAATGTCAAGTCTGTCTTTCTGTCCTTGATGCTGAGGGCAAGTTTCCTGTCACAACTGCCTTAATGAATTAAAAGTATTATAGGAAAAAAAAATTGTGACACTTGTACTAACAGCAAGAAGTATGGCTAACTAATGTATCTGGCCTTGAAAAAGCCCTGCTCTGTACATACTGCACAAAACAGCTGAAAGCATCAGAAGTTGGATAACAGGGTGCAGAATAGCAAGTCAGCAAAAGAAGGTTATACAGGGGGCCTAACTATTGTGTGCAGGATAGTAAAGACTGCTTTCTTGAAGCCACTAATGTATATGTTTCTGCACACTGCAGAAGAAAAGAGGTAAAATGGTTTATTATGTGGAGCATGAAAACATTCTGAAATGCAGAGGTTGTGGGAAAGATATTTCATGGTTTGTCTCTATTTCATTTCTTTGACAGTGCTCATGTAAAACAAATAAGATATTTTTCTGAGGGTTACATTCACAAGAAGCAAATTACAGTAAGTCAGATATGCTGTCTTGTAGTATCCAGCTATCCTTGTATTTTGAAGAAATCCAGCCCAATTCATCTCACATTGTTTTCTGTATTCTGTGTGCGTAATGGTGGTTTGCCTTTTCTTTGCCTAGGTAGGTAGTTACTATGAAGCATCAGCATAAAGATTTTGCTTGTTTGTTTGCATTTGGTTTTGGTTTTGGTCTTGGTTTTTTGACATGGGTTTGAAGCAGCTAGGAAATTATTTACCTTGTTCAGTATCTCTTGCTACTTTGTTGGTTCTTGCTGTAACCTGTTGGAAATGAAAATTATGCATAACGGTTTAATTGAAGTCTCTTGATTTCATATTGTTGCTGTGAATTGCTCAGACTGAATGTGGCCATTTTAAACAATTATGCATTGCTGTGTTCTTTATGTTATAGCTTTGTTGTGGTCTAGTATTGCTGATGATTGAAGGCACAGTTGTCTGGCAGCCTGAAAGATGCAAAGTTAAACTGAATCTGTTATGACTAAAAAGAGTGACCGGATTGCTAAAATGTTAGCAATGCCTAAAAGGCTTCAGAGCTTCTTTGAACTCTTGACTCTTGTAGTCATATGAAAGTTGAAATCACAAGGTAATTTGGAAAGAAGTTATGGTTTTGTTAATCATGATTGTACTTTGTGACAGCAAGGCCTCATTTGACTAGCTGAAATTGCTGGCCCTACATCCATGATAATTTTATGTATGACAAAATGTAAACTTATGATTACAAGATCAAATTAGGTGATCATATGCACACATGACCAAATTAAGTGATCACATTGTCATGACCCAGACTGGGCAGACCAGGGAGTCGTGTTTAATTCGAAATTCCCTTGGGCTAAGTTAAGGTGAAACAACACCAAACGTTCAGTTAAAGATTTTATTCATGACAGACATCAAACTGAACTGAGGAGGCGTGGTAGTAGGTGGCAGGGTTTCTCACAAGAGGAATTGGCATAAGACTACTTCTGTAAACTGTGTAACCATATACATCAGT
>JAOBAS010000072.1:17759809-17769838 GCA_025311575.1 Elanoides forficatus | reverse complement strand
GGTATTCCATACCATGGGATGTCACATAAACTGGGGGGAGTAGAGGTGGGGGGCTATTCGCTGCTTGGGGACTAACTGGATGTCGATCGGAGGGTGGTGAGCAATTGCACTGCGCATCATTTGTACATTCCAATCCTTTCATTATTACTATTGTCATTTTATTAGTTATCATTATCATTATTAGTTTCTTCTTTGCTGTTCTATTTAAACTGTTCTTATCTCAACCCACGAGTTTTACTTCTTTTCCCGATTTTCTCCCCCATTCCACTGTGAAGGGGCAAGTGAGTGAGCAGCTGCGTGGTGCTTAGTTGCTGGCTGGCTGGGGTTAAACCACAACATTTCCTGACAGCATAACACGGAGGTGAATTTTGAGATACCTGCATACACTGATTAAGAGCTTGAATGGCTGCATACCATTGCCAGGTCAGGCAGGAAGGAAGCTGTGGAAGGCTGTTGATGGGTGCACATCCCGCTGACACCTGCCACTGGCCTAGGGAGAGGGTACACTGCGGTTTACGGATGCTATGGCAGGGATTGGCCTCTCAACAGCCCCAGTCCCAGCTGGCTGAACAGGACCATACTATCACCTCAGGCCTTGCCCAGATGCTGTCTGGAGAGGTCATTAAAGTAACAGTCCTGTTATCACACTTTCCAGGCCAAAAATCTATTAACACAAGCCACGTGAATGATGGTGTGAATCCAACCCAGACTCACAAGTCCTATACTACTTAGATAATGGAACATTTCAGCAGTGCTTACCTGAGTACCAGCCCATGCCCAGGGGGTATCTTCCAACCCTTGCTAATTGGTCTTCATTCCCTGCTTTTCCTAAAAGCGCGGTCTTACAAGGGAAAGGAGAGAAGACAGTTTTTAAGTCCTAAAAGAACCTTTTCCTTCCACCCACCTCTTTTTCTGGTTATCTAACATACTGAAATGTTTCTAACATACATTTAGTTCACTTCCATTCAGCTTTGCATGTTTGTTCTCCAGTATAATGTCTTTCCCACCAGTACCAATAACTGTCACCAGCAACACACTGGATTGCGTCCAGCTTACGTTTAATAAATGACCCATCTGTTTTCAGACTGTCTGTATGATTTCCTTTGGTTGTAATCTTGTCCATTGGTCCATGGAGAACTCATCATACCTGGCTGCTGCCCATGCCCTCTCTGTCTGTGCTCTGCTGGCTTCAGCAAATGCTTGTAAATTGTCCTAATCCCTCAGAACTCCTTCACTTTTTTCCCAAGGAGATGGAAAGTTTTTTGGATTGTACTGCTTGATATCTTTTTTTTCCAACTGAAACAACCTCAGACTCTGCCTGCCTGTTGTCCACAGTGAGTTTCCTTTCTTGCAGCATTTTGGGATGTCATCTTAATCAATGTAACAATACAGACACCTTCCAGAAACTTCTGTTTGCACTGAGTGACTTTTCACTGGAAAACTGATTGCTTTGTTGAGGTTTAATTCTCGCTCTTGTAGAAATCAGTATTTGAAATTATGATGGTTCATTTTTAAAACTGCCATGAAATCAGATCAGGTTCAAGGATTTGTTTCTCTCCTGCCTCTTCCCAACCTCTCTGCACCTGCCAGCTTGCCAATTCCTTGTCTAAGGAATCAGCCTTCAGCTTTGATTACTTAAACTAGTGGTCAAACACTACTGCAGTCATGGCAGTGGATATTTCTCTGCATCCACAGAGGCACGGTGACTGTTTTGGTTAGATGCTTTGGGGAAGATGCAGTCAATGCCCCCAACAGCTATAGCTTAGTACACACACACAGGGAAAAACCACCAACTCCAAGGATGACTGAGGTAGCAAAACCAGTAGGTACAATTCTATTCACACTCAACCTAATATAAGCTAAGTGTAACTTTGGTTGTTCACTGGAGTCTCCAGGGCACAAACTGGAGAAGAATCTTTGTAACACAGCCTGTAACCGTACTTGCAAGTTATATAAAAGAAGTAGAATGATGAGCAGCCTTTTTGTGTGGTTTTATTTGGAGGCCGCAGAAGATCAACAACAACACTATACTAGCAAATATAACTTTGCACCTTGGGTTGATATGAATACCATTAGACTGGATTCATTTGTTTGGCCTGAAGTTTATTCATTGTTTATATAATATTTTGAGGCAGAGAATGAAAATTATATTCATGGGACAGAACTCTGTCTTGGCTAGATACTGTGAACAGTGAAAAATACACTGTGCCCCAAATGACTATCATCATCATATGAGACAATGACCTGTTAGAGACTGATGAGAAGCACTGGTGTCGGTGAGCTGGCAACTGTTTCAGTGCAATAAGTACATATCAATTGAAGCAAACTATTTGCACTTTGAAACCCAGAAAATTGGGCTTGGAAATTTCATAAGATTAATTTTGGTTTTTAAGTCTGATTTTTATGGCACTTGAAGTGGAATGCAAAGAAAATAGGCTCTCCTAATGTGCTTTAACACTTTCAGTTTAATACTTTTAAAAACAAAAAAAAAAGGGGAAAAAAAGCATTGAAAGTCACCAGCTAAGATGAGGTCTAGGGATAAGATTTCTACTAGGACCAAGCTGGTTTCCTATTCCTATTATCTGGTGCCTAATGTTACAGTTTTCTATAAATTCTGTCTATTCTCCTTTTTTTCCCTCTGATTCTGACTGCAGCCATGTTATTTACCAGCTCCCTGTTCACGGATTTTACATAAACAATCAGAAAAGATGAAGTCACAGTGGGAAAAGGGAAAGCCAGCATCACCTGAGTACCTCTCACCTCTTGCCTTTTTCAGTGATATAACTGAAATCATTGACTGCTCTATTTGCCTGCAGTACAGCAGCATACAGTTCCTATCGAAGTCCCTTAATGGGTCAGATCATTAGAGTGCACAACTCAGTGCACTCAAGCATATATCTCTCATACTAATTGTGTCCAATCAAATAACAAGATCAGTACAGACTCTAAATCATTTAGGCTTGTTAAAATGCCACTGCTAAGGCTCTTTGTGCCATTTTCAGGGTGTAGCTGCTTCATGCTGTGATATGCTCTAGAAATAAAGCAAGGAGGAAGAAAAATATGAAGTTTCCCTCCCATATTTGTAGATAAATTTCATCTTTTGTTTCATTAGCAATTTATTAGATTTCACCCCTATTATACGTCCTAGTTTTTGTGGTTTCTTTTCTTAAAGTAAACAGTGCTGGTCTAGGTTTTTAGTTTTGTTTGGTTGGTTGCTTCTTCTTTCTGTTCTATTCAGAGAGCTGCAACACTGACCAGCTGCTAAGGGAGATGGCTACATACATGTGAAGCACACAGTGCATTCTCTGCATCTGTTGTGCAGATGCAGGAATCTGACCTATTCTCTTCCTCTAAACCACCTCAGCTTCCTGTAAAGATTGGGTTAATACTCCTGTATCACAACAGAAGTTCAATGTGTTTAAATCCTTTCATGACTAAATCCAAATGTATGATATTATCTCCACAACTTAGTTTTTCAGCAATAACTGGTCCCCAAGTGAATAAATCCACCATCCTTATCTTGCCTTCTACAGCCACGTGCCTGCACCTCTGAAACACCAGGTCATCTCAGGTAGCACAAGTGCTAAGCGGTGACCTCGAGCAGAGAGAAACTCCATTACCTTCTCAGCAGGCTTCCTGCAATTACTGCAAGCTAGGGTTCAAGTGCATTAGCAGAGAATAGAGGGGAGCTAACAGCTGAATGGTAAAATGCTTCTAACACTTTTCCCCCTTTTTCTTGCTAATTCAAATAGCTGAAGGGGCATACACAATTTTACTTCTTTTAGACAAGCTGAAGTTGATTAAAATGTCGCATATGCTGGATATTATCCATTAGGTTACTTTAAAAAGTGCTATCTACATAACCTTTGTGAATTACTTCTAACATCCTATGAAGCATAATCACTATCAGATGAAAATGAAGCATTAAAGTACCTAAAAGGTCAAAATGTGAATTTAAATTTCTTAAAATTGCAAAGGTGGCTTACCTCTCTGATTCTTTCTATTTAGCTGAAGTGATAAGTCACTCTAGTATTAAAACAGTAAAACATTCAACTCTACCTTCTGTAAATCTGTATTAGTAATAATACCCTGGAAAACAGAAGTCAAGGGGAAAAACAATATCCCTGCTGTTTACAATGCAGTGTTTGGAAAATATTTTTTTTAAATCCTGTGCTCTATCCCCAATATTTCTGCAATGGCTTTTTAACATAGGAGTAGAAAGAGTATCTGTGGCACAGGTCTGACTAAGGTCTTCTCTTAGGTAAAAATGTAAGAAAAATTCTACTGGTACAAGAGAATATATATCTAGTTCTATCTGTAATGGGAATTTATGTAAATATTCATGTGTTCTTTTTTAAAGTATTGTATTATTTGTGAGTATATTTCAGCACAAATAGTATGAAAAAAATAAAAATTAATGCTCCAAACACAACAGCCCTCATAAAAGAGGAACCCATCAATCTATCAAGTATGTAAAGTGAAAAATCAGAATTTAGAAACAGACTTTGCTTTCAAGCCTCTCAGGCACTGTTAGCAGGAGAAGGATGACTTTCTCAGTCGTAATGAGAGCTTGTTTCAGTCTTGTGCACAAGCTGTAAATCAAGCAGTGGTCTTTATTGTGACCATGTCCTGCTCTCTGCAAAGTTGTAAGAGCACCAGGTACTCTCCTGCCAGCTCGGTGCCGGTTGCAGGGGCCATTTGCAGCAAATAATGTTGGACTGTGTGAAACACAGGTGTGGGGGTGGGAACAACAAAGTACCTGTTTTCCAAAGGACAAAAAAAGTCACTGCCCCAAACAGGGACTGTAGAAAACAAATGAATATATTTAAGAGAAGGCAAACCCACCAATGTATTAGCTGTCCAGGACCCCAGAAGAGGGCTCCTCTTGGGTGTCAGAAGTTGTCTTTAGGAGCACTGAACATGTCTTTGTATCCCTGTATCTGTGTTGTTGCTTCTTCCCTCCACTCCTTACCTCTTTTATCACAGCTAGACTTTCTTCCTCTTTGTTAAATTACAATGGGGGGCATAGATCTAGTTGCTATGAGTTGGTAAAGGCACCAAAGTGTTCAAATAATGCAAATAATGTATAATAATGACTGATTGGCCTATAGTTCTTAGATTAATAAGCATAATCTGTGAAGAATTTTTCTCCAGTTAAGTTTTATGTAATGGCTTTCTCACTGCAAGGTTCAGTCATTGCTGCTGAAGACTCTCAAGCCAGAGGGAGCTGACAGCACTCACTCTGAAGCCCAGCAGCACTGACGCTGACTAAAAGTGCATCCATAGCTGTCAAGGATGGCTAGAGGCAGACAGCCTCTTTGGGCAGCATGGCTGCTATGCCTCCTTCTTGCTGAGATCTGATGTGAGCCTGCCTTGAAAGTGCTGCCATAGCAAAGTCGTTTTACTTTTGGGGATAAACGTGTACAGAAAAAAACACCCTCCTCAAAAAACCCAACAAACTCCTACTGTGACTCCATGGTATCATCCAAGATTTGTTTGACACAGATAGTTCATTTGTAATAACCATAATAATTATGAATTAGACTTCATCTAAGGTTCCGAAATGACTTAACATAAATCAAATAAAACTCACATTGCTGTGCTCAGCCATATCGTGCTTTTACACCTGGTTGACCTAAGCACAGGTAAAATAGTATTTTTATTTTTTTTTCAAATTCAGAAATTTTAAGACCAGAAAGGATCATTATACCATCTGTCTGCTTGTCCATTACATTTCTTCTGATTCCCACCCAACTGAAGCCATTAAAATTTTGTGTAACTAAGAGTATGCTCACATTATTATGAATGTTTGAGTTAGCTCATTTGAATCAGTTGTCCTCCTCCCATTTAAGAGGGGGGGGTGGGGAGGGGGGTGGCACACCTAGTCCATTGTAACGCCTTAGGTTAGCCATCTTATAGCACATTTGTAACAAATTGGTCTGAATGCAGGATTAGTTTCTGTGTCAGTACACCTTCCAGCCAAATGCTCATAATTTCTCTAAATATACTACGTCTCACACCTGCAATCATATGCATAAACCCAACAACACATTTTCCAGAAAGGAATCACTGCTCATTCAAATACAGAAAATCCATCACTTTTATTGGTAGATTATTTTACTGGATAATCAACATCACTTAAAAATGTGCTATATTAGTCATTTGAATGTGATTGGCTTTAACTTGCAGCAATTCACTCTTGTTATGCAATTCATAGGTAGTTTAAAGAGCTCTTTAGTTTCAGGTATTTTGTCCCCCTGAAGCACTTACACACCATAATCAAACTGTCTCTTCATTGATATGATAAAGTAAATGGATTAAGCTCTGTGTGTTCCTTGCCAAAACCCAACTTCCCTAGTTCTGAAGTGTGGTTATTTGCCTTCTCTGATTTTCCACCTATTTTTACAGCTATGGGGAAAAACCTGTATATAGTATTTGTGAACAGTACTGTAATATGCCACACAGAGAGTTTTATGTACTTCTTTATTTCTCCTAGTTTTTTATTTCCCTGCTTATACATCTAAATATCACCTCAGACTTTGAGTCATAGAAGTTGATGCAAAGTTGTTTGTTTCCTATGATCTTTAAATCCTTCCAGATCACTGCTTTCAAGAACATAGCTGCCCATTCTGTATCACAGTGGTAGTTTTCCCCCGCTAGATTAGTGTCTTTTCCTGGATTCTGTTAAAATTGTTTGTGTTCTAATATCCATTCCTGTTAAATGACATATGGCTGTTTATGAATATTCACAGATATGGTTTACTGTTAGTGTGTTGATACAGTGTATCTTATCAGAATTTCATGCAGTTTTAAGCCTGACACTTGAAGGCTAAGACTATTAACTCTACAGAATTACCTTTGTTAACGAAGCTTTTTAAATAATATCAAATGAGCATAATTCAGTGGCTGAATTAGGAATCACAGGAAAACTCTGGTGGAGAGAGAGCTTGGGAGGTGTCTGGTGCAAGCAGCTGCTCTCAGCAGAGCCAGGCATGAGGGCTGCTCTTCAGTGCTCCCTGAGCCACCCCTTGACCAGGTTCAACCTGCCCTGGTCCTCCAGCCCCTCCTGACAGGGTGAGTGCTCCAGCCATGATCACCTCAGTGGCCCTCTGCTGAGTTCGCTTGAGTTTATTGCTGTCTTTCCTGTACCAGGGGTCACAAACTGTGTGCAGCATCTGGGTGTAGCCTAATGAGTGCCAAACAAGTGGGGACAATCCTGTCCCTTAACTGATTGGCATACAGCCCAGGATGCAGTTGGCCTTCATGGCTGCCAGAGCACACTGTTGGCTTCAGCTCAGCTCCCTGCCCACAAGGATCCCCAAGTCTTTCCTCCAGAGCTACTCCCAACCAAGTAGTCCACAGCCTGTATTGCTGGAGGTGTTATCCCTCTCAGGGTCAGGACTTCCATGTGTCCCTGTTGAATTTCAGAAGATTTCTATCATCCTGTTCCTCCTGCCTGTCCAGATCCCTCCAGATTGTAGCCCTGCCCTCAAGCATACCCACCAGTCCCACCAATTTGACATCAACTGCAAGCTTGACATGAGTGCAATCCCTCTCCTCCTCCAGGTCACATAATCTTAATCAGGACATATCCCAGTCCAGACCTCTGCAGTAATCCCCTTGATACTGGCATTAACCACTATCCTCTGAGTCCAATCATACAGCCAGTGTTTCATCCATCTGGTTGTCCACTCATGCAGACTGTAATAGCCTGCCTTGGTTTCAAGAGTATTGCATGAGACATGGTCAGAAGCTTTGTTAAAACTCAGGAAAATAGCATCCACTGCTCTCCCCTCATCCACAAATCCTATTGCATTATTACACAAGCAATTATGTTGGTGAGGTATGGTTGATCCTTGGCAAATCCATGCTGACTCTTCCCAAACAATCCTCCTTATCTGTGTGACTAGAATTGTGTTTGAATTAATATTAGACTAATTACAACATCTTCCTTAATGACCTTCTCATTTTAATATCTTCATTAAAGGACAATGGGGCCGACTGCACCCTCAACATATTTGCTGACAAAAAACTTGAAAGAGTGGCTGAAACATGAGAGGGTTGTGCTGCCAGTCAGATAGAGCTGTACAGGCTAGAGAATTGGGAGCACAGGAACCTCATGAAATTCAACAAGGAGACATGAAGAGTTCTGCATCTGGGGAAGAATAACTTGGGCATCAGTAAATGCAAGAAGCTGATGGACCAGAAGGCAGCTCAGCAGGGAAGGAGCTGGGGTCCTAGTGGACAACAAGCTGTCCTTGAGACAGAAATGCTCCCTCATGGTAGACAAAGCCAAAGCTCCCTGGGCTGCTTTAGGCAGAGCATTGCCAGACAGTCCAGGAAGGTGATCCATCTTCTCTACCCACCATTTAAACTGCTGAGCACAGTTTTGTGTTCCCCAGTGCAAGAAAGACATGAACTTACTGAAGCAAGCCCTGTGCAGGGCCACAAAGATGATTAAGATACTGGAGCAGTTTTCCCATGAGGAGAGGCAAAGAGAACTGGGATTCTTCATCCTGGAGAAGAGAAGGCTCAGAGGATCTCATCCATGTGTACAAATACCTGATGGGAGAGAATGAAGACAAGGGAGCTAGTCTCCTCTCAGCAGTGTCCACTGACATGGACAGTGGGCAAAGTTAAAACACATGAAACTCCATCTGAATAAAGGAAAAAACTTTTTTACTGTGTGGGTGGTCAAACACTGGTACAGGCTGCCCAAACAGGTTGTGGTGTGTCCATTCTTGGAGATACTCAAAACCCAGCTGGACGTGGTCCTGCACAATCTGCTCTAGCTGACCCTGCTGTAGCAGGCAGATTGGACCAGAAAATGTCAAGAAGTCTCTTCCATTCTAAACCATTCTGTGAGTCATTAATTTCAGCTTCAAATTCCATCTGTTAACCTAAATAAATTGTATATTTTTAATTTATAAATATTTTCTTATCAAGATTGTCATATAGTGTCTGCTTATATCTTTTTAATTGACCATACTCAAAAGTGGGAGTTTATTGATAGAGGTTTATTCAAGTTCAGAAGCATATTGGCATTGTGTAGAAGTTAAAAGCCTTGGGGATAAGCCTATGAAGACTAGCTGTGGCATTTCCAGCCTTTCCTAGGTTATGATCTTTTTGACATAATAGTAATGTCCTAAGCATATCTAATCTCGTGGCTGTTTTCCCAAAGTGATTTACATTCGTGTGGGATGCTTGTAACACACATAACAATAGAGACTCATTTTATTAGTGTGAGGAGGTTTGTTTTGTGTGTGTCTGTTTTTCCTAACATGGTTTGAGTCCAGGATTAATTTTGCAGCAATAAAGTTCTTATTTTGCAGTTTTTATTAGATATAGTCATGACTACCTGAACACATTACTGCTCCACAGGGGCAACACTGGCAGACACAAGGCACTCTGACAGAAATACATATTCTCCCTATGGGGCAGTAACACACACAAATGATCATGACTATAGAGTTGTATTTATTTAGTTATTCAGATTTATTTCTGCTCCCAACTGTATCCTGTAGACCCATTTTTGAAAGATAAAAGGAAGACTATAAACATTAAAGTTGAAGCTCTCAAACCCAGTGAGTCAAGATATATACTGGATTAAAAAAGAATCTGAGTGGAAAAGTTTTGGGTTTTTTTTAATTTCTAAACAAACCATGGACACATCTACTTTCAATGTACCTTCAGGTACCTTTGCCTGACTTACCTCTTTTCTTTCAGCTTCAACCTACTCTCTGTAAACATGAGGGCAAAAGCTGACCTCACAACCTTGTCCCTAAGTGCTCACTCTAACAGCTGCTTTGTTTCTAGATCCATTTGATAACCCAATGTAATACAACATGTGTAACCCCAAGTTAAAGCCAACTGACCTCATCTTCTTTTCTTTCCATATGGGAGCAAGACAGTGCCTGTGATTTACAGCACTGCCTTCCTCGTCGTTGCTGCTAAGCTCACCACGAGTCCCCCCCCCTCCTCCTCTGTTCCCCATTCCTAGCACCAAGCTCCCCCACCACTCAGCCCCCC
>JAOBAS010000072.1:17745183-17759709 GCA_025311575.1 Elanoides forficatus | reverse complement strand
AGTGATGCAGAGATAGAGCAATTGGTTTCATCAAACAAGATGGGTAAATCTCTGGGCCCCATCTGGAAAGTCCTCCAAACGCTTAATTGACTCTGTGGCTCTCTTCATTTCCCATCAGAGGAACTATCTTTTCTCCCTGCCTTATAACCTTAACCTTCTCTCCAATAAAACAATCAAATCCTACTTCCCACTTTCCGAGTGCTCAATCAGTCTCCCTTGCCCTTTGCCACCTTCTTCACCCTTGCCCCACAGCCTGCAGATGTCATTCCTGTTATATATTATAATGAATGCCTGTGAATGTTTGCAAAATTCATATAAAAGGTAGTAGCTAAGGGCTGATTTTCTGCCTACTGTAGAGGAAAGAATCTGACAAATCTGTTTTGTCTACTTTCAGGGTAAAAGACTGATAACAAAGAGGATTGGTAAAAAAGATCTCAGTATTGCACATATATTATTAAATGTGCACATGTATGTATCTTTCCATCTAGTTCTGCTTTTTCTGTCTAATCCCTGTATTGATGGGCACAGAGCTGATCCAAGCACAGAAAAGCCCCAGGAAATACTGATGTTTCTGAAAGTGTTCATCCTGTCTTTGCTCTTCTACAGTGCAACTGTAGTAGAGAAACCTTTTGTTTGGTGCACATTATTTCTGCCTTTGCATGTGGCTTGATGTCCTGTTTTCCATCCTAACCCTTGTACTCTTTAGAGCAGGAATTTTGTTGAGCCATGCCTATATTTGAAATAGGACCTACAGGCTTGGTAAGGGGATTGATGGGGCTTTATCACTATGTACAGTTAATGAGAAAAGCAATGCACTGCACATATCACTAAATGGAGCAGGGAGTGTTTAAGGGGCACTTCTTTTACCTTTTAATTTTGCAGGTAAATTTATAAAAGGTCATTTCACTTTTCAACTTTCCATTTTATCTATCTCAAAATGGCTTGTTATCAATAGAATGAAAATCTTTGCAGACTATGGGTGGTTCATTGACCGTAGACTGAGAGCCATTAGCAGGGCTAATACCAGATATCTCATCTACAAATATACACACATATTCAAAAATACTTCTTTTTTTTTGCATTTTAATTCATTTTCAAGCCTTTTCTTGTACAAATATTACAACAATTTGGCTTTATTTATTACTCCAGTGACTTTTTTACAGATCAAAGATGTTAATATTTCCTAAAAGCAAAATGAAAGTTATCCTTTTGGTTACATCATTTGCTATTCTTATTGCTCCATTTACTTACTGCAGCCAAGGAGCAGAAAGAGTGCTAAAGAGTAACTATAAGTAGTATACACATGCAACACTCATGGACTGTATGGCCCTCCCAATTTTACTGAAGAAATTCACTAATAAAGATGATAGATCCAGCAAAAGATATTTGTTCCTGAAAGTCCAGCTCTTGAGTGCTTAATTCCCTGAAGTGGCATCGTCGACCAATGTGATGTGTCCAGACCTCCTGTAGACAGTGGGCTCCAGCATGTAGATGATCACTCCTTGTCTTCTGACATTCCTCAGCAGAAGGTGCAGTGCCTCCTTCTCTGGAAGCAGGGCACCTTCATCTATCCCAAATCTAGACCCCTGTCCTTTCTTGAGGGACGGGGTCAACTATTCCTTGGGGGATCTCAGCACTGCCCAGTCTTTCCAAAAAAGAAAGCCACCATTGGTATGACTGCTGTTAGCTACAGGTCTCTCTGTCACATAACAGCTGGCTTAAAAGTGGGTTGGCAATTCTTGCAAATCCCTCTGCTCCACACAAAGCAATAAGCCCAACAGACTTTGGATTAAATAATAAAAGTTATCTGATTATGACAGCATGGAAAAGCATAGAACTAGTGGTGTTGCAAGAACACGTCTCATGTCCTTGCTTTCTAAATAGAACATCAGCTGAGCTGCTTTAACACACTTACGTATAAAAAGATATTTTTACAATTGAATGAAAGCAGTATCAATGTTCTTAAAATAAAATTAGACTTCTAGGACTCCCATTTACAACTCAGAAGATTGTTCCTTTTTCTGCTGTAATATTTCTGAAAACCATCATGCATTTACCTTGTTGCCTGTAAAATCAGAATCCCCTTTCTTTATGTATCTTAATTAGCAGATCACACAAACAAACAAACAAAATATCTCCTAGCATAGAAATGTCTGTTACATAGCACTACAGTAATCTGTAAAGCTAGATTCATTTCTTCAGAGTGACAGAGGGAAGAAATGAATAAACACTTTGAGAATGCATAAACAAAAGTATGTTCACAGGGCCCCTTCATTATGACACAGACTTAAAAAAACTTGTAATACCACAATTAGAAAGGGAGAGCTGTTTGCTATGCTGGCTGTAGCTGGTCAAACAGATGGAAGACTCCACTGAGTCCTTTACTAGACATCCGCTAGTCTCTAAATGACAGCACGAAGTCTGGACTGTCCCTTAATGGGACATCTGTGTCTCTGAATTTAGAACTGCCACACTGCAAGATCACACACACTGGAATACCCAGAGCCACTGCTTGGACACATACCTGATCGTTATTACAGTATTATTCACGTGTGCCAGAGCTTTAGAGGGAAATGATTAAATGACATTATAAACTCACCACTAACTGCTCATGGCAGGATGGGGGATTTCTGAGTGGCTGGCAGAATATGATTGTAGTCTAAGTGAAACAGATTTGGTAGAATAGTTTCAATTATGTACCTAAAGAAAGGTTCTGGACTGAATACAACCTTATCAAATGCAGTTCACTGAGTCTGAAAGCAGCTGTAAATTCAGTGGAACTAGGAACTGCAAACCATGTAATTTGAAAATGTTCATCATCCAGAACACCCTGTGGATTACAGACAAGGCTATTTTAGTTAAACAAGTAACTCAGAAATGTCTCAAAATGATGGCTAATCACAAAGGGTCGAAACAATTGTTGTTGTTACCTATTGCTTTAAAAGCCCCACCATTTAGTGCAAACACTTGCAGTGATGTGAGGCAGGAAGTTGAACAGTTCTCATTGTATTTACTCCTACGGTCCATAAATTTTTGCTATTGTAAGTGGTTCAAAGACAGAAATAGACATGATGAAACACAAAAATGTGCAAAACCTGCCAAACTCTTCCCTTGCTCACAGTCCTCCTCGGCTTATTCTGAAACATATGCCATTGTAAAACTGTTAGGAGCCCCTTAGGATCCCTGAGTCCACTAAATTAACAGCCTACGCCACCCCTTGAATATAGGAAGATATAAGAGAGTCCTACAAGAAGCTCTAAAAGAGTGAGCAGTGGGAATGAGAGACATAAGGGGGAGGGCAGAAGAAGAAATCTCCCCCTGAGGTTTCCAAATAGGAGGTTTTCTTCTAAAATCATTGTATTCATCTGATAGAAAAAAGGGCCCTAGAAATCTTCTACAGATGTCTCTTAAATGCTGCCTTTGTTTTAACTCCAGCAGGGAAGCTAATTTGCTGACGATGCTTGGGGCACAGGTGACCTAAGGTTTTCTGGCTCCATAAATGGAGGGAAGCCCAAAGAGGCTGCATACCTCAACAGTACTTTCTTTGAGCCCTAAATGAGGATTGAAAGTTTTGAAAGCTACCAGTTCAGCTGAAAGGCTAGGGAACACATATGTGTTGCATTTAGAAATATAGTCAACCCATTCAGCTCCTCACCTTCAATTATGCTTGAAAGGCTGTAAATCATTTTATAATGACATAGAAGTGGTTTCTTCACAGATGTACTTTCAAGTCTATTAAGTATTCTAAAGAAATGTTATGATCGCAGAAGAGAAGTCTACATGAGGAATTTACTTGCCGCAAATTTTTGCATCTCACTGTGAAGACAGCCTGCTTTGTGGGTTAAAGAAGAACAGAAAAGGCAGTCATAGACAATTGTCTTTAAACTTTCTGCTTGAGACTACAAACTTGGATTCTCTGTATTTTGCCAGGTGTGACAGGTCCTTGTGTAGGATAATGCATAATGTCCCCCCTCCTTTCCCCGCTTATTTGCCCTTCTTATTCCTGTCCCTAACTCTCTAATGTTCATGATCTGCAGGAAGCTGTGTAACAACACAGGTAAAAGGCACTGGGACATTAACACCCTACAGCCAATTAACTGGACTTGCTTTACTTAACTGTATTTATCAGATGCATAAATTCTTTTTTTTTTTCAAAATAAAAAAATGAGACAATACTGCATGTAATATCAACAACTTATATTAGTTTTAGTTCTTTCCCAAGATTTGTAATTTTTTTTAATGTGATACATTCACCACAAATTACAAAGCATAATAAAACTGTTTTGTCCTCATTACATGTTATAAAGTGGAAGGTTTACAGACCTTTTGAATATTTTCTCTGCCACGGTTTTATTCTCCTGCTCATTGCTGCTTCAGAAGTCTTTGCTTCCAGATGTGGCAGTCCCAAAGGCAGTTCCTTTGGGAATAGAAATACAGAGAAGGCAGAACAGGTTGCTTTTCTCTGCACTGAATTCATCCACAGTTGGTGCTTATGAAAAATAAAAACTTGTACCCTCTGCTCATATCATTCAGTGTAATCATAGGTAATTAGAGTTAATCAGCTGTCCATATTAAAATAAAAAAGAAACCTCTTTCTTCTCTCTTCATGAGAATACTGTAAATATTCTAAAGAATTCATGCACTAGTTACATTTTACTGACTGTCTGTTATTTTTTAATTCTTTTATTTAAGGAAGTGTAAATAAGAATTGTTAACTGTTCCTAGAAAAAAAGAAAAAAAATCTGTTTGGCCCTAAGTTTCTCATTATAGCACATCCTGCTAGAGTATTCCATGTATTGGTTTCTGAGTTATTTGAAAGACAGACTTGTACAGGTTCACACTACATATAAGATTGTGTTTAAAAATGAAGGTAATTAAGCTTTGGGACATTTTCTATGAGACTTTATGGGGCAGATCCACAAAAAGATGTAAAATTTCAAAGGATCAAAACAATCCCAGGGATGTCTAAACAGTTTAGTAATGCTTATTCCTGGACACTGCTTTGTAAGTGTAGGTGTAGCTTCTGAGTCAGGAGTTCAAAAGATCTTCTGAAGAGACTTCTCAGAGCTGATATGAAATGTTTTAGCAACAGAAGTATGAAACTTCATGGTGGAGAAAGCTTGGTGGTCCTGCCACAGAAAGGACCATAGGTACTGCAACAATTCATTTTTAGGTTTTTGTGCATCTTCTTGTTCTCCAAGTGGCAGATACCACCATAGCTCACTGGGTAGAGGCACTGAGTGATCTGCTTTTAATTTCTGTCTTCTGTCAAAGGAATATTCTCACACCAGGCTCTAGACTGCTTGGTAAGTGGAGATAAACAATGGTGAAGCAATAAGGCTGTAAAGAAAGAAAAGGAAAAAAAAAAAATTAGAATTACTGTAGAGCACAAGTAGCCATGTGACACATTACTTGCATCCAAAATGAAAAGTTCTGGGGAATGTGAGGTCTCTTGAGAACATCAATCAGAAGTTTCAGTCTGCCGTTTAAGTAACTTTCCTATTATAACTAGAATATCTGGTCTTGATGAATTTTCCATTGCTTGAAATCATATATCAGGCTAGGAAAGTAGAAATTTAAAAGCTTTCAAGTAAATAGATAATACAGGGGATGATAGAATGACAGTTAAAGAAATTAAGATAATGGACAAAGATAGAGAAAAGTTAATTTTGCTGGCTGGTTTAAGTGCAGTGATAAGTTCAGGAAAAGAAATCTATAAATTCTGATACTAAGAGATCAAATCAATAGAAAGTACCTAAAATGCAGAATCATTTTGATTCAGAAAACACAGCTGCAAAGTCATAATTCCTCACTTAATTCTTTCTATGATGTGTATGTTCAGGACAGGACTGTTATACTGTGGTCCCTTCAAGCCATTGAAAGTTTTCAGAAATCATCATGATACAGAGCTCACTTATGTAACTCATAGTAGATTAAATTAATATGCACAGTGGCCAAGATTCTTTTCTGCAGAAGAATAATGGTATTAAACAGAATCAAATGAACTTGATGATGGCTCAGTCTAACTGCGTTTTTTCATGACATGAAGGACTGTGGAAAGACTCAGTGCATCATCTCACTTGTAGTACTGCACACTAAGTTAGTGAGTCTGATGCTGGTGTGATAAATCTACTCCTTCTTACTAATGTGAGATAGCTCAATGAGTCTTCTAGACCTAAAATGAGATGGTATTCATCCTTATCTCTCCAGGTAAACCAGTTTTCTGAAATCAGTTCATATTACCTGATTAAAACTGATTAAAATTTCAAATCCCAGTCCAATATGGCACTTAGGTACAGATATGGTCACAAAACCCCACTGGTATAATGAAATTTGAATGAGAATGCCGGTTCACAACCAAGCCACCAGACTTTTTTTTAAAAGAACAGAGATCTGCACTTTAACCAAATTCAAGACAGAATTTTGGAGCAACAGCAGCTCTGCCTTGGGGTTTGAGATGTTGGAAACTGGTACCACTGGCTTTGGTACAGATGCGGACCTATTTTGCAAATAAATAATTTAACTGAGGATAATATCTAGTGTTCTGTGTAAAGGAGGATTTTGCTAATATCTCCATTTGATTAGGTATTTGTGCATTTCATAAGGTTTGCCATATACCTGGAGCAATTTCTTTTCCTGGCCAAGGAACCTTCAAGGATACAATAAAACACTTTTTTCCTTTTATTTTTGGTGGTGCTTTGTTGCTTAGTTGCCACCTTGGGTTAACCCCATAGCTTAAGGTAACTACATTCTTTCTTTGTATAATGGTTGTAAGTCCCAGGAAAGAGGGACAGCAGTGTGAAATGGTGTATAGTTGAACTTAAAAAATAGGCATATATTACTCATCTGTATCTGCTATGAAAAAGAGCTGGAAAGAATCAGCACTGTTGCAAGGACCATACTATGTAAATAAGGTTTCTCTGCAATAGAGCTGACAGAAGATACACTTTAAATTTTACACCAAAAGAATTAGGAATGTTTGGGGCTTCTGGAGTGCAATGAAAGTAGGTTAAACTGTTGTCTTTCTGTACGAGCCTTGACTGAGATTGGGAAGATCAGGGACTGGAAATACGTGTTGTCAGTTCTCAGAGATACAATGGGGGATTTTAAATGTCATTTGGAAAGAGGAACAGTTAAACTACTTCACAACACAATCCCAGAAAGTGCTCTAGAGGTTTAGATAATTTCCAGGGAGACCCCATTGATTGCACAATGATTACATCAGTCACCAGATACACAGAGGTGTGATAGCCTGAACAGTACAGGGATATGGTTTGAATGATGAACAGCAAGAAGATGATAGCACTCAAATGAATAGATGCTGCTGGTTAAAATTTTTTCTTTGCTCTTAAACTGAGATCACAATTTATTTTCTAGTAAAAATAATAAATATATTCAGTTACTCCCCAACAAGTTTAGAAAGAGGAAAAAATGCATTCTGGTAGAGAAAAATAAATTGTTTTGGTTTGTTTACAATGAAATATTGTGGATGTCCTAAAGCTATACAGATAAATGTAAACACTGCCTGCACTTGCATAATTTCATGTTATCACAAGTAGTATATTCCCAATAAAAGTAATGTGTGACTGTATGTTTCAGAGATCTGAGGTTAGAGTATAATGCAACATTGATAGCTTGTAAAATGTGATTCCTCTTCTGAATGCTCCCTGCATCCTGTGAACCTTCACAGAAGGCTGCTGTTGTTACCTAGCCAAGCTGGCCACACTGCTACCCCTCTCTTCTTCTATGTGTATGTCTGAAGTGTTTATCAAATCATTGACCAGTGTTCCCCTGCCATTGCAAAAAAGGCCATGGTTAGAGCACCCCACTAAGGGTGTTAGGCAGCACATAAAAATCACATGTAGTAGTAGTGAAGGTTCACATAAAGACTTATATTAAGCATATGCCACTTTCATTAGTCTCAACATCTCTATGCCTAATGCATAATGTCTGGTAATACCATTAGCACATACCAAGTGCAACTTTGAACTAAAATAAAGATGAAAAAAACCCTCACCCTGAACATGCTCTTACAGAAGCTTTTAACAACTCAAAAAATCATTAAATATTACTACAGGATTAGATCATTAATAGCTATTCTAATATTTTCAAAGAAGCTGGAGGAAAACATAAAAAACCTGTGCTTGCTGTATGCACTATTTCATATGGAGATGTCTACAGAGATAAAGAAAAGGGTACTGGGTATTTGTCTAGGAGACATCTACTGAGTTCTGAGAACTTAATACAGATGAAGTAGTACATACACAGTTTGTTTTCAAATTCAAGTTTTGATATTTGGTTTTGGAAAAAGACTTGGAAGCACTGCTGAAAAGCACAGGACAATAGGTCTTTGGATTAGTATACACTCGGAAGATACTGTCAGAATTTTGGTAGGATTCTTTCCATGTGAATTACCTGGGCAACTTCTTATAGTTGATTACACACAGAGGTAAGCTCAGTATAAGCACAAACTTTGATTGCTTTAATAGATTTTTCCATTTCCAACCTTAAAATTTCCTCAATGGAGAAAAGGTGACTCACCTCAGAGACATCTGCGTACTGTAGAATTGTGTTTTGACTCTTTCTGTCTTTAATTTTTGCAGTGAATCTCAGTTATTAGTCCTTTTACTGGAGCAGAAGACCTGACTGTAGACCAGACATCCTTTCTTCAGTAGTACCTCCAAGGACTGTTCTGATTTTAGAAACTTGTGCAGGAGGTCTGTCCAACTTGTTAGATAGAAGTATAGACACTATATAGTGCTTGCTCCTTATGTAGGTTTTTTGCCTCTGGAATTCATATGAAAGAATGTTAGTTCAGGTTTTGGAATTTAAAGAATCCTGGTCTCAAAAGGAGAACAATAACTTGCTGAAATGGCATGGTAGTTACTGCTGAAATGAAAACGTAGTCCAGACTGGTAGTTCTCATTCTAACTGAATACTGAAGATCGGTCTAGCCTGTCTAGATCTGTATTTAGCTTCACTGCATTAGCTGTGAGTGAAAATAAATTTCTTCTTTTCTTTCTCTCTCAAATCTCTCAAGTAACAAGTTCATAGTTCATTGAAAAATGTGCATTAAGAGTGCATGGTAAAATAATTTCATTGTTAATTTTTTCATAAATGAGCTGTGTCCTAAATATCCTTTTTTCTCCTGTTCTGATGCAAAGTTTTCCATGGCTTAGAACATAGGTACTTTCATGACTATTATGGCAAGCAAAGTCTTCAGAGAGAATTACACTATGCTCTTGAGGGAAAGTTACACTCTAAGGTTTGCTGATTTCTTGGCTTTTTACTAAAGGAAAAAAAAAAAAAAAAACAAACCAAACATTACTTAATCCAGTTTGGGCTCATTGTGCTTGCTTATAACACTGCAGACACATAAGACTGTATCTATGACTATGATGAATGATTTTAAAATATGACATCAGATAATTTGGAACAGAAACCTAATAAATAACTTGAGCTTTTAATTCTGCTCTGTTATTAGCCAATCACATAATTATAACCGATCTTAAAGTGGATAAAGGAAGATATTTTTTACTGCCAACATGATCAGAACTTACAACTACTTCTGTTATTACACTGATGTATGGTAAATATTCTCAGAATCATAAATTTTTAACAATAAGACTTGAGATGTACAACAAATATCTGTATGCAGTGGTATGACTACAGATATGTGTTTAAATTCCTGGGTTGCTTGTGTTATTTCTGTGTTTCTCATGCTTTTTTTTTTTTTTTTTCATCAGGAACCATAAACACCCTTCGCTCAGAACAGTAACTCTCTTTATGTTATCATACTGCATAAAATATTTTCAATTAGAAGGTTATAGAATAAAATCCTATCTCATGGTAAATGTTAAGGTCACAAAAGCTCCTTAGCATTTTGTAGAAGTGTAAGTTACTTCTAAAAATCCCATCTGAAGACAAAAAACAGTTTTAGGTAAATAATGAAGTATAGTATCTTTCTTATCTTTCCTTCCCACCCACCACTTTGTGTTTAGCTATTCACTTGGATATTTAGTATTAAATGTGTTGTAGACTTCTGCCTACATCTGTAGTATATGAGTTGGTATTCCGTTCAAGGACAAGTGAAAAGACCCTTCACTATACAAAAACCAAGAGACAGCGAGCAGCAGCACATACTATTCTGGTTTTCCTTTGTAATGTGTGGCTAGGTATAGTGCCCTTTGTACTGAGTTACTGTGTCAAGAACTTTCATGGCCTAGTCTTTTCTGCATCCACTCATCAATGAGGAATTTTCAATTGCCAATACAAGTATGTAGAATTTTCTTGAAGAAATTAATACCAAGTTTGGATGCTAGTTTCAAAATTAAATGACCTGACACCCAGAATGATGGAAGTTCCACAGTCTCTTTGGGGAAACTAAGCCTGATTTCAGGGCAATAGGTGAAGGATTTCAACATGCACCATTCTCTAATTTTTTTTGTCATCATTCAGGGCAGTAAGTCTCACAGGATAGAGATGCAGACTGAATATGCCTTTTGCTTTTTCCCTTCTGTTACGACTGGTGCTTTCCTACACTTGTGTAAAGAAGACAAAGCCTGTACAGGGAAAGGGAAGTTATGTGAAAATCTGTTGGCAAGCCCTGGACAGGCTCTGCATAAGGCTGGGCTGTAGGCAGGCAGGACTTGCACAGGCAGCTGTGCCCAGGTGCTAGCTTCAGCCTCCTGTGTGTGGGTCAGCCTGCTGCTGAGGAGAACAGCCTGTTTTAGTCAGCAAGCACTTCAATAATAAGTTTCAGAGCTAGGCTTTAAGCAAGCCCCACTGCCAGATGAAGATGCGAGTCACTGAGCCAGTGTTTGAGGACATAAGAAGCATGCCTCAGTTACTAGTATATCCTCCCAAAGGATCAGTACCTCCTGCCTTTGACATTTAAATCACCTGAATGGTAGCAAAAATGCTTCAGGGGATTTAAATTACATCTTATGTGGAGGGAAAGAAAAAATATCTCTTGGGCATAAAGCATAAAACAACATTTTGTGGTCTGTGTAAGTTTGGGGCAGGGATGGAGCATTATGGGGGTTCAACTGAACCAGGAAGGTTATCTGTTTAGGAGTAAGGAGTGTACATCAGGTTTGTACGATGGAGCATTGTGTTCTTGTTTGGATGCTATTGTGGTGTTTTAGGATGTGACCAACTGCAAGTGAACTCTGGACGCAGTGCTGTAGCTAAGAGAGTGAACACAGTTCTTGATTATGAAATCTGGTATGGCTCAAAGCTATACTCTGTCAGAAAGATCACTGACAAAGCACTTTTGTCCTGCTCTGTTATATTCAGTTCAGTAATGTTACTTAAAAAATGAAATGTGTCAAAAAAGAGCTATTCACATGATTAGAGCTGTATATGATCTTGAAAGCATCCTTACAGTTATGGCTGAAAGATGTTCAATCCAAGAAGCTTTGAAATAAGTCATGCCTTTTATGACCATGTATTCTAAGTGTAGAGAACTCTTTAATCTAGCAGAAATTGTCATGAAAGACACAACGGCTAGAAGGTAAAGCTAGACTAGGTCACAATTTTTTTAAAACGTGGATAATTAAGTATTTAAAGAGTCTACTTGGGGACATACTGGTCTTTTCATCACTTGCAGTCTCTAAGTGAAGGCAGGATTTATCTCAAAAATGTATCCTGTAGTTATAGTTTTGATGAAGAAATTGCTTCGTGACTTTCTACAGTCGTGTTGTGAGCCTATATGATCATAATGGTCCCCTCTGGCCTTAAAATCCATTACACTATTCTTGATTAACTAACTTTGTCAAATGCCACAAAGGGATGAAGGAAGATTTACAGATCCTAAATCACTTGTGGATTCCATATGGCAGTTTTACATATACCTTGGCAAAGCTTTAGCATTACAGAATCACAGAATGATGGAATGGTTGAGATTGGAAGGGACCTCCAGAGGTCATCTGGTCCAACCCTCTTGCCAAAGCAGGGCCACCTAAAGCCAGTTGCTCAGGACCATGTCCATACAGCTGTTGAATATCTCCAAGGACAGAGACTCCACCACCTCTCTGGGCAACCTGTGTCGGTGCTTGATCACCCTCACAGTGAAAAAGTGTTTCCTGATGTTCAGAGTGAGCCTCCCATGTTTCAGTTAGTGTCCATTGTCTCTTGTCCTGTCACTGGGACACTGGAAAGACCCTGGCTTCATCCTCTTTGCACCCTCCCTTCAGGTATTTATATATATTAATAAGATCCCAATCCCCCCTGAGCCCTCTTTTCTCCAGGCAAAACAGTCCCAGATTGCTCAGCCTATCCTCACAGCAGAGATGCTCCAGTCCCTTAATAATCTTTGTGGCCTTTTATTGGACTCTTTCCAGTATGTCCATGTCTTTCTTGTACTGAGGAGCTCATAACTGGACACAGTGCTTCAGGTGTGGCCTCACCAGCGCTGAGTAGATGGGAAGGATCACCTCTCCCAACCTTCTGGCAATACTTTGTCTAATGCGTCTCTGGCTACCATTAGTCTTCTTTGCAGTAAGGGCATATTGCTGGCTCGTGTTCAACTTGCTATCCACTAGGACCCCCAGGTACTTTTCTGCTAAGTTTCTTTCCAGCTACATAACCCCCAGCACATACTGGTGCCTGGGTTTGCTCCTCCCTAGCTGCAGGACTTTGCACTTCCCCTTGTTGAACTTCATGATTTTCCTGTCAGCCCATTTCTCCAACCTATCAAGGTTCTTCTGGATGGCAGCACGACCCTTTAGTGTATCAGCCACTCCTCCCAGTTTTGTGTCATCTACAAACTTGCTGAGGGTACACTCTGCCTCATCATCCAGATCATTAATGAAGATGATAAATGGGACTGGACCCAGTATTGACCTGATCATCTTCCACCAAAGGTACATCTTCACGGCTCCAGCCTTTCCCTCTGGTCTCTAGGACCTGGGATTCCTGAAGGCCAGTCTTGCTAGTAAAGACTGAGGCAAAGAACGCATTCAGTACCTCAGCCTTTTCCATGTCTTGTGAAACCAGGTCCCTCATCTCATTGAACTGTGGGTCCACATTTTCCCTAGTCTTTTGTTTGTTGCTTATGCATTTGGAGAAGCCCTTCTTGCTGTTTTTGACATCTTCAGCCAGATTCAATCCTACTTGGGTCTTAGCTTTCCTAATGTCATCCCTGGATATTTAGACGTTGAACTTGGGTAGGAGTTCTTTGTTCATCCATGCAGGCCTCCTATTTTTTTTTGCCTGACTTGCTGCTCATTGGGATGGACTGCACTTGAACTTGGAGGAGGTGATCCTTGAATACTAACCAACTTTCTTGGGCCCCCTTTGTCCTGCTGTGTTGTCTCTCCAGCAAGTGATGGTTGAAGACACCCATGACGACCAAGGCCTGCAAACTTGAGGCTACTCCTATCTTTTTATAGAGAGTCTGATCCACTTGTTCTTTCTGGTCAGGTGGCCTATAGAGAACACCCACTAATATGTTGTCTTAGATATTTAGGTATATGCACAAATACCCTTTGGGGGATATAATGCCAACTGTGTATTCCAGTGTAGAGGAACATCCTGAACATCCTTACAGTGACAGCATACTTAGCTACTTAAATATTTTCAGCTAAATGTTAATATTTTTTTAGCATGATGCTACCTGAGAATGTTAAGGTGTCTTAATTGTATTAAGATGCTTAATATTTCACAATAAATTTAGTTTCAGACAAAGCTGAATCTTTAGTTATATATTTAGTTGAAATCTATCTATCATTCTGGTCCATCTAGCAAGTATGTGGGCACTGACCTAATGTAGTGTACACACAACAGCAATACAAATCAAAATATATTAGATGAAGTGTATCTAGAAGCAGTGCTCTCAAGTATTTCTTCGCAAGTCATGGTACAGATGACCTCAAAGACCTCAATAAGTTAAAAAGAGTATTTTATGATGTGATTTACCTTGGATGTGAAAATGTACTTTCAAGGAAGTAATTTTGTTTCACTTCATAATTGAATGACATCTACTCCATCAGTTAAGAAATTAAGTCATTCTGAGACAGGAAATAAACACTGAGATCTGAAAATGCCTCAGGCAACCGATTCTCTTTCACTTAATAGGTACAGACTGACTTTCTGATGTACGTTAGGGTAAAATGCAACCTTGCAATAGGGAGGCTAATTGGGGTCTATCACAGCAGCAGACTGAGATGGAAAAGGTCACACCTGAGAGGAAATAACAGGCCATGGGTCAAGAGCAGTGCACTTTCCCTCATGTGCTGGGACAGTGCTGGAAGTGGTGTGCCTTGCACAGAGCCTGGGGAGCTGCATCTTGCATCTTGTGCCAGCCCCAAGCAGCCCCCCCGCAGGCAAGGGCACCTGAGCATGCTGGAGGCTATCATGGCCCTTGGCTTTCCCAGTGTCTTTGGTTTGTTGTCTGCCCTACCCTACCTGAACGCAAATAATGAAGAATTTGGTTTTTTAATGACACTTTAATTTGCTGATATGTTTCAACTTTTCTTTCTAGTCACGTCTTTGGCAGAATTGAACTCTTGAGTGAATTGAAGT
>JAOBAS010000072.1:17733515-17745083 GCA_025311575.1 Elanoides forficatus | reverse complement strand
CTAGTCCCGTCTTTGGCAGAATTGCACTCTTGAGTGAATTGACGTTCATGTTGTAAATATGCTGTATCTTGCATACAGTTAAAATTGTGCTTTTATACTCCTATAAGAAAAACATTGCACCCAGTAACAACCTGGTTTTGCAGTCTCCTGTCAGAAGGAAATGATCATTGTCCCAGGCCTGTGCTGTCACGAGGCAGCTGTCAAACTCCTAAGCCTATTGTAACCGTCTGGTCACCTAGAGCACAAGTGAGGTGGCTACAGAAGATGCAGACAAGCACTTGTTTGATATTACAAAGTGAAGTAAGACTGACAATACAGCCATTATTTCTGTTTCCCTCCCTTTTTTACTCCCTTTGGAGTTTTTGTGGGGTTTTGGTTTGGTTTGGGTTTTTACATTGTTGATTTTTTTCTTCCTTTTTTTTTTTTTTAATTTCGCCAGGAAACCTGGGAGACCCATTCTTTCTCCCCACAAACAATTAGATACTGGTTCTTTCTTAACACAACCAGACTGCAGTCTGAATTTTTGGAAGGAAAGATTGTAGCTGAATATCATATGAGAGACAAGGGTGTCATTAAGTGTGAATTTTTCATCTTTACTCTTTCCTCTTCTCCTTTCCTGTTTTTATACACCTTATTTTCTACTGGAATTTGATTAAATTGTGGAGTGGCTTATCAATTCTCATAATTTTTATCTTCCAGTTCACCAGTAGGAGAAAGGGAGGATTTTATGATCTTTGCTGGCTGAAAAGGCATTTATTTAAACAAAAAACTTATTTTGAGAAATTATTTTGATGAATGGTCTTTAACCAGTAATTACCAAAGTGTATATAATGCTGCTCAATTGAGTTTCTTAGCTTGCATTTCTTACTGCTGTCCTACTTGCCATCTGTTTTGTCATGCCACTACTAGTTCCCATTAACAATTTTTAAGTAATCTTGAGGCAACATCTTTTAGAGTTTGCACACTTTTAAAGTCATTGCCACCTGAGAGCAGACAATAACATGAGGCAAGGTCTTAATACATGTTTTATTTGGCAAAGTCTCATCTTTTTTTTTTTTTTTTGATTATTTCAAATTATTTTAGTGACAAGGCATTTTCCCTACTAACATTTGTGATTTTGGGAAGAGAGTTATGCTTGGTGCCTAAAGGTTTACTGGATCATGCTTCTGGTATTAAATATGAGAGTGAGCACTCTTTCTGAGTCATAAAAATGGTTAGGAGAAAAAATTATCTAATGATAGATCCACACAACACACCAATTTCAACTGAACTAACCTCATCCTGAATTCTTTAAATTACGTTTCCTTGGAGGCTGTTTAGAAAAAAAATATACTACAACAATTTGATTTCATTACCAGACAGTCCAAAATTTGTCATGTATTACAGTAGAACAAAGTTGTCGATCTTACTTTATAGACAGAATTGTACCTAGGACATACTAGCATAATCCATTTTTAATATTTCCTGTGACTTAAAATTGCAGAATAATTCAGATGGGAAGGGACCTCAGAGGGGTCTCTTGTCTAAACTGCTGCTCACAGCAATGTCAATATTGAATTTAGACCATATTGTTCAGGGCAACCCTCCAAGGGTGGAAGTTGGACATTCTTTCTGGGCAACCTCTTCCAATGTGCAATTATCACAGAAAAAAATGTTTTCATTACTTCCAGATTTCTAACTGTTATGATGTTTTCTACATTCCAGTCATACACAACCTAAAAGGCTTCAGCTGTAAAGCAGACATTTGCAATACTATAATGTTTTGTGAACCCATTCTTGTCACGTGGATTCACTTAATAGTACAGATCAGGTTTATTTACAGGTTTAGGCAACGTATAACACCAAATTAAAGAAATCAGCTTTTTTAATCAGATAACCTGTAGACACTATTCTGTGATTCTATTAATTGTAACTTAATGTCATGAAAATAACATCATAAGATACTATATTCCATGAAGGAGGCTAATAGGAACTGTTCGTATAAAAAAATAATTGCAAAATAAAAAAGATTCTTTAGGATTTTCTATCTTTTTTTTTTAACATCATCAAATTCTGACACTGTGTTTTGGGAAAAAGAATTATAATTGGATTTATTTCCTATAAATTCCCTGTTTTGACACCTTCTATAGCACAAGAGCTCTGACTGAAGCAGAATTTTCTTTGGCACAAGAAGTCATTGGTAGCATACAAGAACAGTCTGAAGCAAAAAAGGTCAAAATGAAACAAAAATTCAAATAAAGAATATGAATTGACTGGCTCAATCTCAAACTCTAACTTTTAATCTGTGGAAATTTATGGAATGTAATATTATTTATTTATTTAAGAAATCAAGAAAGGATAACATTGAAAGCCATTCATAGATTATTTCTTGCTCACTTTAAGGCTAAACAACAATATGTAAGATTTAAGACAGGAGTCTGCCTACCCATCTTTGTCTTTCATTCATAACTCAATTTCTTTCTACTGAGTCTCTATTGACAGCTGAAATAGTATGGACAGCAGTACTGAAAGGACATGTATAAAGAATGGTATAGATGGAGCAGTACTTCTCACATGTTAACAAACAGGCGTAGTTGAATGCTAACACATTATAGAATAGTTGCTGCAGTGGTGGCACAGAATGTTCAGCCAAGTCTGGATCCTGCATGCTTACCATTCTCTATTGCACATATAATGTTAGAAGACACACCATTCTTTACTGTTTTGGAAAACAAGTAGCAAGGTTACAGATAGGTTACAAAACCTGTAATATTAAAAATACAAATTCAAATGGATGCAAACCTTGCTTCCAAGAAAAAGGCAAAAAGGATGGATTCTATGTTTATAGGATAACAGTCCTGAGGACTAATTTGTTGCAGGAACCAAGGAGGTTAAGACTGTCCCAGGAGCGTCTAGTTGAGCTAAATCAGCTGACTTTGCTCTGAAATGATCAGGAGATAGAAATTTCTTTTACAACATAAATTAAGAAGCTTATTTTGTTTCTTTAGATTGCTTCAACATGCTAGATCTCTTGTTTTGTTCATCTGGTCAGTTTCCAGGAAGTAACTTTCCTCTTTCATTTGAAGCCCACTCATGTGCACAGTAGGGAATCAGGACAAAGGAAAGATGGGACTCCCTGAAATTATGATTGAAGCTCACATGTATGTCTGAGGCATTAGGAGTGTGTTGATTATACCCAAATGGCCCTAAATGCCTTTGGAGAATGAGGCTGGAAGTCTCATTTTGGCTTGGTTAATGAACCCGTGGAGAATTCTTTCCATATACAACCTTCTTGCAGGCACTTTCAGCTGAAGCGGGGGTGTGCAAAGAAAGTTGAAAGTGTAGATGAGCACAGCATATTTTTGAAAATTTCCAAAGAGGTAAAAATGGCTCAATGTTATATGTTCACCTTTCTTTATTTTGTATTTATTCATGGTCTAAAGAAAAGACCTGACCTCCCCAATAATATATCGAAAAAGATTTACTGCATACATGACATATAACTTTATAATAAGGTACAGATCAAATGCATGGTGGTTTCTTTCACATAATTAAATGAGAGAAAATTGTCTCAGTAAGAGCTGGACTTTCTGCAGTTTTTATATTGATAAAATACTTCAGATTTTAGCCCATTGAGTCCACATTTCTAAACAACCATAAATAACTATGTGCCTAATGCTTTTCTGCACAGGCCGACATACAGTGGCTGTATGATAAGCACTGATTCAAAGAATGGGTAGAGGCTTTCTTCAGATTAGAAAAAGCAAACAATATAATGGTTTCAGCACTAACAAAATGTACAAACCTACAAAAAGACAGTTATAATGAATTAGGGTTTATGTACAAAAAGCAGTCATAAAAAGAAGGATCTACTCAGTAGTCAGTACTGAGGCATCATAAGAAGCATCATTATCCAAAAAAACCCTACTGATGAGATTACCTATACACTAACCAAGCCTTCTAAAATTTATCAGGATAATACACAGAACAGATCAATCACCCCTGTTTAGAGGAAAAAGTCTGGCTTGCTTTCATGTAATAGACTGTAAGTCAATATAGGCTCAAATCCACAACTGGATGAGCAGCCCACACTGCAGTGCTTTGAAAGCACAACCAAAAGACTTGTAGTTTTATAGTCATTGCTTTGACGAGGTACCAAGTGGATGGCATAAGAAAGAACTAAACCATTTCTGAGATACTTGTTTCCTAAATGATCCCTGTCTTGAGAATCAGTGCAGTCTAGCTGTGCTACACCATGAACGTGTCATGAACCTGACTGTGATGAGGCACTTACACGTGCATATTCATGTTCACGCTCTCTAAATCCAGCCCTTTGTGTACCCTCTCCACAATACTTTCATTAATTTGTCATCTTCTTCATAAGGAGAAACACATAAGCAAATCAACACTTTCTGCAGCCTTGGAGGCCTGTGGGGCAGGCAGAAGTGTGAGGGGGGCTGCTCCAAACAGCCCAGCCACTGGTCCCTGCTTCCAGCTTCACATGAATGCATCAGAGCCCAAAGCCTTGCCAAGGACGGCAAAGCAAAAAAGCAATTGCAGAAGTACCAAACAGGTTGTCTGATGGTCTGAAGCTCCACACTGTCCTTTTCTACTATTTATAACATGATGAAGAACATTTTCTCATTCTCTGTGTCTTTTTCCACAAACATTAGGTATGTAGGATTGGATTTACTGCAAGGGTTAGTCTTCACTGGTCCATTGCTCACTAAGCAGCCCTTCCATTGGCAATATCTCAGTCACTACAGCCTGTGCCAGTCTGTAATTCGCCCTAGTTATTTCCATGTTTTCTATTTTAAATTACTCCAAATGAAAAACCACATATATTTGCCTATTCTAGACACACCGCAATAATAAAATATAAATGATGCTGAAATTTCAGAGAAAGTATTGTTTAGTGGGGTTTTTTTCCCATCTGTTTAAGGCAGATTTCTGTAGTTGTCATCAAACAAACTCCTTGAAAACTCAGCTAAATTTTGTTTTGGACTTAGATCAGAGTAAATTGTTCCCCTGTACTTGGCACTGATGAGGGTGCACCTTGAGTACTGTGTTCAGTTTTGAGCCCCTCACTACAGGAAAGACATTGAGGTGCTGGAGCATGTCCAGAGAAGGGCAACCAGGTTGGTGAAGGGCCTGGAGCACAAGACTTATGAGGAGTGGCTGAGGGAACTGGGATTGTTTAGTCTGGAGGAAAGGAGGCTGAGGGGAGACCTTGTCGCTCTCTACAACTATCTGAAAGGAGGTTGTAGTGAGGTGGGTACTGGTCTCTTGTCCCAAGCAACTAGTGATAAGAAGAGAGGAAATGGCCTCAAGTTGTGGCAGGAGAGGTTTAGGTTGGATATTAGGACAAATTTCTTTACTGAAAGGGTTGTCAGGGACTGGAACAGGCTGCCCAGGGAAGTGGTGGTGTCACCATCCCTGGAGGTATCAAAAAACGCATAGACAAGGCACTTCAGGACATGGTTTAGTGGGCATCATTGATGGCTGGACTCGATGATCTTAAAGGTCTTTTCCAACCTAAACAATTCTATGATTCTAAATGAGGTCAAGGTCTAGCACACTAGTACATATATGAATACTCTGTAGTAAACCTAGAGATTCTATTGCACTAATTTATGCAGGATGAAACAATACATTGTGAAATCCACACCAAAAAAGAACAGTCTTCTTCACAAGTAACAGTTTGAAATGAAAGGGTTTTTTTTTTTCTTAGTCCAAAGAATATGGGTAGAAAAATAGAACAAGTCTCGGGGTGCAAAAGCTCTTTTTCAGGTCTGAAACAGAAGCTGCGTAAAATATACTGGTATCACTTCAGATATAAGGAAGTCTGTATGCTCAGAAAGTTGCTCTGTTTTTCTAACATATGGACTTAGTTCTGTCTGCAATTTTTTTCTGTTCATATCAGCCCAAACTACATTGCTACTGCCTCTTAACATGAACAGATTAAAAACCAAACCAAACAAAACAATGAAAAAAAGCCCTCAAATACGATGGTGATAGGATCATTTACAAATGTAATAAGGAGGAGGTATCTCCTTGCTATACCTATGAGAAGAAGTACCTTGATACCTTGGTATCAATACCCCCCAACACCTAAAGTCCTTTTTGCCTTTTTTTTACAAACACTTTCCATAAAACTTGTTCTTGTAAAAATGCTATTTTAAAGTAGCACTGCAAACATTTCAGGACTCTTCTTTCTTTTAAAGAAGATGATAATTCAAAGCACTTGGCCAAGCTACATGCTCTACTTTTTTCCCCTGCATTTTCTGCTTTGTTGTTGCATTAAAAATTAAAAATTAATCATACTTCACATAATCACCTTGAATTTAGATTTGGATTGCAAAGTTAATGCCATATGTGAATATAAGTATCTGTGAAGGAGTTAGAATAACCACTTATAGGCAGTTAGTGATTTAGAAAAGTGATTCTTCTAGCTGTAATGCCAGGGGCCTGAAGGCTTATTTTCAGCATTTAACTTTGTGTCTTAATCTAGCCAAAATAATCTCTCCTTACCACTAGCTAAAATCAGCATAAAGATAAAACATGCCAGTGAAAAAATCCAGATTACTAAAACAATAAGGAATCTTAAAGCTTCTTATTAAAAGCATATTTTAAAATCAAACCATGAAAAATATAAAATGCTCTTTAAAAACATAGGAAATAATTCCTCTTGACAGTTTGATAATGATTTTCTTTTTCATTAGACTTTCAGATAGTCTGACAAATATGCTGAATATTTCCTTTTCTCCTTTGATCTCAAATAATGGTTTTAGAAGGATGGATTAATATGAACCTTGAGTGTAAGGTTCTTGATTTCTGTCCAATCTTAAAGGACAGAAATTAAGTGCATGAATGCATATAAATACAATACACAAAAAGACACAATTCCTCCATAGTTGTATATGTGCAAAGTGACAGAAAGGGCACGGAGAAAATACATGGTGATGTACAGGTCATCTGATTCTGTTCCTGTGGGTTTGGGATGGATGAACTGGTCCAGGCTGACAGAGAGTACTGAAAAAGCCCTCAGCCTTTGCCTCTCATGTTTTTGACATATGTTGCATATGCCATAAAAAACATTTTTAAGAATGTTCTCAGTGGTTCTTAGATTATTCTCCCTCTCTGCCTCCCTGGCGTAGCTCCCCTTTATCCATCAGGATAGCAGTGATTAGTTTTAGGGGAAGTGGCATAGGAGCTAAAACCTCTTTCACAGTAGAATCACACTTTGAGAATTGTAAAGAATGAAGAATAAGTCCTCTAATCTGATACCTCATGAACATAGCCTTCATAAAAACTACATACTGAACTGGACTACAATTATTGAGACGAAAAAAGGGCATGTGGTTGCATTCCCCATTGTTAGAGGTGGCTGTAGATGACCTAAAGATATCTCCTACAAATTGATCCACTTACAGGAAAGATATCAAGTTTCATGTGAATTAGAAAATAATCTTTTCATTGGTGTTTCCTAGCCTGGCCCATTTATAAAAGGCTGTAGTAATCTGTAAAAGGAAAGGACAACAGAAGCATGAGATAATGGCACCAAGGAGAGAGGCTGAAACAAGAATTTTGAAAGCTACACCAGAAAGTGTATTATCTTGATCAATTGTTAAAGGTTGGCTTTGTTATGTTTTTCAATGTTGTTTTGGCATGCATTCTCCTCAGTGCTGTGGCTATATCCTGTATTCAAATTCCTGAATTTTACCACCTGCTCACTCCCTTGGCAAGCTGGAAGTGGCAGGAGTAAGATTAAGGTGTTGCTGCACCAGATGGATCTTGCAGCCATCCTGTACCAGCTGAGTCTAGATTTGTTTTCTGAGGTTGAGTTGTATTTATTTCCTCAGCTACCAGCCCCATAAAGAACCTGACAGTAATCTATAGGAACCCCTCATTGTGCACTACACCAATGAAGGGAAACTCACAGACCAAGGGACTCCAAAAGAGGAAAAACCCACAGTGAATGAAGCAGTGGCAGTCCTCACTGAGGCAGCCATTCCACTGCTGGGGGTAACAGGACAGCACCTGGAGACAGATCTAGTAAATGCAGGTAGGGAAATACCAGACTTTCAGAGCTAGTGAGTTCAATTTACCCGTATAATTTTTTAAAAGGGCCAGATATTTGGGGAGAAACCCCACCTTTTTCTGCTTTTGAACTTGCAATTTTGGAACAGGTTTCAACGTGAACTGCAACACACTCTGAAATGCTGCACAGCAGCAGATGTGTGTTTGTAAATGTGTATTGGGTGTAGGCTGTGGAGGTAGCCTCTGTGGAAAAAGGTCAGGGCTGCCCTGTGCCAGACACAATTGTTCCAGCTGGCTACAACAGATGCACTGCAGGACATAGCTGAGCCCATCAGCCAAGCTTATAACAACTCTGTGAAAACGTATTTAAGAAAGATCAGAAAACACCAGACAGACAGAGAGGAGGGAAAAAGAAGAGGAAAAAAAAAAGAGAAAGATAATGAGAAAACGCAGAGAGAACACCAAGGTCAGACAAGTAGGTGGAGATGCTCCATGGTGAAGCAGATATCCACTCTGCAGTCTGTGAAGGACCTCCATGTTGGAGCAGTTGGGTATTTCCTGAAGGAACTGTAGTCTGGGAAGAGTCCATGCTGGAGCAGGGGAAAAGTGTGAAGAGGAAGGGGTGACACTGAGAAACGGTTACATACTGACCATAATCCTCCATTCCCCATTCCCTGTGGGCCTTTCGAGGTGGGTAGAGGATCTGAGAATGCAAGAGGAAAGTTGAACCTGGGAAAGAGGTGGAGGCAAGATATATTATTTAAGTGTATGTCTTTTTGGTTTCAGTTATCTATAACTGTTTTAATTGGAAATACATTCAATCTAATTTTCCCCAGGTTGAGTCTGTTTTGCCCAAGACAGTAATTGGTAAGTGATCTCTCTGTCTTTATCTCAACCCACAAGATTTCTCATTCTGTTTCCTCCCACTGTCCTGCTGAAGAGTGGGAGTGAGTGAGTGGTCGAGTAGGCATTTGGCTGTTACCCATGGTAAACCCATCACGGTATGCTATACACACATATGTCTCATGAATACATATCTACTGGTATATCCTAATCACTAGAGTAGAAATATATTTGGTTTGTTTTAATGGTGAGAATGAAATGGGTTCTACTCTTTATCCATCAAGCTATTCCATGGTCATGATATCTTGGCATGCCAGGATTTTCTCACCAACTACAAATGTCATAAGCTCTCAGTTCCATGAATTTGTCAAATTAATCACTCAAGATTTAGTTTTGATTTTATTATCCTTGTTGTCAGATATAATGTAATACTAGAAATCTATTATTTTTACTGTCTTGAATAGCTGAATTAGGTTTTTAAAGGCTAAAAATAGGAAGCTACATGATGCTACATGATGCTTGGGTAAGAAGTACCTTAGGTACTAACTAACTTAGGTTAATATTTAATATTGGTTTGAAGTTAACGTTTGGATTCTAATTATAGTTTGAATTACTGAAAACGTGGGTTCAGCCCAGTACCAGCAGCTGTACAACCTTTCTCAATATTCAGGCTGGTAAGAAAGTGATTGAAAAGGGCTTTATTCTAAGTACTTCTTACACTGGAACTGAAGAGTGCTGCATAGAAGTAATCATAATTCTGGCTATTAAGGCTCTATGATTGCTGGAAATTAGGAACTGGTTAATTAAGGTGGTGTTATAGTCCTGGATATTCACAGTGACAATCCAAAAGAATAAATTCTTTCAGGTGAGCATGCTGTGTACAGAAAAAGTATCCTTGGTCATCTCTTCAGTGATTTTATGTTTCTGTTTTATTTGGCAGATTTTAGGACTAGAACTGAAGTAACACTGTCACCTTTCTTATGCAGAGGTGAGGCAGTCATAATATTCTAAGAATCTGCCCTCCCTGACCTGGTGGATGAGGATGCAATGTTCCTATCAATGTCCTACTGAGAGCTAAAGTTATTAACACCAGATGAAGCAGCAGCACCAAAACAGAGTTATTCTGCTCTACAACTCCCAACAGCATAATAACTTATTACATTTGCACAGCATCAAGCTAATGTGGACTTTGTGTTCTAAGTTAAATTAATCCTCTGTGCAACCAATGTACAGCAACTACAAACTGCTGTTTGTGATCTGAGGATTGGAAAACAAGCTCTGCAGGCTTCTGGTTATTTTTGGTGCATTTCAATATATACTTTACAGTAAGACACTATTAGCACCAACACCAAATTATTCTATGGTATTTCTTGCTCATTCTGTTCAAGATTATATTTTACAGCTATGCATTTTGTAGGATTTGTTCACAATTTCAATAACAATCCATGTAAAATAGATGTTAGACTGCTAACAATAAAAGACTGACTAAAATGAAATCCTGTTTAAGAGAAGAACACTTCACTTTCACTATCTCATTTCACCAAAAATAAAACAACATCCCACCACTCCACCCTCCATTCCATTCCTGCTGAGTACTATCTCATGTATTACAAATTATCTACTCCTTTTTATTAATGAACCCTGACAATTTCTTCAGGCTTATATGCCAACCATTGCTGCATGTTCAACTGAACAGTCTGTCACTAAACTACCTTAGACCTGAAGTTCTGTTGAATAACCTTGCTAGTCTTGGAAGGTTATCTGAAAGTAAAAACTATGAAGAATGAAATAAAATCTCAGTGAATAAAATAGTATCCTTGTGAAACAACACTGTTCTGCTTCAGTTTAAAAAAACCCACAGGACTTAAAATCGTACCGTCAAATAAATCAGAGGAAAAATGACTCACATAGAAAAGTAGGACTGAAGTGATGAGAATTCTGTATACATTATCGCATGCACAATAACATAACTGTGGAAAGAACATGAGCAAATGATGCATTTATCAGTAAAGTCCAGGTTTTAGAACAGCACAAGAAATGTTAGGGTTGAATATGAACTGTTCTTTCCCTACAATTTTCAGTCTTTTGTCTTAATTTTACTTTTTTCAGCTTTATGCTTGCTATATAAAATAAGAAAATGAAAATTATTTAACTCCTCCATTAAATACTAGAATTGTTCTACTGCTACAGAATATCAGACAGTAAAGTGTGCGTGTGTTACTGACAAATCTCATTATTTGGGCTATGATGACAATACTGATAACATTTTCAACTTAAGTGGAATGTGAAAGTACAACGCCAAACATTTTTTCACTGTTGGAGGATCATGAGATTATAGTTTACACCAGTGATAATAACTGTGTTTCTAAGCAGATATTAAAATAAGTGAGAAAAGAAAAATGATTGAAGTTGTTTCTTTGGAATAACCCAATGGCATCTGCAGAATGAAAATGTTGCTGGTGAGCAGGTACTAGATCTCTGCTGATGGTAGGGACAGGTCAGATCAGCTGGAGAAGCTGCAGAGAATCAATCATGGTTTGATGATTCTGCAGGTATTGCAAGGAAATAGTATCAACACTACCATGCTTTCCAAAAACACTGGTGTAACGAACAGCTAAGTCCATCTAACTTACTGTCCTGGTTTCAGCTGGGATAGAGTTAATTGTCTTCCTAGTAGCTGGTATGGTGCTATGGTTTGAGTTCAGT
>JAOBAS010000072.1:17721596-17733415 GCA_025311575.1 Elanoides forficatus | reverse complement strand
CCCATCCCACTGGGTGGGGGGAAGTGAGTGAGCAGCTGCGTGGTGCTTAGTTGCTAGCTGGGGTTAAACCACAACACTTACTTTACCATATTGAGCCTTCAGTGCAAATTCCTATGAATTTTTTCACTATGACACAGTGCTGCTCTCTGTTAGAATGAAGGACGGTATTTATTCTCCTCTCACATGAGGGCTACGCTCTATCTTGTGGAGCAGCGTTGACAGTAGTAGTCTTCATAGAATTGAAAAGCATTTGTATTGTGTTGGGTGCAGGACTGGACATATATTGTTATAAATATGACTCTTTTATCATAAAATACAATAACTATCATGATTAGGCATACTAGTTCAATCTCTAGGTCCATGGAAATCAGTGACCTCTCTGTGGGAAGTGCCACCAGGGATCTCCATCGGTGCCAGTTATGCAGATGTTTTTTATGAAGTGGACATCTGTCTATTAAAAGTTGGACTAAAACAAAAAACATGTTTTGCTTTTGGTCATTAATCACTACTTGTTACCCTGCTTCAAGTTCAAATTAGTGATGAGTTCTCCAAAATCTTGTTCTCTTGCCATGTTAATGGTTAGATTTCATCCTGTCCTGAATATACACAACTAATGGGGATGCTTGCCTCTGGCTACTGACCAAAACCTACTGACTTTACTGACTTGCGTGCCACAATACTGACAGTAAATATCAGTTTTGCTTTGTTGCCAATTAAAACTATTTAATGTTTCTTCCTTTGCTGTTGATAAGGTGTTGTGGTTTAAGCCCAGCTGGCAATAAAGCACCATGAAGCTGCTTGCTCACTCCTCCTCCCCAGGCCCCTTGGGATGAGGAGAAAATATAAAGAAACACTCATGGGTTGAGACAAGGACAGGGAGGGATCACTCACCCATTATGGTCACAGGCAAAAGACAGGCTCAACTTGGGGAAAAAAACAAAATAAACTTAATTTACTACCAGTCAAATCAAAATAAGGATATTAGGAAGTAAAACCAAACCTGAGAACAGCTTTCCCCCAGCCCTCCCTCCTTCCCGCTCAACTCCACTCCCAGTTTTCTCCATCTCCTCCCCCC
Organism: Elanoides forficatus; assembly: GCA_025311575.1. NCBI lineage: Eukaryota > Metazoa > Chordata > Aves > Accipitriformes > Accipitridae > Elanoides > Elanoides forficatus. The sequence goes on along the minus strand of JAOBAS010000072.1, from coordinate 17,732,340 downwards.
AGCAGCGCAGGGGGATGGGGAATGAGGGTTGGGGTCAGTTTATCACATGTTGTCCCTGCCACTCCTTATTCCTCAAGGGGAGGACTCCTCACTCTTCCCCTGCTCCAGTGTGGGGTCCCTCCCATGGGAGACAGTCCTTCACAAGCTTCTCCAGCGTGAGTCCTTTCCGTGGGCTGCAGTCTTTTGGGCACAGACTGCTCCAGCGCAGGCTTTCCCATGGAGTCACAGCCATCTTCGGGGGTACCCACCTGCTCTGGTGTGGGGTCCTCCACAGGCTACAGGTGGGCATCTGCTCCCCCGCTCCCCTCCATGGGCTGGGGGGGACACAGTCTACCATCTTACCATGGACTGCAGGGGCATCCCCTCCTCTGGCACACCTCCCCACTCTCTTCACTGACCTTGCTGTCTGCAGAGGTGTTTGTCCCACATTCCACTCTCCCGCTTGCAAGTTCCCCTTCTTAAATCTGGTCTCCCAGAGGCGCTACCACCATCACTGATGGGCTCGGCCTTGGCCAGAGGCAGGTCCGACTGGGAGCCAGGGAACCTTCTAGCAGCTTCTCACAGGAGCAGCCCCTGCAGCCCCTTCCCCACTACCAAAAACCCCACCACACAAACCCAAAACATAAGGCCAAAGTGACCTCTGTGGAAATGGCTTTTGTTCATACCAGGCTTTTGCACATGTCACAATTTTACAGCAGACCCCTTGTAGTGGTACCTCAATTCCAGAGTACTGACCTATGTACCGAGATTGATTTGCGTATGAGCAAGATGGAAGTTTTTATGGAAAACTGGGGCAAACACTTGCAGAAAACATTCAATAAGAAATTGTAATTCTGGAAATTAAAAAGTTTAAAAAATTTTAAAAATCCTAAAAGTAATTGAAATAGGGCTTTTGATATAAGATATTTTGGAAAAAAAAACTAATTTCTGTGGGACATGTTAGTTTATAATAATATTTTTAATGGAAAATTAAGGCTTTTGTTGTGTTTCATTTTGTTTTTATCTTAAAGACATAAATTTTTGGAACTTTTTTTCCAATAATTCTTTTTAAATAGCTGTGTTTTATTCAGTCTTGTAATTTTTCATTCATCTTTAGACATCATTTTGGTATATCTTGCTGGCCTCAGATGAGGTATATTGCAGGCCTGAAGCAATTTATTGGCTGGTTCATATGATCCACAGATTAATTTTTTTTTTAAAGTCAATAAAATAACAACCATTAAAAAATATGACTCAGTGGGAAAGTCATTGCAGAGATGTGCGAGCAAACAAAGTGAAATCTGCACGTGAATTTACAGGAAATTTTCACTGGAGTTTTCATTTGAAGTCTGTTTATAAATTCAGACTTTTTTTTCTCTTAATGGTTTGTGATCATTTTTTTTTGTTGTTGAATGGTACTTTTCATGGATGTGTAGCAAAGGCATGAGATACAGGATTTAGCCTACAAAACGGCTTCTTCATCTTAAAATGCCGTACCGGCCTGTAAGTGATGTGAGGAGTCCCAGACAATATGATGGTGAGACTAGTTGCCTTTGTTGCTCCTGCCAGCTCAAATGAGCAATTCTCCCTAGGGTGTGAAGCAGAAGAAGTGATATCATAGTGTTTTTTCCAGGTGCAGCTCTCCTGATGCTATAAGGCAGGACACTGAACTGTGTTGAAGACTCAGGCGCTAGATCCTACCTCTGGCTTTTATATGCACTCTGGAGCATTAATTGGCATATTCTAATGCCTGCTTTGTTAATGAGGTGTGTGCAGAGGTGCAGATGTGTACAGAAAAATGTCACTCATTGACCTCAGCCAAATAGTTATGAACCAAAGCTCTTGAGTAATGTTAAACTGGTGGCCTTCAGAAGAACACTGTTTTGTAATTTACTGTCTGAGAGTACAATCATGTATTACTGTAACTGTGTCAGAAGAAAATAATATGTGATTTACTTTCTGGAAATGCCAATCTGAACCAAAAAAACCCTGACACCAATCTTTTAAACTTTATTAGGTATGACTGAATTAAAGGAAATACTCTAGGTACTAACAGACTAGCTAAAGAAAAAGCAATTTGAGCTTTGAGGAAAAAATAATTTAACAAAATAAACCTATTCAGTTCCTTTAAAGGTGCTGCTTGCTTTTTCAAATATCAGTCTTAGCATCTGAGAGCTTGTAGCTGAGAATAAATTGCATGTTCAAGATAAATTAAATGGAGAGGAGCGTCCATGAACACTTGGCAGAAGGAGGCGACTGTAAAAAATGTTAGCACTCTGCAACAGTGTTTCCTATTTCTCCTAGATCTGCCCTTTCCTTCAACAACTTATACCACAACAAAAATAAGTTTTTGAAATTATGCATTGATGATATATAGTCAGTATAAAATGTACAACCAGTGCAATGATGGAGCAAGTTCAGCACTGGCTTTTTCTTGTAACAAACACACAGATTTCAGAGAGTTACACACATTTTACTGCACTATTTATTTTATTTTAACTTTCTGTATAGAGGCAGGAGTCATGGATTAATTGGAAATATATGTGGGGTCTTGCTCCTGAGGAGCAATGTGGCTTTACTCTAGCAAAGCTCTCAATTTCCAGCACTAGATGAGTCCTAGAGATTGAGTACAGAGGTCCTTGAAATGTCACGCCCTACAGATTTACAGGGCAGGATTTTGCAGGTGTGTAAACCTGTGTAGCTTCACTGCCTTGGTGGAATTAGTCTGATTTATGCAAGCTGAGGATCTCAGCACGGCCTTTAATGGGAGATTTCCCAGATCTTCCCTACCAAAGGAAAGTAATCATTGCTCAGGATAACAAGAGCTGCAACAGAAAGCTTGATAAAGAGAGCACAGGAGCTGAAATGTGGTTTAACATCATGTAAGAATCAGAAAGAAGGAGTTAATTTAAGTTGAGTTTGACAAATCCAAGAGCTGTTTGTGGAATATGAGATTGTAGTAAATACTCCACCTCATTAAGGACTGTTAGTAAGAGATCAAATGAAAATCATGCTGCAACTACAGAGCTTGTAATTTTGTGATTCACATAAATATACGAAATATCTTTTCCAAGGCACAACTGTTACAAACAACATTTCCTACAACACTGTTTATGTATCCATAGATGATAATGTCACAATAATTATGCAATTCCAAATACGCATGTTTTTCTTCTCTTTTGTACATACTTTTCCACTATTTTGTAACAAGAATGTATCCAAATTTTTCTTGTGCAGCTATCTGTGTTTTCTTAAATAAAGCAGGTGATTTGGAAAGGTCACTAAATAAAATATTAATACAGACACAGCATTCTTTAGTAGGTACAAACAGAGACTTCTTAGCAATTTGCTACTAATTTAAACAGGACTTACAAGTGCATATACATGTATAAACATATTAAAGATTCTCTGAAGGTGTAATGTGATAATAATAATAGAAATATTAACACACTACATGATGTGCTTGACCAGAGCCATAGTCAGAGGCTACCAAGATGGCTCTTACAGAAAACAAGATCTCCACTGAGACAGAGCTGCAGAGCCAAGCATCTTATTATCCCTAAATGCTGGCATAAATAGTTTTGTGCAACATTTGAGAAGCATAGAAACCTATGAATTGCTGAAGTCTTTAAAATTGGCTGCAATTGTTCAACTGGTATATTATTTCAAATAATTCCAAAATTGAGATGTCATGGACAGATTCAAATAATTTGCAAGTAAACTTGGAAACAAGACAAAAACAATGTGTTAGAAGAGAAAAAAAAAGAATGTATTTTCTTTAATGAAATGAACAGAAGTTCTTCCAGTTTATTATCAGTAATGCTGGACATTAAAAAAAAACATTAAGGAAAACATAAGTAGAAATTAAGAACATTATACTTTATTTGTATACTCTCCCAAGTAAACATTTGGGAGAGTCTGTCAATTTTTGGAGCAGTGCTGAGTAACAGTGATGCTTACTCTGCACTAAGATTAGACCCTGGAGGCAGAGTGTGTAAGATACCATTTTTGAATTACCGTCCTTCCTCCTTGCCCATGGAAGTTTGTAATTTACTGGTCTCCTGTTCTAATAGTAAGTCACTACCTTTCATTCTCCAGGCTATCCTGCATGTTGTGGCCCAGGAGCAGGCACAGAGTTACCACCTGCTCTGTCCTGTCTCTCTGCCTCCTTGGGCTTCATGCTTCCTGGAAGAAAATGGAGCAAAAAGTCACATTTCCTTCAATGTTACCTTTATCTGAAGACTGGGTAGCCAGAACAGAGATCTTAGGCCTATGTCAAGTCACAATATCATTCTTCATTAGTTTTAGCTTCTAGAAGCTTCTCATCACAGCTCCTGTTTTCTGAAAAGATCAATAACTTAGTGAGTGACATCAGTGAAAGAAGTCCTGATGTGATGCCTTCGGTGGTTATGGGACCAGGAGTCAGACAAGGACCACTACCAAGCTGCTTCAGAATAGTTTACAAAATCGTCATCCTTTGCAGCTTCCAGTTATCACATTTTCTGTGTTGCTTTAAATGAAAAAATAAAACAACTTCGGCTGAATGTGAAAAGATTAGTTGACATGATGAGCAAATTCCCAAGTGTTAATATTCTTGCCTATTACTTTACCTGATACAATTATTAGTCATTTAATCTGATCAATAAATATGGCAAGTTGTTCTGCTAACAGAGTTAAGAAACACTTCGGAGCATCTATAGATTAATTTCCATAAATAGGAAAGTGTCTATATCCCAGAGGTTTCTTCTTCAAGGACCACAAGCCCACAAAACCCTTTTCAGCACTCTAAAACCACTTTAAATCTTTTGCACAAAAAACCCCACAAACCAACAGAAGCCACCAAACCTATATCTTGTGGGGAGAGAACAGGGAATATGAAGGGCATTGTTAATACCTTCAGTCCCTCTGATAACGACAGCAAATGATTTGTAAGGTTTAAATGCACAGAGGCAGTACCATTCAAAGAGGCAGTTAAATTTAGCAATTGCATACTAAACTGATCATCAACTTCATAATCACTCCAAAAATATCATTATGGCTCTATATCCTTAATCTAGATAGTTTTGGGTTGGGTTTTTTTTGCAGAGTCTGCTGGACTTTCAAAACTGGAAGTGATAGAATGTTGGAGTTTGGCTTCATTGATCACAGCTTGTATTCGTTTTGCAAAATAAGCACAATGTTGAAAGACCTTATTTGAATGAAGTATAAAGACCTAATTCACATCTCTTGGCATACCATAAGCACTATTTAAAGCTTTATAGTCAAGTACATTCAAAAGCAGGAAGGCCAAATATCACTTTTTTTTTCTGATTAGACTTTGAAGTGCTTAGAGAAAAGCTTGCAATAGCCCATGCAAAGCATCACAAAAAGGCTTTTCAATACACCTGAAACATTGAACATCTTCAAGGGTAAATGATATTGACAGCTGTTTCATTCAATGAAAGCAATGAACTGGGGGTTTGAACATGGAGGGCATGAATTCAACAAATTCAGAGTCTGTGATAAACACAAAATGTCAAGGGAGAGGGGGAGGATTTTTGTTTTGGAGCATTGAGCCCAGCACAACTCTGATTCAGTAGCATCATTACTCAATCTATTTCTCATGTGGGGAAAATATTTATTCTGGTGAGGCCCTCTCACAAGGGCTTACTGCAGAGAAAACAGTGCTTGGCAGAAAAGTATTTCATACTGTTTTTCTCCATTCAAGCCATTCTCATTTATTGGCTTCTGGTTTTAGCCCACAGAGCATTCAATAAATGTGTCAATTAATTGCTTAAAGATTCTAAAGAAAATTTTGCCATGATTGAGTCATTAAAAAATGAGGCAGTCTCTTGTTATAGTATCAGCAAGTTTGTTGAGTAGTGAAAATAATAATTTAAACTGCACAGATCAAATTAAATTGTGCTAACTTTCACATTTAATAGTTTGATCACACTGGGCTGAGAAATGTCTTTGTTGTATAGTGAAAAACACCTCTCTGATTATCTGTAAATGAAAGGTTTAATATTAATTAGTTTTAGAATTTTCTTAAAGATTTCATATCATAATAAGGAAAGAATTCTGTTAACTTTTTTTTCATAAAAGAAACCCCTAGTAAGAATACCGATTAGAAAGTGTTAATTTGTTTTCGTCCTTTACAGGGCATTAAGCCTTTATATTATTACTGTCTGAATCATAAAGGAAACTTGGCTTGCAGGTCAGATGAAACAGGTTTCTGGGAAGTAAAGACCTCTGTGCAAATTAATGTAAAAAGCAGCTACAGACATGTTGGCACTGGAATAAGAGAAGGAACATACAGGCAACTTTATCCATGAGTATGTGTTCATATACTATTTCTTTGTTCTCCAGACATTACACTGAATACAGAATAGGCAGAGTTCTAGTGTTTGCAAATACTATAATAACTGTAGTAGCTGCATGTCTTATGTTACTAACACTTCTCATCATTGTGGCAGTGCATGTGCCACTTCTACTCTCTTTCAGTACAGCCAAGTACCTTTAGGACAGGGAAGGACAAGTACGTATTTTTAATTTTTGCCAGATTTGACTTCTCATTGCTAATAGAAATTAGCATCTACATGGATCTCTATCAAACTGTATTCAAAGCAATGGTAAATCACTATGTTGGCAAGGTAAGTCAGCCGCTTCCGGGAGGATCACAATCTCACCTAGTTTAGCATGCTGTTGCTTTACACGTGTGACCTGATCAAGCATCTTACAGGCTTGGAAATATCACAGATTCTGCAAGATAATGAGGAGCAATGTTAAGTAGCCTTCTTCCAGTTAGCAGACTTAAAAGGGGGGGTTTGTTCAAATCAGAATGCAAGATTAAATTGAACAGTTCTGTTCTGTGTCACATGATACTAACATATTCAGCGCCAGCTGAAGGCCCAAGCATGGCAGAAAGGCTGAGTGTGACATCAAGGACCACCTGCCTTTAAGTAGACCTCTAGATGTTCTTGTTAAGGGTGGTGACTTAAGGAAGAAGCATTATTCTGCAGCTGGAAAAAAATTACAGGTTTCTGACTTACAAGATTCTCAACCTGAATTACATACAAATTTGGCATTTGATTTTTAAAAAGTATATAAGCTTGAAAATAATTAATATGTTGCCATAATCAGACACTTATTCAGAAAGGAGGAAAAAACCTCTAGAACTGGCAAAACAAATTTATAACCCTACTCACTCTGCTGCTATTAATTCAGGTGGCAGTTTACTGATCTTGTAAACTTAATGTTACAACCCAGGCAGAAACGTAAGTGGAGTTTTTAAAAACATTTCCTACAGCATTTCAGCATTTTTACTAACCTCAGAGTCAGTTTTTCAATGGAAATAGTGTTATATAGTTCCTCTATAACATGCAAACTGCCTATACTTTCTGTTTAATCAAAATCTAGTGGCTTGTAAACAACAGACCCTGTATGGTTACATCACCTAAAAGTAGAGGAACAGAAACAATAATCACATCATAAGACCATAAGAACAGGGCTTTAATTTCAGATGGATTTTCTTGAGTTGTAAACTTGATTGTCATCAAATCTAAGAAGGACTGAGTCATTTATTTTCAGTAGTTATGATTTATTTATGAGTACATAATTATACTCTTTTTGTAAATTTTCAGTGACGTTTATGAGAACACTGAGCTGTTTCAGAGTACGAAGAAACTGTGACAACTGAACACATAATTTTTGCACTGATTGAATACCTCCAAAATATCTAGTTTCAAACTTTTAGTAAGAACGGAGTGTTTCAAATATTTGCCATCAACATTGTGTTGATTTTTCCCCTCAAGTTCAGGCTGAGTTTATGTCTCCCACTGCATGAGCCCAGATGGAGCTCTGGTTTCATCTCCGTTCTTTTCTGTGGACTAGAATGAAACTGGTTTGTTTCTCCATTCATTCTACAATTCTGGGGCATCGAATTAAAAATTTCTCATGAAAGCAAAAAGTTGAAATTAGGCTTCTGAATTTTTTTTTTTTTTACTTTTGCCAGATATGTTTATTACAAAAAAATACAAAATTGTAATAGTGAGTCACTTGCCAAACACACAGACAAAACAGTTTCAATGCTATCATTTGCATAGACACACATACTTCAATATCAGTGAATTCACCATCAGAAAAGCAATGTGAATTTTTTTGGATCTGGGCTGAACAAGAACCCTGAGAAGGAAAGATGTCTTGTCTTAAACTTTTAATCCAGTATTGTTTTGGTCAGATATTAAATCATTACTTGTATGTTGTGACTAATGTATTAGTCTATTGTTTTTTTTTTTTCCTTGCAGTGATTTGCAGATATTGAAATTTTCAGTTGAGGAACAGCAAGTAACTTGGGCATATTGCTTGGTGGAGACCATCATCATTTACAGTAAGATCAGATAGGAATAGAACTTTAAGATGTGTGAAAGGAAGGAAGCAAAGCTAATAACTATCTACCTGTACTGGAAGAATTTTCTAAAGTCCAATTCCACCTTTCCTAGCCTCACCATCTGCTTCATTTAATAATTACATTTACCAGCTTAAGCCAGCTGGCAAAATTAACAACTAAAACATCTGGAGTACTTTTGAAAATGAAAATAAAAGTAAGAGGTTAGGAAAAGAGGCAAAGATGAGCAAAAGATGGAAAGGATTTAATTTTTCTAAATGCACAGGACTAGAATATTATGCTGTTGAGGAAACTGGAAGAGAAACAAAATTCTTCTAATTCCCAGTGATGTATTTACTGCCTTCTAAAACGCACATTTCCCACCAGCTGTCTGCTTCTCATGAGTGTTAGGTTCTTTCAGATGAAAACATATTTCCAATGGTCCTTCTTAAGCCAAAGAAAGTCTCCTGTTTATTTCCATGGTCAACCTCATTGAAGGAGGAGGACAATTAATGAAGAAATGGGCAGCAGATAAGATTTTACACATAAGTTGCTAGCACATTTACAGCATTTTGTATGTTTTTTATAGGGTAGAGACACATTCAGAAAATGTAAAGAGAGTGTCTGTGAAGGCTCTGTTTCAAAACCAAGAGGTTGTCTGGAAGCTATTTTTAATTTCTTTTTGATAATCCAAGAAAAATGTTCCAAGGCCATCTAAAAGTTACTTTAGAAGATATTTTTATGTTTTCAGAAAATGGGAGTTGAGTTGCTTGGGAACTCTGGAAAGTGTTTTTACCATGCGACTGACTATTCAGCTCATCACTTACAAAGGCTTTTTATTTCTACCCCTTCTTGGTGGATATACCAAGGAAAAGTAGGCAAAATATTGCTAAGTGAGGGGGTTATTATCCTTGTTGGCTGCAAACGTAAGAAGATTGCAGCTAATCCATGAAAACTCATCTGTCTCTACATTTTTCACATCTAGAACAAAAAGTTAAAGCATAGATGAGCTTTTCATTAGCCAAAGTAAAATTCAGTGAATCTTAGTTGTTGGTGTAGAAAAAACTCTTTCAGTATAGTGTCAATGATGGAAAGACACGGCATTTAGACTATCTGCCAAGTAATAAGTAGTGCTTACTTTATGTTTTACAGTATCATTTGAACTGGTAATGGAAAGGGAAGTGTTCAAGGACAATGATTCTTTGCCTTGGTGGAGTATTAAAAGGATGACCTGAGGCAGGCAGAGTGTTTCCTACCTTTTCTGGAATTATCTTCTTGTGTAAAAGAACGAACAGGAAGGATGAAAAGTTTCTTTCTTTTTGAGAACCCATGTGCTCCAAGCATTGAAAGCAGAAATGATGGGATGTTTACAGCCTTGGCTGTACAATGATGTTTTCATACGAAATGCTAGCCGCTCACTGAGTAGCAAAGTCAAGCAAGCTCTGTGACATGTGAGCTGGGATCCAGGTCTGCTCAAGCCTCTGGGAAACCTTCCAAAGATGTCAGCAAGCTCCAGATTAGGGCTACAGGACTGGAAAGAAGCACAGAATGTAGGTCTTTCCCTTCACTATGAAGTAAAACATATAAGTCCTGTAAAAAATGTGTAAGTATAGGTGCACTATAGGCTGTTGTTAAGATCTCATAAACCTCCTTAAATGACAAACAGTAATCCAGCAAATTATACTTGGTCTTATTTCACCATGTGATGCCTCATGTTGTAAATAGTATGAACCGATCAGATTCCACCCATGACTCCAAAAGAGGGAGGCAGGGAGGCAAATTTTTGTATTTAGTCTACCATGCAGGTGATCAGTTAGGAGCAGTAAAAAGAGAAAAAAGTGTTTCCACTCACAGCATGGACAACTGTCCTGGTTTCAGCTGGCATAGAGTCAATTTTCTTTCTAGTACCTGGTATAGTGTTATGTTTTGGATTCAGTATGAGAAGAATGTTGATAACACATTGATGTTTTCAGTTGTTGCTAAGTAGTGTTTATACTAAATCAAGGGGTTTTAGCTTCTCATGCCCAGCCAGCAAGAAGGCTGGAGGGGCACAAGAAGTTGGGAGGAGACACAGTCAGGGCAGCTGAACCAAACTGGCCAAAGGGGTATTCCATACCATGGGACGTCATGCCCAGTATATAAACTGAGGGGGAGTGAGGCTGGGGAGGGGAAATTGCTGCTTGGAAGCTAACTGGGCATCGGCAAGTGGTGAGCAATTGCATTGTGCATTACTTGTTTTACATATATTCCAATCCTTTTATTATTGTTGTTGTTTTATTATTGTTATTATTATCATTGTTAGTTTCTTCCTTTATGTTCTATTAAACTGTTCTGATGGCAACCCATGAGATTTACCTTTTTCCTTCCAATTCTCCTCACCATCCCACTGGGAAGAGGGGA
>JAOBAS010000072.1:17672181-17702066 GCA_025311575.1 Elanoides forficatus | reverse complement strand
GGGGCTACTAAAGTCACATAAACATGTCAATAAAATAAAATTAAAATGACAGAAGGCTTGATAACAGGTTCACCATCAACATGTATCTTAGACAATATCATCGTTCATAATACTGTTCAGCACAAATTCTCATCTGCATACTGGAAGGTGCTGTTGATTTTTTCAGTATGATCCTGTCCACAAGAAGGCAGTTGTCAGGACATTTTATGGGATTAGTTTTCTGGTTTTGGGGGTTTTGGGTTTTTTAATCTGGAACTTGTTTTAAATGGTCCTAAAGTTAGACCCTGGATTTGATAACTTGATTTACGTTCCCACAAGAAGAAACTACCTATTTCTAAATAACTTGAAAACTTTTATTCCAGTTTTGATAGCATAAATTAAGGTCAAAGCTTTAAAACTACTTTGAAGTCATATATATATATATATATATATATATATATGGGCATTATGTGGAATTTTCTAGTGTGCTTAAGCAGAATAAGCCCATAAGAGGAATCCCAAGGTTCCTATCTCTCCCTGTGCTCTTGCCGCAGGGGCTGTTGTCATGGTTTTGCAGCTACTTGCTGCAAAAAAAACCCACGGCGGTAGTTTGCATGAAATTTCATTATGACTGTTCCAAGGTTCTGAACTTTCTCCCTGGAAAAACGGAACCTTGTGGTTTTCTTAAGAGTGGATGTCTGGAAAAAGTTCAAGTACGGTGAAACAGCAAAAATGTACATGATTGGCCATATACCTTAACTCTATGTTTAAGACATCTGAGATTTATGCCATTCCACTTTATTGTGGTTGCTGTGCCTGGCATGGGTATCTTTTCAACATGAGGAAAAATCAGAATAAAACAATGGGACTGAAAAGGAGATGCAAAAGAATATTGCTGCTGTTTTGTCAGCATTGGGAAGTCTGACTTTTAACTGCAACTCCACTACCTTTCTCAGTTACCCAATATATACTCTGCAGCTCAGAGAATTGGGGGCTTAAAGCCCTTTCATCTTGTGTGACCACATACCCCTTTGCAGGGCCCTGGGTCTGCAGGTTATCTGCCAGAAGTGAGGCAGGAGGGGCAGCATCCCAAACACCCTGCCCAAGCTGTGGCTCCTTTCTGCAGCTGGAGACACCCCTTCGGCATGTCCCTTGGCACAGGGAGATGCAGGAGGACCTGCTCTCTTCTACCAAGTGCAGGGCGTTCACTGGAGGAAAGGAGACTGCAGAGCTGCCCCACTGGCAACACCTGGATTCCTTAGCAAGCCCAGGCAATGCATGTGTGCTGGTCTGTTTGGCTGCTGACGCTGGCTTCTGCTTTCATAGTTGAGATGTGCAGAATTCCTCCAAGACAGGGGTTAGGCAGCCTCTGATACCTGCTTTCCTTTCTGCTAAACGAGCATCACAATGTTATTTGTTCATAAGCTGGCTGAGAGAGCTGGGTGTCTGAGGCTCTTTCCAGACAGAATTGGATAAGATCAGAGGATGGAAAATTAACCCAGAATAATTGACAGAAACTGTCAGCAATTTTGTCCAAAGAACTACCACCGCCAGCAGTCTTAAATTTGTGTTGAGTCTTTTTGGAGCCATATTGTTACCACCTGCTTAGATTTGAAATTCTTCTGTATTTTTTTTACAGCTTCTCCTTTTAAGATCCTTTTTACATTTGTTTTGTTTAGTTCTCACCCCCAGCCCCCCTCCCCCAAAAAAAAGAGAAAATTAAAAATAATTGTTTTCTAATTCCCTTCCTTTGTGAGCAGAAAACATAAGCATTCCTCTTTTATGAAGCCTGAAAATGGTTTTGGCATTTTCAAGATGTTTTGAAAGTAGTCTTTCAAATCTGTGATCAATTCAAGGTAAAATGAGTGTAAATTACTTCCAAAATACAAACTCACAACCTCAAATTTCATGGATAAATATAGTCTGTATAAATGTAAAAATTACTTTGTATATTATGTACGAGAAAGAGAGAGGGATGTTACCCATCAAGTAACAGATTAAGTTAGAGATGGGTTTGTGCATATCTGCATGTTTTTTCCTCACAGGTCATATTAACACCAGAAGAGACAAGGAGGTGTGAATAGGCCACAACTATATTTTTTTTACCCTGATAAGTTGATACAGACAGAGATATTTCTATTGGCTAAATGCCACCACTTGCTAGAAGAGAGTGAAAGGAAGGGGGCACTCCATATGGACTCATAGTCTATAGTGTTGTGCACTTTTCATATAAGAGTCCAGAAAATGGTATTATTTAAGCTTTCTGAAGTAGTCAAAACTAATTTTCATACATCACATTATAGTTTCTGTGTTAAATTACATAACTAATAATTCAGTACCCTTATTATGCTTTTTTCAAAGACACATTATTAAATATAACCTATACAAATTCACTTTTCTCATAATTTAAGTGAATAAACCCCATGATATGTTAGGAATAGTTTTGACTTTAAAATATACAGTATAATTATGCATGCAATTACAAAACAGAGTTGAGGAAATACAAGAAAAGTAATAACAACTGTATTTAGACTTCAACAATATTGTCAGCCCCATCTATTCACCTGCAGAAGGGTCTGGGGGCTTCTGTAAACACCAGAATAAATTAGTGTTAGAAAAGGTTAAATCCAGCCTCACCTTTTCCCCTTAAGCCATGAATATTCTTCTTTTAGAAGTGTGAATAATAATGATAATATCCTTAATTACATGCATATTTATGAAAACAAATGTATACTTAACTTAAATAATGGTGCTAAATTCCACTAGGTCCCATAGGATGTGAGCAGGTGTTTGATTTTCTTAATTAATATTCCCCACTTAAGTTGTCTGACACTTAGCCATCTGACCATTTATGAGGAGAGAGAGAAAGAAAAAGAAAAGCTAGTTCCAAAAAACTTCCCCAGACCAGTAATTTTTGGTAGTTTCAATCTACCTGGCTTAAGCCTCTTGAAGCCATAAACTTGAACCCAGATCACCTACAAAAAACAAAACAACACTCTGCTAAGAAAGAATTAGCTTTGTCATCTGTGCTCCTTCTTTGGGTTGATAGGAAGTGCTGTCTTGCACCTGATTAAGTTATAGTTAAAGTGATGTATTTTCATTACATATGCACTAGCAGCAAGTTTTCAATACATGAGTACATTTCTGATGAAAACAAAGTACATAGAATTATTGCAAGTCACACAGATGAACTCAGCAGCTAAGAAATACTGAAGAAATAAGAGGGAGGGTGCTGGATTCTGGGTTGGCTCATACAGTTGAAGCAATTTTAGTTCCCAGAAAAATTCAAGGCTATGAGGGCATGAAGCCAACATAACTCCTTTCCCCTGAACTCTCTTCTTAGATATGCAAATACTCTCGCCTCCAGGATTTCTCATTTTCTAGTCAGGAAATCTTACAGAAAAAAAACCACCACAGTAACTCTACTGAAATCCCACCAAAAAAAGGTGAAAAGTGTATTTATCTCTGGAATACCACAAGAACAAAGTTGCACAGAAAAAGTTGCCGCAATCCAATGAATACACCCACTGTTTATACAGGTGGGCTCCTACTGCCTTTGGCAGAGAGAGGAAGGACTCTCTCTCACACCAGTTCTGATGACTTTAGGTTCTTTTCAGTAGCTCAGGTTTACTGGGAGAGGAAGTTTGAGGATCAGGTCAGGAAACTTCTGTTTGTCAATCATTTTGAGAGAAATAAAATAGACCATGTCTCAGCAATTAAGATACTCAGTAAATTATTCATTCATCCTGTATGCATTGTGTTCCCCAATTGTATTTGTTAATGTATAGCATTCTCATGCTGGTCTGGAGGGTTGATGGACAATGACATGATAACATGTCTCTTACCATTGATTTTGCTGTTGTTATTTTTGAACATTCCACCCTGCCAGCTATCCAAACCTTGTTAAGACAAGATTTGTTTGCAGCCATGCTAAGTGGGAACTGCAAAACTGCGAATTATCTGAGTAACATAGGAACAGTTTTACCTTGAAATGTAATAATGTTTTAATTTGCATAAATGTTTGATACTTAGCTAGAATTTGAATTTCACATAAATTCTTTCGTCACCTCAGGATTAAAGCACTTAGTTCTACAAATCTTTTCCTCTCTCTTTGTCTCTCTCTTCCGTCACAATTGCCACTTAAAATTTTAGCTGAAAACAGTAGCTCTTGAGATTAAGAACAAGTGCCACCAGAGTAATGACAAAGCAGCATCAAATGTCCATAATAGTGAACGGTCCTTTGCCACTTAATCCTAGGTCTTCTACCACATCTGCACAAAGCAGAGTACACTTACAGTGTTTTTTAGATATACCTGACATGATCCCATTTTATCAGAATTCAGCTTGCTCATTTCCAGGACACATTACCCTTTGTAATGGTCTGGGAAGTTTTGCAATGTATGACATTTCCAGCAATTGAAACTTGGATCAGGCAAACTCTTCTCCATTCAGTTGTCATTCGTTTAGGGTTGCATTCTACTTGCTTTTTGTTTCTTTGTTTTTCTGGAGAGTGTTTCTGGGAAGACATGAGGTTCTTGAACCTGACAAGACATTTAGTCTGAGCAATTTGCTCAGAAAAGGCAGAACTGAGCAGAGTTCCAGCAGCTAATGTCACAGGCAAGGTTTTTGATGATACTGAACCGGAAGTCTTATTAAATGATAAAGGACAATGTAAAATGTAATCAGATTCAGAATGACTGGAGTCATTTATGTACCTGCCTAATAGGGTGCAAATGGAGTTCACTGCAGATTCAAATACATTAGTAAATTCTAGGCTAAAGGACCACAAGGTATGAAATAAAGAGTAACGCATGGTAATAAACCAGCAAGGAAATAGATTTCAAGGGAAGTGTAGGAAACACTGTACTAAAAAAATATCAGACTGTCAACTACAATGAAGAAAACAGCCAAGAATATTTCTTGGAGAATATTCAAAAGAAAAGGTCTAATAAAAAATAAATACTACAAAGAGCTATGTACAGTGCTTCTCACCAAGAATGAAGTTATCTGTCATATCATCATGCCTCCCTTGATTCCTGTTATAACAAAAGACTGAGAAAGTAGAAATAATTCTTGCTGGGGAAGAGGAATAAGATTTTATAAGGTCTTAGCTTCAAGCTTGTGAAATTGTAAAGGGATTGATAATATTGATCTCCATTGTACTTAGTAGTTATATTTCTGCCTTGGAGAAGTTTCTGATCTGAGGACTAATAAATCACTAAAATTTATCATACGCCCCAAACTGCTTCTTATTCAAAAATTAATTCTGAAAACCATAAAATTTAAACAACTACTTCCTTCTAGACTAGGTCTTCTCTCTGCTGTTTTCCAAGCTTATACTTGAACATGTACATTTTAATCCTCTCATTACTGCCATATACCCTGTCTCATTTTTGTCACTTTAAGTGAATGAATGTCATTGTTTCTGGTTCTGATTTTCACCTTAAGTGCAATATCTGAAAACAAACTCACATGGTGCCCTAAGGTAAGTAGAAAGCAGTATCTTGAAGGTGCTTATCAACTATTTTTCAGATATGACAGGAAACTGGAGACCCAGAGGGGTGGGCTAGCTAAAGTCACTTTTGCCAAAGCAAACTTTCTAAATTTGCATGCTAAAAATTTGCACCAACTTTGCCCTCTGTTGACACTTGGGTTACAGCCTGTGCAGTGCCGGCAGGATTCATATGTGGAAACATGTCACATTTGTGTAAGGCTCTACCACCAGTGATAGGGCAGATCTGTGCTAAAAGAACATTTTGGAGGGAAAATCCTACAGACTATTCTATACAGACACTGGTTATAAGAATGTTCTTGTCTTTTAAAAAACCCAAACATTAAAATACTTCTGTTCATCATTTTGGAGTCCTCACAGGTGTGATTTTGCAAGAAGATTGTAACTAAAGGGCTGTAGTCAGGATGAAATGATAACTTACAAGGGGGGCAAAGGCTGCAGCCAAGTTTGCATCTTTTATTAGACCATACAATGGAGCTGGGAACCCCATAACCATAAGGCAGAGAAGGGCAGAGTTGAAAAGAGGCAGCAGACTTTAGCAATCACTCTGGATATAGCCATGGTTATTCAGGTGGACAATGGGAGGAAATGATGTGTGCTAGAGGGGAATGGTATCAAAGGAGTCAGCAAACATATTAGTGCATATATTAGAAAAAATCCAGGAGCAGCTTTTTCTTTTTTTTTTTTTTAAGACAGAAGCTGTATGTCTGTGGTTCATCCTATCCAACAGCATCCCGCTGCTTTTTCCTACTTGTTATTGTCTTTTAAGTTGCTTCAAGCTTGAACACCAGTTAAAGTGATCCACAATTTGAATTAAGTTTTAAAAAAACAGCAACTGTTTGGTAGCATTATGGCACATAAGACACAATGAAGAAAGTTGCAGGGGTTTGTCCCAGCTTGTCAGAGGATTGTGTTCTGCAAACAGTAGCTGGAGACGAGAATCATTTAGTTTCCAGTTTAAAGTGAGACTTGTAAGAGGAAAAGTGCTTCTCATAGATCAACTTCCTTACAGCAACAGCCATTCAGAATCAAGTGTTTTCTTTTTGCTTGCCAGATACTAAGTTTCCTCTTTTCCAGCCACTTAATGGTCATTGGTAATCCTCTCTACATTACGATGGGGCTTATGAAAGTGTACAGTACACAGGGCATTTCCCAGATTGGAGATGAATGGATTCTTGTCCCTGTACCAAGCTTCCTTTAATTGTTAAAAAAAGGTCCTTACCTGAGACTAGGCAACAAGCTTGTATTCAATAAATGAATAGGGAGACTTCTTTTTTTCAGCTTGAGTGCTACTGTAACAACTACTTACTAGACTGTGGTGGATTGGGTGCAGTCATTTCAGTTGTGCTTTCCTGAAAGGGTACTGGCCACTTCATTGCCTGTAGTTCTCTAAAGCTACAAATTGGATGTGTATATGCATGTAATAAATCAAGTAAGGAAATATTCTTTTGGAATTTTTTCTTAAAGATTCAGAATGTATCTTGGATAAGCTTATGTATAAATGAAAAGTAGATATTTGTTTGCCTAGGATTACATTTGGTCTTAATTCACCATATTATGAAAAAATAAAACCATATTTGTTAGTGCTTTCTGTGATATACTGTCTTTTTTTTTGATGTTGATGACATTTGTATTCCTAATTCTCTCATACAATGACTAGAAAGGAACAGTTATAAAAGGAAAAGTCCTACTCCTTTACAATACATTATTAAATATTTTCATTCTTGGCTTATACTGGTTATACTTTGGCTAAATATGTCTTAGGCCCATAGTAAATGTCTCTTTTTTTCAAAAAGTTTTTTTTCCACTTTTTTAATAATGGTAGTATTTGCTAAGTCTTAACTGCCTGAATAAGCATTACAGCCATATCAATTCAAGGAAAAAAAGCAAAATGAGAAGAACTGTCTTAACTAACATTTCAGATATAGTGTTAGTCTCTGGCATCTGTTCAAGTTCAGAAGGAATAATGACTGTAATTGTTCAAACTTCAGAAGACAAATACATTTTGTTATATAAAAACTATGAGCAATCATCCTGGAAACCATCAGCTCCTAGGAAGTGGTAAAGTGAGTCATAATTAATAATTTACAAAATCCTTTTAGGATCTTAAACTTTATTTTTGCTGTTTAATTTACTTTTATTTTGTGAGAGAATTAGGGATTCTACTCCACAATTACCATAAATTCCTCTTGGAATAAAGGAAACATAAAACTACAGTTTTTGAAGATGGGATATAGATTTGAGAGTGTGTCATGATTACAAGTATTTTGTACTGCTCCTTCATATGGCAAGCAAAGTGTCTAAGTAACTCAAAATGTACAATGAAAGGATAGACACAGGGAACTGAGGTTGTTTAGCCTGGAGAAAAGGAGGCTGAAGGGAGACCTTATTGCTCTCTACAACTACTTGAAAGGAGGTTGTAGCAGGGTGGGTGTTGGTCTCTTTTCCCAAGTGATAGGACAAGAGAAAATGGCCTTACATTGCACCAGGGGAGGTTTAGATTGGATATTAGGAAAAATTTCTTGACCTAAAGGGTTGTCAAGTACTGGAATAGACTGCCCAGGAAGGTGGTTGAGTGACTATCCCTGGAGGCATTTAGAAGTGCAGATGTGGGACTTAGAGACGTGGTTTAGTGGTGGACTTGGCAGTGTTATGTTAACGATTGGACTTAATAATCTTAAAGGTCTTTTCCAACCTAAATGATTCTATGATTCTATATTCTCTGAGTGACTATTTCTTTTAGAACTAGTTGCATTGCTGGAAAAAAATGTGTTAATTGATGTTCTGTTAGTCAGCATGGGGTTTATGTCCATGACATTTGAGGAAGAAAGGTCTTGCTAAGATTATTTATGGTGAAGCAGAATGAAAAAGCTCGGTGTGAGGGCTCCATTTTCCATTGGTAGTTATTTTGACCACTATGTAGTGCTAGTTCTGAAGCTGGATTTCCATGTAAATCTCTTTTTAGTATATTTATTTTTATAGAATTTTAAAAAAGCGAAACAGACATTGGACTAAAAATCAGGGAGAAATCTTAATTCATAAAAAGTTGAATTGAATAAGAATAAGAAACTCTTCATTATCATTAAGATTTGGCTGTCTTTTTGGTTTATTAATAACACTATCCAGTTCCTCAGCAGTCAGAAAGTTCTGCTGACTTCAGGTTGCCTGATGACTTTGCAGCCAGATTTATAAGGCCCGTCTCTGGGCTTGTAGATTACTTGTTCAGGAGTAGTAAGGAATATTACTTTATTTTGTCAAGAGTGGCAGAGTTACAGGCCTTAAGTTGCCGGATACATTGCTTAAAGTTGCCAGAGGATCAGTGTTTCTGTGCTGTCAATCAGCATAATTTCACAGAACTCAGCACTATTTCTTTTTTCTTCAGATTTTTCTTTCTTTCTTTTTTTTTTTCCTTCTGTCCAGCTATCTTTGAGAGCTGAAATGACAGACAGATCCAACCTCTATGCACCAGGTATTAGGTAACTCCTCACTACACTAAGTACGACTTTATACCAAAAAATGCTGTGACTAAAATAGGGTTGGAGTCCTTGATCTACCCACAGGCAAAAAATTGCAAACATTTCAGTATCAAGACACAAAATCCTAGGTTTGTACATTGGATTGAAAAGCCTGTGGTGCCTCCACTGCTAGCACAAAGTACCATCACTTCACTGAAATCAATGAAGCATTGACAATTTATACCAGTCAATGACCTTCACCTTAGCTCTAAGTGTATTTGCATATTAAAGAGTAAGTGAAATCCCACGTTTAGTGACTGTAGCTGCTCTTTGTTGATTAATTAGAATAATCTTCCTATTTGCAGTTGCTGGTGGAGTGATCAAAGTCTTACTCTATGATCTCCTGAGTTCCTGCAGTTCTCACTGCCCATGACTGCTTTTTAAAACTTTGAAACCCGTATCAAACACACATGTCAAATACTTAATTCTATTTTCTTGATTTTATTCCTGCCATTGGTAAGCAGCTGTGGAACATTTATTTTGGAATATTTATCTTTCATGTGAAACACAATGTTCTAGTCTCCAGACAAGGATCTCTTGAAACAGTAAGATGAATATCAATCATCATAGTCTCCAGAAAAAGACCTCTTGAAACAGTAAAATTAATATGAATCATCAGAGAACCTTGAGGTTATAAAAACCAACCGTATATATTAGCAAGAATACAACCAGTGGGTGATAAGAATCATAGAATCATAGAATAGCCCAGGTTGGAAGGGACCTCAAAAGGTCATCTGGTACAACATTTCATGGGGAAGGGAGCCTAGATGAGATTATCTAGCACCCTGTCCAATTGCATCTTGAAAACCTCCTGCAACAGGGAATCTACCATGTCTCTCGGGAGATTGTTCCAGTGAATGTTCTCACTGTCAAAAATGTCTTTCCTATATCAAGATGAAACCTCTCACAGTGCAACTTGTACCCCATCACCCCTTCTCTTCTCCATGAGGCTCCTTGTGAAGAAAGAGCCTCTATCCTCTTTGTAGCTGCCTTTTAACTACTAGAATACTGTAATGAGGTTCCCTCTAAGCCTTCTTTTCTCCAGGGAGAAAAGATCTAACCATTTCAGTCTTTCCTCATAGGGCAGGTTCTCTAGCCCTTTGATCATCTTCTGTCCATATCTTTTTTGAACCGTAGGGACCAGAACTGTACGCACTACTCTACATGCAGCCTGACAAGAGCTGAATAGAGTGGGATGATCACAACTCTGTCTCTGCTACCAATGCCCCTGCAGATGCAGCCCAGGATCTGATTTGCAGTGCACTGCTGACTCATATTCAGCTTGTTGCTCTCCAGGACCCCCACATCCCTTTCAGCAAGGCTGCTCCCCAGCCACATAGAACCTAGCCCGTTCTGGGCTCTTTGGTTATTCTGTTCCAGGTGCAGGACTTTGCACTTGCCTTTGTTAAACTTCATACTGTTCTTCCTAACCCACTGTTCCAGCCTGTCCAGGTCTCTCTGTAAGATGGCTCTCCCTTCTGACATATGTACCTCACCACCCAGTTTGACATCATCAGCAAACTTGGTGAGGGTGCTTTCCATCACAACACCCAGATCATTTATGAAGATACTGAACAGTATGGGGCCCAGTATCAAGTCCTGGAGGACCACACATGTAACAGGCTGTCAGCCTGAGTAAAATCATTGATCACCACCTTTTGAGTGTAGCCTGTTAGCCAACGTTCTCCCCGTCTTGCAGACCACTCATTCAACCTGTGTCTTGCCAGTTTGTCCAGGAGAAGGCTGAGGGAAACAGTGTCAAACACTTTGCTGAAGTCCAGGTATACATCCACCGCCCTTTCCGTGTCGACAGACAGATATCTTATTGCAGAAGATGATCAGGTTAGTCTGGTATGATTTGCCCTTGGTAAATCTGGGCTGGCTTTTCCCAATCATGTGCCTCATTTAGTTAGTAATAGTTTATAGGATCACTTGTTCCATTACTTTCCTAGGGATTGAAGTAAGACTAATGGGCCTGTAGTTTCCTGGGTCTTCTTTTGAGACCTTCTTGTAGATGGGTATGATATTTGCCCTCTTCTGGTCACTAAGGATGTCCCAAGATCTCCACAACTTTTCAAATATTATAAACAGTGGCCTTGCAACAAAGTCAGCCTCTTCTCTTAACACCCTGGGGTGGATCCCATCTAGGGCCATAGATTTATGTGGGTTGAGCACTTGCAAGAGGCCTCAGACCAGCCATTCCTCCAATACTGGTGGGTCGACACATGAGTTGTTGTAACTACTTTATCTTGCTACCTGGGGCCCAACTATGCCAGTAAAGACAGGGGCAAAGAAGGTATTGAGAACCTCTGCCTTGTCAGCATTATTATTGACTAGTTTTGCTGCCTTATTTTGTACTGCGCCTGTGTCGTCCCTGTGCTTCTGCTTACTGCTCATGTATCTGAAGGACCCTTTTTTGTTGTTCTTGACATCTTTGGCCAATTTTTGTTCTAGCTGAGCCTTAGCCTTCCTGACTGCATCTCTGCATGCCCTAGCAAGGTTCTCATAGTTCTTGATGGTTATTTCGCCACCTTTCCATAGCTGGTGTTTCTTTTTTGCTTTTAATCTCATTCAAAATCTCATTGTTAAGCCAGGATATTCTCTTGTTCTGCCTTCCTCTTTTCCCTTTGTAGGGAATGGACTGTTCTTGTGCTCTTGGAAGGCTGTTTTTTAATAACATGCAGCACTTTCAAACTCCTTTGCCCACCGTGAATGCTTTCCATGGAATCCCTCGTATCTGAACTCTGAGCGTATTGAAGTTTGGTCTCCTAAAATCCAGAGTCTTTGTCCTGCAACTGGTCTTCATTGTGCACAGGAGGATTTTAAACTCCACAATGTTGTAGTCATTGTATCCAAGGCTACCATTGGTAGTTATGTTGACAAGTAAATCTTCTCTATATGTGAGCAGTAGGTATAGCAATGCACTCTTCCCAGTCAGCATGTCCAGTGTCTTTAGCAGTAAGTAGTCCTCAATACATTCCAGGAACCTGATGGACAACTTGTGCACTGCTGTACTGTTTTGCCAACAAACATCTGGGTAATTGAAGTCACCCATGAGGACCAGGTTCTGTTGACCAAAGACTTCACAGAGCAGCCAAAGTAAAGTTTAATCAGCCTTGTCATCCTGATTGGGAGGTTGGTAACATTTACCTAAGATCCCCCGCTGTGATGATCCCTCCAATCTTGATCCAAAGGCATTTGATATAACTTCTATGGTCTCCATAGCTGACCTCCATACACTCAAAATTCTCTTTTACATAAAGTTCAATTCCACCTCCTCTTTTTCCTTTCCTATCTTTCTGAAAGAGTTTATAGCCATCCATTGTGGTCTTCCATTCATGTGAGTTTTCCTACCAAGCTCCTGTGATTCTTCTCACAGCATAACCCTCAGACTGGGCATGGACCTCCAGTTCCTCCTGTTTGTTGCCCAGACTACGTGCATTGGTTTATATGCACTGGAGGTGGCTGGACTTAAGGTTTTTGTCTTTGGAAAGGGTTAGGGAGCATTCTTTACTGCTTTTGTAGTTTCACTCATCCACCCTGTTGCTTATCAATACAAAGGTGTCACAGCTTTGGACCTACCCCCCAAGTTCATTAGTTTAAACTACAATTCACTAAGTCAGCAAAGATTCTCCTGCCTCTTCTAGATAGGTGGATCCCATCTCTATGCAAGCAGCTTATTCATCAATGAATGTCCCATGATCATAGAAACCAAAGCCCTGGCAATGACACCAGCTATGAAGTCCTGTATTGATCTGCATGTGTCAACTTCTGCCTGTACCCCTATCCCTGACTGGCAAGAAAAAGAAGGGCATTTGAACACCCATTCTTTTCACTTGGACCCCCAGGGATCTGAAGTCTTGCTTGATCTTGCCCACGTTTTACTTTACCATGTCACTGATGCCCATATG
Organism: Elanoides forficatus; assembly: GCA_025311575.1. Classification (NCBI taxonomy): domain Eukaryota; kingdom Metazoa; phylum Chordata; class Aves; order Accipitriformes; family Accipitridae; genus Elanoides; species Elanoides forficatus. The sequence goes on along the minus strand of JAOBAS010000072.1, from coordinate 17,689,149 downwards.
GAAAAGAAGTAGGGGATAGTAGTTTGCTTTTAACCAGTTGTGGCAGTCTCTCCGTGACATCTCTGGCAGCTAGCAAACCACCCTTGACTGTATATCAGGCTGAGAGCTGGGTACCTCAGTGCCTCTCAACAGAGGCACCCACTACTATCACCTGCCACCTCCTTTTGCAGCTTTTAGTATGTGCTGCTGGTATGGTTTCTCCTTGTGAATCTTGCTCATCAGTGTTGTCTACTGCCAAGGCTTCATATCTGTTGCTAAGGAAAGGGATTGAAGTGATACGCTGTTCCCAAGGTCACCAGAGACCATGGCATCATATCCAACATGTTGTCTGTTCACTGTTGAAGCTCTTTGTCTGGTAGCCTGTAGAGATCAGTGCCACAGGGCCTAGTATTTCTTCTTGTAAAATCTCAAATAATACTCTATTTCTTGTTCACCCTCACTAATATAGTGTAGCCTGCTAACTTCCTCCTGTAGCTCCTCTACCTGCTGCCTGAGTGACTCCACCAGACCGTACCCTGTGCAGGTGGACAGGAGGCTGGGGCACAGTCTTTGCAGCAGGAGTTATGCTCCTCCACTCAACAGTGGCATGCCATGTGTGGGGTGCTGTGTCCAGTTCTGGGCTCTCCAGTGCATCAGAAAGATTGACAAACTGGAGAGAATCCACTAGAGGACCCTGATGCTGGTAGTGGTGGGAAGCTCATGGCCTATGGGGAGAGGCTAAGGGAACTGGGCTTGGTTTAGCCAGAGAGGAAAAGATGAAAGGGGAGACAATCACAGGCTTTTCTTCCTAAAATCAAGGTTAGGGCCAAGACTGAGGGAGGGAATAGAGCCACACTCTTCCCTGGGTTGCCCAGCCAAAGGACAAGCTGTAATGGTCACCAGCTGCAGCAAGGCAAATGGTAACTGGAGTAAAAGAAAAAACCTTCTCTGTCCAAAGAGAGGCTCTGGAAGCCTTGGTGACTTTGACCACTCCAGGTGCCAAGCAACCTGCTCCTACATCAGAAGTAGCTGGTTTTTGAGCAGAAGACCAGAGTAGTTGTCCTCCAGAGACACGTTCCAATCTCAATTATTCTACGATCCTCAATTCAGAAATAAAGCTGAAGTGATACACTAGTAGAGATCAGAAAGAGTCTGAAAACACTGACGTAAAATTCTGTAATTGGAAGTGGAAATCCATACTGTGAAGTTGCTGACTATTTAGCAGTGCTTCTGAAAAGGGTTTTGGGGAATAGCACACTAAACTTTCAGTGGCGAGGTGATGTTTATACACCTTGGCCCTCCCTCCTCCCCCTAATTTCTGTGGTGCACTAACAATTTGTATTTAAGACATAAGAAGTAAATTCTCTGCTGTACTCAATACTTTGAGGTCTCAGCTTTAGAACTTGTTCTGTTTGGAGCATTGTGATATAGGAAAGAGGTAAACAAGCTGGAGAAAGTCCAGACAGGAGAAGTAAGAATGGTGGAGGTTTAGGAAGTACATCCTTTGAGGAAAGGTTGATGGATGTTCTTTTTCATTTGTTTAGACCAACAACCGACAGAGAAGTCCAAGATGTAGTGTATTGTGAAAATATTCCATTATAGAAAAGGGTATCCCAAAGGTGGATTTTTCAGTTGTCTTCTGTGGAGAAAGATAGAAAATACAGGCTTAATTTACAGAAGAGACTGAGCTTAGGTCTCAACAAATATCCAGCTCTTAAAGACGTGAAATATTTACAGGATATCCAGAAGCTGTGGATGTTTTCCACTGAAAAATTTTAAGAACAAGTTAGACAAATCTATGTAGTCAGTTATGTAAAATTGGATCATGTTCCAGGTAGTCTGGCTGTTGTCTTCACACTCCTCTCAGCCCTACAAGTTTATGATTATAGCCTTACCTGTGCCATGTTCTGTGGCAATTGTCTATACTGTCACAACAGTCATATAGTCAACAGGTATATATTCTTACTACATATTTTGATGATAAATTTAGAAATACCAATGCAGGGCTTACTAATTTCAGAAAGACTTTAATAACTGTGCCGACTTATACTGATAGTAGTATACCATTTTCTAGTAAACATAGAAAGGTTTCAGAGCAACATCAGTGATCACCACAAATCAAATAGTGTTTTTATGATTCAAATGTATTAAAAGTTTACAATTTAATTTTACATAAAAGCCGAGGCAGTGTTTGACAGCAAGATTAGCTACCTATGCTCAGAAATAATGTGTGCTGTTTCAGCATTGTGTAAGTATACAATGGAAAAACTGACTTCTTAAATGTTAAGCTAAAATTTGGATAAGAGCTAAAAAAGCTATCAGAATGACACAAAAATATTTTCATTTTAAATCATTTAAATCTATCATGAAATCTGCAAACAGAATTTCACTCTACTTAGTATAACTTATTAAACTATATCTACCCTTTTTCAAAATATGATTTTAATCTTTACAACTCTTTTAAAATCAATAAAAATTCACAATTGAATGAGGTTTCAAAGTATAGTAGAATTCTTATCAGAAATTATATTTGCTTTTAATCAAAAGGATACACACAGTTGTGAATTCATAATTAATTTCATGATTACTTTCTTGCCTAATGAGTGATTGAAGTTTGTTTATACAACTATTTTTCTTTGCTATCTTCACTCCAGAAAAAGGTCTGTCAGCAATCCTATGTAAAATGCCCATTTTAAATAGCAGAATTTGGCAAAGAATGTGTAATTCTATGAAAATGTTTATCCAATTTTGATATGCCTTTAATAAAATTGTCATAATGTAATATAAAGTGACCACTGCCAAAGAGGTAACGTATTTGCATTCACAATGCTCCAGGCAATTTTTTATTTCCATTTCACATGAGTCAAACAAACATGACATTCAAAATTGCATGCCATATTGTGATTATCTGGGGAGATAATTCAAGTCACAACACTAATATTAATTCTGAGCAGAAACTAGGTTAATAAGGTCATGCAACACTTTTGTTTTGGAACCAAACTTAGACTGAGCATTCACAGCAGTGTTAGAGTGACAGCAGTGCAAAATGCGATATAAATACTACAGTTGCAGGCCAAAATATATTAAAGAACATCATGCTGGAAGATCAACCTTCCAGAATTAGCAAATACCACATTTTTTAGCTCAGTTTGCAAAGTCTGAATCACAAGCTTTCCTATTTGCTCCAAGACAAGCATAGATTTGAGTTTTAGGACTATTGGTGCCATAAAGCCATGGGTGAGTGGTTCATCTTGGGCCCTTTCCCCTCCAGAAGTGAAGGATGCATGGCTGAATACCAGGCCTCCTCTCAGAGACATAGGCTGGCACTCTCAAAACAGTCTGGGTCTTTGGAGCTGTGCACAGTACTGGGTGAGGAAGGGGCTGCTGGTGCCAGTCCCCTAGCTGCTGCTGGACAAACACCACTGGCTGGGGAACAAGTAAGGTCTTGGTGTAAGCAGTCACCTCCAGCTGTCCTCTCCGCAACTTTAACATGATGGGTATCTGAATATTAAAGTATTCCCCTTTCAATATCCTGCAACTTTCGTGTCAAGAACCTTAGGTCAGACTGTCCAATTTTATTTCCAAGATACCAGCATTTTGCTTTGGGAAGGGAAACAATGGTTTGGAGTAAACTTGATTGGAATATGTGGGTGAGAAAGGGGTAAAGGCAGCAGTGAGTAAGTGAAGAGTTTCATGAAAGAAATGTTAACTTGAGGCATCCCAATGAGGCATTATAATACCCTTCTTCATAAAAATTGATTCAGGAACTTTGATGATTTCCTGGCAGTCTTAATTTAAAACCATAAATTATGGTTTCAGTCCAAAAAAGAAAGTCTTCAAACTAAAAAAAAAAACCGCCTCCTAAACTGTGTTATAGTTCATGAATGCTGCTTTTTTTCCATGAGACTCTTAGGCTACGGTCTAGGCAGCCATTGACATGAATATTCATTAACACTTTTCCAAACAGAGATGTTATTTCTCTGCCCCATTCTGTGATCTTCTGCAGCCAGGGACACTTTTCTTTGAGCTTTACTCTTCAGCCCTCCCCTCACAGCCAATATACTTACTATCACCAATATATTTATTATCTGTTGTATTAACCAATACATTTATTATCACACTTTTTGTGTACACGAATTCTTCCTATTCACCTTTTGCTTCCTCTGTTACTGAATATTTCTATTTCTCTTCTGCTCAGACTTAGTCCTCAAGAACACTTAAACATACTTAGAACTTTCAGATTTCAATCTTTGTGTTTATTTTAGCACTTCAAAATACAAACAGATTAAATTGCTTGCAACTGCAGAAGCAGCAGGTGGTTGCACTTAGTAAAGTGTTTTGTGGTATTGCACAAAGAAATCCATGTTAACCTGGATTGTATTGCTTAAGGATTCAGACCTCTGTAATGTCCATCTCACAATGTTTTCTAGAGAGTAAAAAAATGAGTCTTGCTTGGTCTTGTGATGAGAAAGTCAGGCTAATTGCTGGAGAAGATGTCAGATGGTGTTTCAAAGGCAAAGACAATCCCTGTATGTCCCACAGAAAACTCTGGATTACCCCAAGCACCAAACATTTCCTAAAACCCCAAAACTGACTTGCATACATCCAAAAGCTGCAATGATTTCTAGCAGAGAGCAGAGTAATTGTTAAATAAATATGGCACCAGTGTATCAGGTTAGCTGATTTTGTAAAATAGATTGTGACTGGTCATTCATAACCACAGATTTAGAGCAGCTGTTACAAAATTAGAGAAATAAGCATGGACACACCTTTACCTAGTGTTGGTTTTGGCATTAGAATGTCATGACGTAACACTGGAAGTGATTAAGTGGATCAGGAGCTCAGCCTCTAGTACCCTGTCCCAGTTAGTCTTCTCCAAAATCAGAATGCTACTTTTTATTGCTCTTGCTGGTGATAGACAGTACTTAATTATTCAGGTAATTAAGGTAGGTTAGGCTTTAGCATATGACAACCTAGAGATTAGGAAAGGACAGAGATGAGTTCAAAACATCAGACTAATCTATTTCCATTGTTCCATATTTTTGAGACAATCAGGACAATCTTCTGTTGGCAGTCTTTATTATGATTATAGTACCTATTACTTGATTTATTATAGCACTTCACGTTTGGTTCTGGATTTGGGGATGGGCTACTTCCAAGGTGTTAGTATCAATTAGGATTAATAATTATGATTCTTTATTTCAGAAATTATTCTGAAATACTGATGAGTCTTGTAGGCTAAGAACCTTCCATGCTAGATTTCTGTCTTTGTAAAATGTTACAGTTCTGCAGAGCCAGCAGATTCTGGGTCTGCCATTACTTGTGTTACACACTCAAATTTTAAAGATAATAACTTTGGGATGACTATTGCCATTGCAATATCTTTAACATTCACCTGTCAAAATAGTAGTTTATAGTAGAGAGCATGTGTATTTTACCACTAGCTCACAAAGAAAATATGGAACAAGAGGAATTTAATGTGAGGATATGAAAGGCTATAAGGACCAATTTTTAGTTTACTGAGAAAGGATTTCTTGGCATAGAGTTATACATCTCTTTGTAAAAATCTGTTTTATTGAAATCACCCACTAACCTAATTTCATTGCCTCCTTGATTCCTTGTCCAAGAAAAGAGACATTTCTAAGTCCAATACTCTGATACAATTGTCAGTATAAACCAGAGCAAGCCTTTGGAAGAATACCTGAAATTATTTTGGCAGCTGAGGCATGTAACTGACACCTAGAGATAAAGGAATAGAAAGCTATAAACTCCTAATAAATAATTCTGCATCACCACAGATGTTCAGCCTACTTACGCTTAGTCAAACAACAGGACTGGGGTTTACTTGTAGCAACAGTTCAGCCATACACTTCAGATTAACTTGTTTACATGCTGGAATATAAATAAGCCAGTGTCCAGAAATAAAAATTAGTTTCCATCTATTTTAAGGTAGTTATGAGTCATCCTTACAGAATCATTATGTATTTTTTCCACAGTATTTGTGGGTTAGTTCATGAAGGATAGTGAGATAAGAGAGCGAGCAAACAGAAAACTCCTTTTCTTTGGGATCCTTCAGACTAAAACCTCTTTAGGTGAGTAACTTTTCACTCAGGATATGTTGTATGGGATACTCCAGACTAATCGTAGTCATTTTTTTTTAACTGGTCATTGTGTTGTTGCCTCTTTTTTCTGCTTTTGATAGTTCATACCTAGAATGACTTTCTGACATTTCTGTTAAAATGTTGTAAGTATCACTCATACAGTCACTGCAGGTCTAACTTACAGTAACAGAAATGCAGAGGCCCTATGAGGAGTTTTTCTCAGTCTCTTCATTAGCGCCATTGAAGGGATGGCTTTATCATTTTCCTAAAGAACATCAGAGATATTTGTGTTCACCTGTAGTGAAGGACTAACAGGCTTATGAAAGAAGGTATTCTCTGCCTTCTAGAGTGTCTTGTGGACAGAAAAAAACCACGAAGCTATGACATTTGGAGCAACAGGGACTAGTGTCCTGTACCACTGCAATCCCTGAACTAATCAGCTTGGGTACTAAACAACCTTTGTGAGAAATCTGCTATTTAGAAAAAATAACTGGGTCAAATGTAGTGAAGTGTGGTGACTACTTCTGGGGATAAAAGATAAGCACATGACTTCTCCTTATTTATCTTCCAAACACCAACTACTTGCTTCTCATCAAGGATTGCAAGGTATGGTGTAGATTAGATTTTCCTTGATGTTTTCATAAGCTGAGAAGAAATATCTTTTTCTGAGAGTTACTTGGCTTCAGCTAAAGAAAGAAGGCTCCATCCTGTGTGAATGCCAGTTAGAGCCAATTATAACCCAATTGATTTTTCTTGACATTAAAACCAACAACAAAATCAATGCAAAATACAACTCCACCACCAATTTACCTCTAATTCCTTAGTGTTTCTGGATGGAGTCTTAACTGACAATAAGCATGCCCATGTGTGAGAAGGAGAGCTTTTATGCTTAAAATAGAGAAATTAAGTGTGGAAGAAATTTATTTTTAAAACCTTGGTAAGGTAAGACAAAGAAATGTTTAAACCAGGTGTTCTGCCATGTGAAAAATGGGAAATTTGCTAATTCTGTTTCAATACTGTCACTTATTTGAAGTATGCCTAAAATACATTTCCCACAGCTCTGTTAAATGGCAGAAAATTAACTGATTTTCCATGTGTGAAACACATTGGCAATACCCTCTACCTATGTCCTCTGATTTCACCCAAGATGTATTTGTTCACCTGCTGTAGAACTAGAAATCTTTTGGTTGCAATTTTATAGATACATAAAGAAGTGACCATCTCTTCTTACACAATCATATAACAGAAAATGCTCATAAGAATCTGTAAGTGGCATTAATAGGAGGGGAGCCCTGCTTTCAGCTCATCGTTATTTCCAGTGGAAATTTAAGCACACATTAGGTTTGATCACTGGTTACTATTATGTTTTGGAAAAGAGGGTCTTTCAATTAACCAAATCAGATCTATCAGGAAAATTAGATGGTAGATTCATTGTCTTGATCCTGCTGGAGTCAAAGGATTCCTTACCTATAACAGGTTTGTTAACAGAGAAATGAGAGGAGGGGGAAGAAAGGAAAATATTTGGTTGTTGTGTGTTTGTATACACATATACATGCATACACTCAGACTTAATCATATATAAATTATAGCTAAGGTGCTAGAGAGATAGATATATATGTAGTCTTACAATAGAAATCTCTACTAGACCCTTAGGCTTAGCAGAGGCAGTATATATATATATGTGCGTGTCTTTATGTATATGTGTGTACATATATACAGAGGGATACATGGATACATATATCCATATAAACGAATATCCATATCCCTCTCTCTCCGTGTATATAAACATAAACACACACACACATATATATATACACACATGCATATGTAGCATATATCCACACAAATATGAGTTACCAAGGCATTAATAGAGAGCAATAGCTTAGGACAGGAAATGAAGTATATGATATCTATTTTGTACAAAGCAAGCTAGTAGGAATGAAGACAGATGTTCATTAGATGATTTTGTTGAGTACAAATACCACTCTTTACTCTCAGCTGTTATTAAAGCAATTTTTTTTTTAAGTGCACAGTGAAAGCTCTAGCTTTGCAGTACCCCAGTGAGCATTATTACGTTAATATAGTGAACTTACCCTATCTATCTGTCATTACCAAACCTCTCAATGTATTCTGATTAATGATGCATTCTGCAGATTTCACAGATGCCAGCCAGATGTTCAGAGAAAACTGACGTCTTTTAGCTTAGGAAGTATAAATCATATACATACTGACACACCTAGTGGAACAAATGGAATACATTCTTAAGTGAATTTGCTGTTTAGCTCCGATTTATTTTTAGTTAGACAAGATACTCGTCACAATACCCTGTGCATTTCAGCCTTCTAGATAAAACAATAGATGAGAGGACCGTGGAAACAATTAAAAGCAAAAGTTGGCCTGCCAGTGGGAATCACTTTTCTGTAAGGTAGTCCCCTGCCTCTTCCATCTGGCTGCCTTCCAGAGCAGGAGCCTCAGGACACAGCTCCTAGTCAGTGAAAAGGGGAAAAGGAAAGAAGGAGATGCTGTCAGCACATATCCCAGCAAGGAACAGGGGCACGTGGGTGGCTCATGTCCACCATTGTTTCCTGTCCTCTAGCCTGTGCTTCTACTCATTTGTATGTATGTGCTGATAGGAGGGGAACAGACCTACTTGTTTTTCAGTACTGTTATTAACTTCACATCACTAATTGTTCTGCCTCCACAAACAACCTCCTAAGCTGATATGTCTACGCCCCCATGTTACCCAGGAGACAGGAGTTCTGTGATGGCTCAAAAACCATTTCAGGGTTTGAGAAAGTTTCTTGGTCCATCAGGTGAGAAAAGCAAAACAAGGTACAGGGTTGACCTGAACTCAAATCCTACTACTAGAGCCTGTGCAGAGATCATGTCCTCAGGTTGTATAGTGTGGCATCAGAGTTTTGGCTTGGTGCTGCTAAAAGCTTTACAGGTCCTGGGAGGATGGGAGTTTATTTCCCAGTCTTCTACTGTTGGAGTAACTCTATGTGGTTGGCTATCTAACTTTTCTTAACCAGGTATTTACAGGCTAGCCCTTTCTTTTGCTCCTTTTCTATTTATGAGGCTTCTGTAGTGCTTTTGATACCAAGCTATTGCTTGCTGTTTTTCAAAGAGTAGCAATAGGAAACACGTAGGAAGCACATGGAGTGATCAAGTGTTTCCTCAGCAGCTTCAGTTTAAATAGTTTAAACCATATCAAACCAGCTTCTGACAGTATTGACTATACCAAAGGATTTCTGTAAAAAATAAAGTCACTGAAGTAGTCTAGCTGTGCCTGGTGAGTACCTGTACTTACACATTCCTCTTCAAAGTCTATTGTTTTCATGGTGTCAGTAAGGAATTGGCCAGCTGGGAACATCCCAGTCATGAATCTAGGCAGTATAGTATTGGGGTCTTCCTACCCCCACCTTCAGCCAAGCAGGGAAGCAGCCTTTTCTCTCCACTCACATTACCCTTGAAGGCTGAAGTCTCAGGCATTGCTTGGGTTGATCCTCCCCTACCTTCACATTTGAAATCAGCTCTGAAACTGGAAGTGGAAAGAAAATCTGAGACAGTGCAACAAACCTGAATGACATCTGAAAAAAATATGTTATGTCCTTATCAGCCTCTAGGGCCATCATCCTGTCCTCCAAATGCTTATAGCAGTTTCCATATTTTGTTTACCTGAGCAAAGGAGCAGCAACATAAGCCTCATAAATGTGTGCCTGGTCACTCTGTCTCAACTTACAACTATGCTGCTTTTAAAGAGTGCAGCAGCAGAACCGTTGGATGGATGGATGAATGGCCAAGAACTTCAGTTTTGGGACAGACAGAGTAGCAAGGGGAAATGTATAGTATATTGTGTGGCTCAGCAATTTTCCCAAACCTTCCACTTTTTCTGCTTACTGCTCTTCACTGCTGCCAGAGCAGCACAAATGCATCAACCTCAGTTACTGCATGAAAGCTTTCTGCAGGGTACAGACTTTTAGTCACACTGCATTGAACAGTGAAAATGGAGCAGAACTGTCCTGCACAGCAGAAGAAGAAACTGATAATGGATTTTCCACCTTGCCAAACAATAGCGGTTTGCTCAATTTACATCCTTCTCCAGGCCAGGATCTGCAAATTGTGGTGTGGTGGGTGGAGCGAAATGCAAACAATAGTAGGGATTTAAAAACAATCACCGTTATTGCTGTCAGATCCTGGTCTTTGATTTGGATGACAGCAATTCTTTTGATTTGTAAGGGAGATAAGGAAGCAAGAAGACATAAAAAATGGTTTATTTAACCTATTACATCTATTACTGTTCATTGTATTGTGCACTGAATCTGGATAGACTGTCCTTGATTCACTTGGACAGATCATAAACTACTAAAGCTGCACACTTTCTAGTGCATTTGCACAGTGTTGATGAGCTCCTAATTTTAGCATGTCCACATCTTCCTCCAAAATAGCTCAGATGCTGGATCTAGCTGTTTGGAAGGGCAAGAAAAAGTGTTTTCTCTTTTGTTTTTCTTTTACTCCTACTCAGAATAAAATAATAATGACTCCAGTGTGTTAGCAGATTAATTATAGCATTACAGGATTTCATCAGTGAATTTGGGTCAGTTTTAATGGCTCCACACTTCTGTTATGTGATCATGCCAATGATCTCATGTGAGATCACAGAACCGCAGAAACATTGGTTGAAAATCCAACCTCCCGCTCAAAGCAGCACTATTGCCAGCACTGTGTTTCCATCTTGTTGAGTCTTGAATAAGATGGAAACTTCACAGGGTGTCTGGGTGACAAGTGCTGCAGTATCCTTCCCAGGGAAAAGGGTTTTCCTAATGTTCATTCTGAACCTCCCAAGCTGCAGTTTGCCCCTCGTTATGGCGTCTGCCCCTACTGAGAAGTTTGACTCTGTAATTTTTGTAAATCCTCCAAAGTAGTTGTAGGCTTTTAGATCATCCTTAACTCCTTTCCTCCAGGCTGCACGAACCCTTTTCTTATTACTAGCTGCCAGATACTGGACAAGTCATTATTAGCATTAGAGTATGCCAATGCTTCCACACAAAAATGCCACAGGAGACAGTGTCAGAAGCCTTCCTAAAGTCAAGGTATCTTATGTTCACCACTGTCCCAGGTTAGTCCAGCATAATTTCATATTGACAGAGACCTGTTGATTGTTCCTGATTCCTTTCTTGTCCTCCATGTGTATGGAGATGGATTAAAAATGAATGGACATATAAACTACCTAAAAGAAATAATAAGTAAAGTCAGCTTACCTGTCATTGACTCAAAACACACCCTGTCTTTGTCTTAAGCAGCAAAATCAAAATGCACTGGTGGCTATATTGTTCTCTGATCAACAGAAGGAAAGACTGCAAGTTAGGCCTCACATGGATCTACAAGGAAGGTTTTGTGTCTTCAAATTCATATCGATGAAATAACAGTGCAAATTATCAACCAAATATACACTGAGTGAGACCACTAGAAATGTTCTCCCTGGTTCACCTTTGTTTATTCAGCAGTGTTTGGCATTTAGGACTGTAGGAAGGCAAAATAATTCTTGGTTTCATTTGTGCCAGGAGGTGCTAATCTAAATGATTCATGTTTCCATGCATTTTGCTGGGGCAGATAAATACAGAAATCCATTTGTTCCAGTGGGTGAGCAGAGCTGAATATAGAAAGCAGGAGAGTGAATTCTGATTGTTTTGTCTGCAATATGTTAACTAGTGTGGGGGAATTAAAGGTTATTTTGGGCTATAACTGTTCCCTGGCACATACTGATCTATTTCCATGATATGCTATAGATATGCACCTTAACTTTTCAATTTATTGACAAACATGAACAGTGTTATTATAAAATCAAAGGTAAATTTTTATGCACTGTAACTTTTCTTCCTGCTGCTTCTATTATCAGTGAAGAACTCTTTCCCAGCAGAATAACCTTGATGGGTTTTTCAACTGTATTTTGTAACATTTATTACAAAAAAGTGTAAATCCCAGAACTTTATCAGGTTCTGGATGAGCTTCTCAAAAAGACAAACATTAGTCTCATAACTGCTATCAGAAACATCCTCACTAATTTTCCAGATTTCAAGAGTGGACAGAAGAATGTAATGAATGTAGTCAATGTTTTTTTCTTTATAACAATGACCATATTAAGATCTCTGTCTTGTAGCCTTGTGCAGTGAATGCAGTAGTCCTGAACTTCATTTGATCCTTACTCTTGCTGGTAGTTTTTGGAGAAAAAAAAAAAAAAATACTATTAAAAACATTGGTGCCTTGTACATCATTAAAAGATATATTTACTGCTATAATTACACCTAGACTTTTTACAGAGGACTATTTGTGCTTAGGCTTGTGTGCCATGAATGATGAGCTGCACGAATGTTTCTCCTTCACAGTGGTGGGTGGAAGGAATTATGACTTCCTCTGCTCCTGTAAAAGGGCAGCCATAGGAGGTAAAATATGTTACATCAGGTCTTGAAAGATTGTCGGATTCCTTCTTGCTGCAAGGGTAGCAAGCCTGGAGTGAAATGTGCACACTCTGGAGCAATCCTGGGTTTCTGCCAGAGTTAATTGCAGAGCTTACTTGAAGCTAAGGTATCCCAAGTCATTAGTGTCTCATGTCTACAGTACTGGGTCATCCAGCACTTCTGAACTGATCCAGATAAAATGCACGACTGCATTTCTGTTGAATTGGACAAAACGAGGTATGCAGCTCACTAGGCACAAAGGAGTCTGCCTGCATGAAATTAACATTTCAAAATGTTTTGACCAAATTTGAACTCAGTGTGGGTTTGTATCAGATAGGTTCTTTGTGCAAGGCAGCTGCAACCTTTTTGATCTGGTATCAGGAGACCTGAGAGTGGACATTCCTGATAGAGATACAGTTCCCATTTCTCAATCCACAAGTATTTCTTCTACTACCTGTTTTTGTATAAAAAGACAGCTGTTAGATATAAGCTCTAATTCAGTTGTCTCATTAATCTCTGTGTGAGAACTTTCTTGATTTCTTTATCTCAAGATTCATTGGTTTAAATACAGGGAAATGGAGCATTGCAATTTCTTGTTTGGACAATGAAAAGTTTGTCTATTCCCCTCACTGCCTGGCTTGGACCAGCAAAAAGGTGTACATATCAGTTTTTAATATTTTTTTAGCTACCATTCCTGGTCTGTCTCCCTGAACTGCTAGAGCCACGACATTTTTTGGTTGCTCAGCAAGCCGCACTGTGTATAGCTACATAACACCACACAAGAGAATGACAGACACCTTCCTGCAACCTTGGTGTACTGATACGCATATTGCTTTCAGGAGTGGTTTCCAGGACCAGTAAGACACAGTCAGATGGAGATCTGACAGCCATGTGCAGAAATGCTGGCCCAGCCCCAGCCCGACTACCATGCAGGCAAGCACACAAGTTAGGTGTAGCAGGCATCAGGCTGTCCAAGGCAAGGGAAAGGTAGCACTGATACAAGTGCTTGCATATCTAAGCCTTCTTCTTCACAGTGCTTCTCACACTGAGGAGACACCATCATGATCATCAGGCTGCAGCTGTGGCTGGCCTTTATACGAATACAGACTCAATAGTGGAGAAGATTGGTTGTATGCCCACCCACATGTGTGTGCACACACATACACACATCATAACGTGAACCTCAGGAAAGGACAGCACTTCCTGGAGCAGTCAGCCTTACCGATTTTCAGGGTGGGTGTGCGGGAGAAGTACACAATTCTGCCTCAGAAATTCTCTAGATATGTGTGTGACAGCAGGAAACACCATCATTTTTCTATTAATTACATTTCTATTGCAATTTGAGAGCACTAAGGATCCAGAGAAGCATGGCACTAGAGCACAGAATGAGCTATGATGCTGCAGGTAAATTAATTTATCACTTTCTCTTAACTACTGTTTATCAGTTTACATTAAGCTAGGTTTAATAGCTTTTTCATACCCAAATTATCAACAGTTCTTGATTTCAACAACCTTAAAAGTGTGCCTTGGAAATATATTCCCCAACATACAGAAAAAGGTGCATGTAAGTTCATTTTAGTATGTAGTTTAGTCATCTAATTTTTTTATAGTCTTTTTCCTGTTTTCGTGTTGGCGTACCCATTTCTATCTAATCTGCATAAACTATTTTTCATGTGTGATAGCTATCTTAGCCAACAGATGGTGCTATATATAACATTTTTTATGATACTGTGTAACATAAAAATAAATACTACAGTTAAACTATACATGTAATTACTTTGTTAGAAAATAAATGTGAAATTGAAGTTCACAATAACAAATGCTTATCATAAAAATTAGGCACAAGGAACAATAAGTGTTGAGAGTCACTAATGAATGTTCATTTCAGCCTGCAGGAGGGGAAAGATGGAGTTGCTTATGTAAATCTGGCTGTGGTATCAATGCTACTGCTCTCGTACATGAGGATCTTTTGCAAAATCATGCCTTCAGGTTGACAGATTTTAAGAACACTAAAATTGTCACTGTCTGTTCTGGTTCCTACTCTCTGGGATTATTACACTTATCTAAACTGAAATAGAAAGATGCGGTATGCCATGGATACTCATAAAACTGGAGTAGGACCACTCCAGAAAATAAGAGTTATGAAATACGATTTTAACTAAAAATTACCAGTGTTGAGTACCACCAGTGTTTCACACTGTGCTAACATTTCATCATCCAAACAGTGCAGTAAGTTTGCTGGTACTACTCAGGTATTTAAAAATAATCATGTGCATAATAACATGCAGAACAGATGCTATTTTCTGTGGGTTTGGTCCTTCTCTTTGTAAAAGGGATGCAAGCTTTACTGATGAGGCATAACTAAGCCTACTGTGTTGAACATATTTGAATTTCAACAAATAAATATTACATAACTAAGTAACCAATCGTAAATCACTTATTTCTGTATACTCAATTACCAACCTAAAAATTTATCCAACAATGTATTAGCCAAATACTATACGCCAAACCCACCACAGCATTCTGGTAAAGCTGTTATCAATATCATATTGTATAATCTTTTCTGTTTCAAATAAAGATTTGGTTTTTGCAAATTTGCTACTTTATTGAACTAGGCAACAGTTCATCCAATTTATCTGGTGACAGCTATCTCATGGAATTTAAGTTAATATACATTTCAGTCTATATTTACAATACTACCAGAAAATGCAGGTATTTTTACAACATAAAAACAAAGAAAGAAAGCCAATTACAAACATTTTACGTGGAAAAATCATGTACTTAGTTCTTTGCTGGAATGAGTTGTCAAAAACTTCATCACTGTGGAATCTCATTACTTTAACAGGGCACAACTTATGTTTCAGTGAATGCCCTCAGTCTTGCAAACACTGACACTTAGGCCCTTGTTCACAAGAGTAGATGTATTTTTTTCTAGATTTTGAAATGTCTTCATTTTCTTACAGGAATATTTAAAGTTTGGGAAAGTGGTCTTCATTTTACAACTTCATAAAACTGGATTTCTGGTGACAATTGCTGAAAATACCTCAACTACTTGTACCCCGTCTTGTTTTAGTCCTCTTTTGTTCATATAGTTAGGTACAAAAGTAAGTATTCTCAATCAAACAGTTGACCCTTGCTGTTAAAGGAAGACTTAAAATGGTCATGCATAGTGTAGTTAAGTAGTGCAATGATAATTTTATATATCTACCAAAAAAGATTCTCTTTTAAAAAAAAAAAAAATGCAACAACTGCCTTTTTAGTCTGCCTTATATATTTTATTTAATCTTATATTGATTAATCATTAGTGATAATAGAATACTGCAATAATTTAGCTGTATTCTGAGAGATTTTTGAACTTAAACTGAATTGCTGGTGTTTACTACACTGCCTGAGGAAAATTAGAACATTTTTTTTCTTTTTAAAAGAAAAAGAAAATGAACACTGTTTTTGAGTGAAAATGATGTCAACTTCAAACAACTTTCAGGATAGCCAAGCATAGAATGTTCAAAATTTCCTTCCATCTTTCCCACTCCCTCACTTTCCTCTTGTGAGTGGGGCAGCACTAGGTTACTACTTTTCAACTATTTTCAGTTATTCTGCTACAGCCTTTAGTCCTGCTTATGTACAGTTTGTTGCAAATTGCTCTCAGTGCTGCTTTCCTGTGAGGATTTGGAAGCAAATCAGGGATATTGGCTGCTGGTGATTAGGCTATATAATGTTTCAATTCAACTGAGGTCAATGAAAAAACTCTGTATGTGGTATGGCTGGTGGGTGAGTGATAGCTAGCTCTGGAGCTGGACTATCACGTTTTGCCACAACAGGGCAGGATACAGGGGTGGTATGGTTATAATTGGAAAGAAGTGTGGGGAGCTTGGTCTTCAGCAGGATCATACTGGGAATTGAATGCAGAAGCCTGGGGAGTGTGTCAAGAGTAAAGCTTATGTGAATCAGATGGGTTTGTACAGGGTGGTGTCACTTAAGTAGCATTCTTTTTTTTTCAGCCTCAGTGGCATACTGCTATCCATCATCTGAATTACACATCGCACTGTGACGAAAGTGTACACACTTTATCTAATCCTCTCTGTCTGTCTTCAGGGGGAGGATCCTGTTGATATAAAGACCTAAAGGCAATAAGGACAGCATAGGATGAGTTGCAATGATGATACTACCAGAGAACCACCTCCTTGCACTCCTGGGGTGAAGGTTTCAAATATTACCATTGGTGCTGAGTGTTCTTTTTTTGTCCCTAGGGATTCTGGCTTTTAATTCTTTGGTTATGTGGTGGGTTGACCCTGGCTGAATCCCAAGTACCCACCAAAGCCATTCTAACACTCCCCCCTCCTCAGCTGGACAGGGGAGAGAAATTATAACAAGGGGCTTGTGGGTCGAGATAAGGACAGGAGAGATCATTCACTAATTACCGTCACAGG
>JAOBAS010000072.1:17625159-17656545 GCA_025311575.1 Elanoides forficatus | reverse complement strand
CCCCCCCCCCCCCCCCCCCCCCCCCCCCCCCGCCCCCCCCCCCCCCCCCCCCCCCCCCCCCCCCCCCTGAGTTCACACCACAGTACAGTGCACAGGCAAAATGGTTGTCAGCCTCTGAGGGCAGCTATTGCTCAGACACTTAATAATAACCTCCAAATAACAATTAAAAAATGTGGATCAGAAAGTGGGGTCTAAAAATCATTCTTCTCAGCCAGAAGCTAAAAGTAGCCCTTTGGTGTGCATGACAGCAAATAATCACAAAACACTTCCATTGCCTGGAATGCCCCTGGAATTACCTGCACGTAAATATTAAGTCATTTTTCTTTACCTGCTAAGCAGCCCTAGAGTACATGTGAACATGGTGTACTTTGGAACTGAAATTTACTATCTATTTCTTCAAAAATTTCATAAAAATAGGCCAAAGGAATAATGGTGTGTTTGACAAGTGATCTTTAAAAACATTTTCTGAGGCTGTTCTTTTTCCAGCAACCTTTTCACATTTGATTAATATTCCTTCCTGTTTTCTGGTTCAGAACATTGCTTCTTTGAGCTGCATTGGATCCAAATCTGAAAGTAAAAAAAACCAAACAACAACCTTTTAATCCTAGAAAAACAGACTATTAGTTCCATACCTTGGCTTTATCATGTAGGTTGTCAAGACACAATAAAACTATGTATTTTTTCCATATGATGAAAGAAAAAGAAAGGAAAAAGAAGCTAAAGTTTTTCCAAGCTAAACTTGCTTTGCAGCTAAACTCTTTGCAGCCGTCCCAAACACAGCAGGTCAAATATTTTTGGATTATGTTCAGCTCTCTATGAGAGCACAAGAGTTCATTCAAAATACTCCTTAAAAGAAAACAAAAGACGAATTCATTTAAAAGGGATCACAGAATTTCTCTTGGTTAAAGCCATGTATTAATAACTCACAGAAAACATTGAATCTGGTTTAGTAAAATATCTGACACTTTTTCCCACTGCAGACATTAACAATACTATTCCAAACATTTGTGGATTAGGCTGGTGTAAACTTTCAGTTACCTGGAAATATCTTGGGCACAATGGATTGTCTACATGTATTATTTGGGGGATAAAACGTATGGCTACAAAAAGCTTATTGCAAGCCCCAGGATGAGGTCTCACATGATTCTGAGATGCAGTCTAAATAGGAAGGTGCCATCTAGGAACGTGTGAAGTTTCCATAAGAAATGTTCTAACCTATAGCAGAACTGTAACCTCCAAACAGCCATACCAACAAACACACATACAAAGTGTGCTTGTTTGTTTGTTTTCACATTTAAGGGCTTTTATTTTTTTATTTTTTTTTTTTCCCCAGAAAGATGTATTATGGCTTGGGACAAAAATGTGTGCTGAAGAATATTGCTGTTAGAAGTAAACCACATCTTTTTATGGAGTCTCAGGAGTTGGGGCTTGGTGTCATAAGCATGAAGAAAGTGGAGGACAAAGCGATGGGGAGACAAGCAGCAGGTGGGCGGTCCGCTTTGCTCTGGGCAGGTGGAGGAGCAGCAGGAGCTCAGAGCTGGAGGCAGGAGGGATGCGGGAGACCAGCAGGCACTTCACAAGGAAGGGCAAGAGATCACTGTGGCAATGCCAACACAGAGGTCAGCCCAGGGTGCTGGTGCTCGCCTGGACACCAGGCTTTGCCTGCAGTGAATTGCAGTGGCTGTTTACTGCAGAGCCTATGTCCCATCCAGAAGTAGGGTGTCCTTGGCTGAGGGGCATGGCAATTGATCACACTCACTAATGCAGATGAGGTTTAGAGAAACAAGTTTCATCCACTGATCAATATCAAGTTTTCCAAACTGGCAGTCAAGAAGAGAAATATCTTTTTTTTTTGACTTGTGAACTGAATAATTTTAATACACAAATCATTGATAAGATCCACACACAAAATGTTATATAATTTTAACAGCTCCTTCTGTGGAATAACCATACCATAGAGTACCCTTGCTCTTACACAGTTCAGATTTCCAAAGACTTACTTTGTATTATGAAAAAGTAAGTACCTTTGAAAAGATTTAGTTTTCCCAGGGTACTTTACTTCCATGCATCAGAATAGAAGCTGGTCCATATAAGCCAATTTCTTCAGTAACATAATAGATGAGATGGAGTAATGAAAAAAGGAGTGAATGTTTCCTTTGTTGGTTGTCTATTTTACTACTGATCTGAAGCATTATAAGTAACTGTAATAAATGGTTTATTGGTGATTGTTGTCTCTGTTGTTTTGGACACCTATATGAAATACAAAAAAGCCCTGATAGTGCAATACATTTACATTTGATTTTAGTAGGATTCTGTCACTTCCAGTTTAATCAGTCTTTGGAAACCTCTTCAAATGTGTTGGGCTTTTTTTAAAAAACTATTTAAAAAAATAATTTGTAAGTAAAAAACAGACATAGTGAATAAGGCAGCATTTATGCAAACTTCCAAAATGAAACTATGTCTGTTGCAATCTTTTATAAATATTTATGGTACTAATTACAGAACTTGTCCTAGTTTGCCAAAGAGTGGGATAACTAAAACACATTAGAAAAAAGTAAAAGTAGTAAGCAGTATGTTATTATAGCTATAAAATAACATTGTGGTAATATGCAAAAGACCTTACCTTAAACATTTTTATATAAATTATCTGCTGAAGTGCTAAATGAAAGGAAAGCACAATGAATAAAAGCAGATGTAAACCCTACATCCTAATATTTCACAAGGCTCAGTTAATAATTTCTATTACGCTTTGTGAATAAGCAGTCATACATCATACTTCTACCTGCTCTGAGTTACAGTTTGACTATCCCAGCTTTGCATTAAAGCTTCCTTCTTCTGACAGCAGCTGTCATTAATCACTAGGATTTAAAAAAAAAAACCAACAAAACAAAACAAAAAAACCAGCAAGGCTTGCACTGTGAGATACTGGCATTGGACTGAGTGTATTAGCTTGTTTGTTTAACAACTCAAATGAATAACTTCCTCGACTCTGTCACTCCTTGACATAGGCTGCCATTGATTTTTCCATTCTCCACTTTTGCTTTTAAGGAACTTTTTTTTCTCTGCCTCATCAGATTTGATCCAGAACTTACTGGCATGAAAAGAAATTGCTCCTTCAACTTCAGTGGGCACTGAAAAAGACTCGGGTTGAGACTGCTTACATATTTTAAAACAGTGTGTCTCTCGCTTTTCTACACTGCTATAATTCAGGAGTTTTTCCATTACATTTAGTGGTGACTGAACCCTGTGTAAAAGACAATATGCCCATATAAAATATAATGTGTCCATGGAAAATTTGACAAGGGTCCTACTGTAGGTGTTTGAATTCAGCAGGCATCAGCTGAAGTTAGGCGTTAATCAAACCAACACATATGTAAGGAGCACTTCCATAGGAGTATGTAGAGGACCAAAATTAGTTTTACCTTCAATCCCTGAGCAGCTCCCCAAGACTTCAAGGAGATGGAAAGGAGGATTGTGGGATTTATAAAAAATCAGACAAATGAGAGGGTTGTATAACAGCATCTCCAGAAATGAGGAAGAAAATAATCCTTTAAGAGAATATTAACACAAAGAAAGGACATTTGCATACTTCAAAATTGCATTTAAAACTTTGGAAGATTTTTCCATGGAAAACCATGGAAGGACATCACCCTAATAGTTCTTTATTCTTAATTGTCTATCTGGACGTGCACTAGGCATGGCTCTGTCTGTGTTATGTCAGATACCCACTAAGGAAATGTCAGACTATGTCCTTCCACAGTAAAAAAACTGTTGTTAACTAGTTTGCTGTTACTGTTTGCTGTAATGAAAAAGAAGTAGACTGTGCATTGTAATAAATGAATGACTGTTTAAGGTCTTCACAGTTGTTGTTAAAGCTGTCTGTAATGCCCACACATGATCCCATGGAAACAGTGAGATTAAATCTCAGCTACTCTGGCTCCATTACTATGTGGATAGTGAAGATCTGTGACGCAGCCTTATCTTTCTTCTATTTCAGGAGTGGTGCTATAGCAAGACACTTGCAGAGTCCCGCCTGTAGATTTCCCTCCAATCAGATTTCCCTCTGTCTTAAATTCCCCCAGGAATCTCACATATTTTTTTAGTCATTTTATGATATAGATCGAACTAAAAACTTTTGTGGATAGAGTAAAAAGAAAAGGGAAATTTCCATTAAAACCCAAATAACCCTCATTGGTTTTGAGGGAAGGTAAGCGGGGTGCAGCAGTATAAAAGATTTGGAAAAGCTCTTGTGCTGCCTGGGAGAATCAATATGGCTTTTCTCGACAAGAACTGACAGTGTTTTATCACTGAGCACAAATGAGTCTAGAGGTGCCTCAGCCCCCTGCGCCAGGCAGCAGGTCGGTGCAATACTGTCTGTAAGATGGATGCATGATGTGGTGCAACCAGGACAATGCAGTACCCCGTCCCCACCTCAGGGCTTCTTCCTCAAGTGACTGACAGGCACTGAGCTGCCAGCCTGCAAGTTCCTGCCCCAGGACTGAAAACTGCAGGTACTTCTCCTCCACGCATTTTCCTTCCAGGCCTGCTGCTCAGCTATGCCCAGAACCACCATAGCTCAGGCTGTGTGATGGCCCCTCAGCCATGAGCCTCCTTAGATTGTGAATCCCTGTTTATATTTATGGGAGAATATCAGAATAAGGTAGCACATTCCTAGAAACGGCACTGTTGCTGTAAGCTTTAGTGCATCTCTTTGTATGTGAAAAAATTCTGTTTGATGTAATGGGCAGTTACTAGGATGCAAACTACACTTTAGAAATTCATCTTATCTTTTTAAGACATTTGACCTCTGAGTACTTTAAGAATAACTAGAAATTATTTCACTCTCTTTATTACACCTGAGACATCTGAAAGTTGCTTTCCTTCCCTACTGTTTCCCAGTTTTCTGCTTTTGATTCATTATGGCAATCTGCATTTGGGAATTCACGTTACTTCCGTACTGCTGTGTAAATCCACAGAGAAGTGCTAGCAATTTTATGGTGGTTTATACTGCAGTCAGCAATAGAGAGACACAGCAGAGAAAAGTGTAGAATTGGCTATCAAGGATGATTGAATGGTTAAAGCTATCACCCAAACTGTGATGCTAGAAATCAATAGTTGACATGGTGATTTCAAATCCAGTAGATAAAGACACAATAATTGCGGTATCAAGTCCAAATACAAAGGAGACTCCAGAATAACCTCCAAATGCCACCCCGGGACTGAACAGTGGATGGTCATGCTAAGAGGAAATCTGAAGTTTAGAGGCAGAAAAAGATGTGTAAAATGGTGTGCTCTGTAAGAAGAGTACATCCATAGGTTTTGCACAATTCACCTTTCTGCAGCCTGCCAGCTTTCTCATCTATGAACAAAGAGCTCTTGTTTCTGCATAGCAAAAGTGCCATGGTATAACCTTGTGGGTAGGACAGTACCTACGTGCCTTGTTGTACCAAAGAAAAACATGAAATGCCAATGCCTGAGCAGCAGACATCATTTCACAGCTGCTACTGAACACTTGGCTCAGCGTGTTCCCTTGCCACACCAGGAGCAGTTTGGTTCATCTGATATCTCTCTATCTTCGTTTTTTTGTCTTTAAATCTTAACAGAACCACTTACTTCTATTCACAGATTCAGGACTTGGGAAGGTTTGCCATGGTTTTGTCAGAGAGGTAAAAAAATGAAGGCAAGGTGAATTCTAGTATTGAATCTGCCTAAGTCAGTGATTTTTAGCAAATAGTCAGTGATTCTGTGGGGACCAATGGACAACTTCTAAGGCCACGTGAAAACTGGTGGACAACTTTCATTGTTGTTTGAAACAAATGAAGAAAAACAAAGAAAAAAAAGAAAAAGTACCGATATGCCATCCAGATGTCTTACCCATAAAAATATCTAAAAGACACTACAAACTTCTAGGGTCCACAAGCAAAAAAAAAAAAAAAAAGGTTCAGAACAACTGGCTTTACATGCTTTCTGTTCAAGAGCTGTTTGGTAAACAGCAGCACAATTTCTGTTACATTGCAGCAATGACCTTTTTCCATATTAAAAGAATAATTTTCCCCTCAGGGGTGACTTGCTCATACTC
The DNA here is from genome assembly GCA_025311575.1 of Elanoides forficatus. NCBI lineage: Eukaryota > Metazoa > Chordata > Aves > Accipitriformes > Accipitridae > Elanoides > Elanoides forficatus. The sequence continues at coordinate 17,650,466 of JAOBAS010000072.1, read as the reverse complement.
ACTGCTCTCTACTTAAATTTTGGACAGGAAGTTTTAGAAACTGCTTCCATGAAGGCTCTGGCAAGAAACTGAAGTGATTGGATAATTCCTCCTCTGTGCCCTTGCCTGAGAAGTGTCACTCCGTCTCCTTGTGCACTGCAGTCCTAAAGCACTTTTCCATTGACTAGAGGCTGCTGGTGGGAAGGAAGGATGCAAAGATCTTATGATATGGGGTTCAGGTGCCTCTGTCTTGAGTCTGACGAAATCAGCATGATTTTACAGGTATCCACACAGCCAAGATGCAGCTTCCCAACAGCAATTGTACATGTTGTGTTACAGGAAGAACTCAAACTGCTCCACATTTCTAGTGGCATAAAATTATCAAGAAGAATGGGTAGTGTGGGTTTTGTTTTTCAATTTCAAAGGAAGTTAATGAGCACCTTCCCTTACAAAGGTATTTCTTTTGACATAGTATCACTGTTGTCTAGGGAAGAACTGAATACTTTAAACCTCATTTTGGTTTGTTCGATCTTTTTTCTCCAGTAGCAAACATTATTTCTCAGTATGAATTTTTAAAGTTGATTATTACAAGAAAAGTCTCAAATTTGCTTTTGGAGAAAATGTTTTGTGCCAGTATGTTTGCTTGCACTAGAGAACATTACCAGCAAGGACTCAGCCAACCTGATTCAACAGAAGCTTTGCTGGTAAGATCAGATCACAAGACAAGCCAAAAAATTGCAAGCAGGCTTTACTTTCTCCCCTAAAGATAAGCTTTTTTGTCCTGTCACTCTTACCTTTCTGATAGCAAGTGATGGAATAATATCTCCAGCCAGTTCAGCTGCACTCCTGCATTTAGTGACGTGGACTGAAAACTGACAGGTTTGGTTTTTTTTTTTCCTTTAAAAAGAAGCTACTCTAGAGAGATGCATTTGATGTTGATAAAAACAGAGTGATTAATTTACATGTACAGCTGCCTTCGAGGCTGACAGTCATCCACTTGACAGGATAGAGCAGCCGGATCTACCAGAAATGAATATTTCATAGCAAATCTTGGCTCTTTCTGATAAACAGGGGAGTGGTGTTGGTGGCAGCACTGCCATAAGCCAACTTCTGTCAGAGCGAAGGAATTGCCCGAGTGGCAATGAGCTTTGTAGCATGTAAATGGCCTTTGCTACACCACTTTTTGACTAAGGAATCTTGAGTCTGTGATTTTCTGATCTTCTTTTACATTTTAATGCTATTGGGGGGTTCCATGATGTTAGCATGTATTTCCTTGGAAGAAACTAACATGATGTTGGTAGTAATGATCTATGTGGTAAAGAAAGTTCCAAAGTTACAATGTTAGTTTCCTGTCCCAGAAGGACATGATAATCAAAGTCTTTTCTTTGTTTTAGTTAAGAAAGGTGTTGGGTGACTAAGGACGGTCACAAGACATAACTTGTCTATTAAGTCTAAAACAGACAAGGTATCTGCCAACCATCTATCATTGTATAAGCCTTATTATATCTATAGTTGTTTTTATTCATTGGTATATTTTCTGTACTATTTGTGTACATATTGTTCTTACATTAGCTTTATAACCTACTCAGCTATATGACTGAATTTTTAAGAATAGCTCCTTAATTCTTCTGAATCAGTAATTAGAAGTTGATTAAAGTATATACATAAGCACCTAATTAAGTGCTAAACCACCTTCAATGAATACTTGAACTTCTGAATAGGGAATGAAGTCCCTAACTTGGAGATATCCATCTTTTGAAGTCTGGTATTCCACTGGATACCATACATTATCAAACTACTGCAGACCCAACCATTATCTTTTGCTTAGCATTGCCCAGAGCAATTGCTTACTTCAAGTTTTTAGTATCAGAATATAGGAAGTTAACACAAATTTGGGTGAAAAAAAGTAATATTTAAATCTCCTGGATGGCTTGTTGAATGTGAACCAACATTGCAGAACCTGGAACCAGTAGGCTATTGTTTTCTGATCTACAAATCCAGAAATCAACCATTATTATTTATTTCTTTACCAGAACAATCAAGATGGTTTGCTATAAAGAAGCTTATCCTAAGATGTTTTGTTAACACAAAATCTAGGTCTAACACAGTGCCTTTGAAACAATTAGGTCACAACATTTCTAGCTTGATTCATTGCCCATCTATTGTTTTCCAAAAGAATAAACCATGCAGTCAGATTTATGTGCTTATTACATAAAAATTAAAGACTCACTGGTTTTCAGAGACACCTCTTACACTGTGCTGTCAATAAACAGAAAAGTAAGAAATTCAGCAGAAATTTTAAGTGCTGCTAATCCCTCGAAGAGGGGGCAAAACTCAGCCTCTGTAATTTGTAGAAGTCAACTGCTGTCTAAAGGAAACAAAAAATGTAATTCTGTTTCACCTATATTTTGCAGCTTAATTGATTAAGTCCAGATTCTACTAGCTTTTAGCATGCAGTTAAGTTTTTAGTCCATGAGTAGTCACATACAGCTGAATAAGGATATGGGGGAAGCATAGTATTAATCACTGCTAACTAGGATAGCAGAATCTGCTTTCATTGGTAGTATAAATCAAAAGCATTGTATGTTTAACATTTTGCAGTCCAGCCATCAATAAATTTAAAATATTACCAAGAAAAAAAAAATCTTTTCTCTCTCTTATTCTCTCTAAATAATTGTATTTGTCTGTCTTCTGGTGGACACCAGTTGAACTGGCATTCAGTGCAAAATGCAAAGAAAAGAAAAGGGAATTCATAAAGTTAAGTAATTGTATAGGAAGTTTCAACAATGATAATGCTGCTGCTTTGAGGGCTAGAAAAAGCAAACAAATCTTGCAGAAATTTATTTTCTTACAGGTGGACCTATTGTTCCTTCACTTGTGCCTGAAGTACAACAAATTTTGCTGAAAAAGTGTCCTCTATATATCTCCTTGCAGTAATTACATACTCAGGCTCTAGGAACAGCAACATAAATATAGAAGTCTATATCATTTGTAGCAAATGCAGATGTTGCAGCACATAATTTTTCTCAAGTAAAGCAAAACTTATCTGGTTTTCCTAGGTACTGTTCCTAGGTACATTGTGAGATTAATTGTTTGTAGCTCTTCTGAACAGTTTTAAAGAGAGAGAGGTAAAAGAAGTAGCATTGGGTATTGTGCTTTTTAAGACTCAGATGATAATGTGGATAAATGTCCCAGTATGCTTATTCAATAATATCTACTGCACCGCCATAAGCATCTAAACCTATTTTCAGGGGGAAAATGAACAGACACACCTGAGATCCTTCCTTTTGAGTGTGTTTGGGTTTTGGCTGTCCCTGCCATCACTGCCTCCATCATTTAAGGTGCAAGATGAGGTCAGCGCTGGCTTCTGCAATAGCTCATGTAAAGGGAGAATGAGCTGCTCCATCTCTCTTCCCCTTCCCCAGTACTCTTACATAGCTATGTTCATAATATAGCAGTGTTCACTTATATTTTTAAAGAATGAATAAAAAATAAGAACTGAGAAGATATAGAAGATTCTCTCATTTTTTTCCTTCAGCGAAGTATCATAGGCAGAAACTGTTTTTTGACTTGTTCCAGCACAGTTTCTGTGAGGAAAAGGTGCTTTCAGGTCAGAGCCAGCTATTTCAGGAAAAGTTGTTGGCAATATCAGATCAGGACTTCCATCAGTGAAGTCACATGGGTTATTCTGGGGGAAAACACTCATTAATGGGGCAGGTGTTGGTCTCAGAACTCACCAAGGTTTGCATTTAACATGGAAAAAACCAAAAATCTCAGAATTACATTTAAAAAAAATAGTATGAAGTTTTCAGAGTGAAATGTCAGACAAATGCATTGTCCTACCCTCAGAGTGCTGTTAGCCAGAATATCATTGGTTTCTTTGACAACAGAATTATGAAAACTGTAGCAAGAGCTGTAGTAATGACGGATAGCAAGATAAGTTATGATGGAAATGTAAATGACTAAATACTGATTAAATGTTGAGAAGCACTTGAAATGTTTTGTACATCCAGAAAAAGACAAGAATAGGGTAATGAATGCAAATTGATCTCAGGAATGTATAAATTTGAAATTGTTAAGTGCTACTAAGAAGGGTAAACTGGACCCTAAAATAGTCTCTCAGGAAAAGTGACAGAAACCTTAAATGTGTGACTATGTGCAGAATACTTAAAAATATGACATTGATGACAGGATGGACTGCAAAGGCATTCCATATTGATTTCCCACATAAGATTTTTCTGTGGCTCCATGAACACATTCAAGAAATCCACAGTACATAAAAATCTGCTGTACACCCCTATCACACATAGAGGGGCCCTTAAAAACTTGTATGGCTGTAAAATCAACCATATGTGCTTATTGTCTAAAATAGCAGCAAAACCCACAGTAATGGAAGAGAGCTTCTGAGCCTGGTCCATTTTTAATGCCAGAAAACACACCACATAATCTCATTCAGAAATGTGTGAAGCTCCATTTTAAACCTAATTAGATTTTGCCCCTCTGATTCGATCCAGTAACTGCTGTCCCAGAACCTCACTCCTCTCACACAAGCCTTCATCTAATTTCAACACATATATATTCATGACTGCTTACACTCATTTGTTCTTGTGCCAGCAGCATCCTTTGGTTTAAATAGCTCTTCTCTTCCCTGGTATTTTTTAGAGAGGGCAATTATACCCCCTTTTCTTCCCTTGTGTTGCTAGGCTAAACAAGCCAAGTGCCTTTACTCTGCTCATGTAAGATAGGCTCATCATTCCCCTGATCATTTTAGTAGCAGGCTTGGCACTTTCTGCAGCTTGAGTTCATCTTTCTTGCATGTGGGTGACCAAAGTGTGCACAGCATTCCTGATGAGCTCTTGCTGATGCTTTATGCAGAGGTATTTATAGGTCGCCTGTCTTTTGTGGGAATACTTCACCTGATACATTTGCTTTTTTCATGACCACAGCAACATTTGAGGCTCATAGTCATGCTGTGATTGATTAAAACACTAAATCTTACTTTTTCACTGTCACCTTCAATTGATGAGTTCCCTGTTTATACTAGTAGGTCTTGCTATTGGTCTTTAAATGCATGAGATGGCACTTTGTATGATTAAATTTTATCCGTTCTCAGTTATCTCTTTTGACCAGGTCATTCAGTTCTTCCTGTATGATATTCTGATTTTCCTATGTATTAATGATGCTTCTCAAATTTGTACTGTAGGTAAATTTAATTATTACATTGCCATTTCTTGTTCCCAAGTCATTACTGCCTAAGATCAGCCTGTGCAAGTCTCTGAGGACTTCACCAGTAGCTTCTGCCCAGCCCTATCAGTAAAGTCTGTTATCATTTCTCTTTTGTCTTCTTTTCTAATGATACCTGTAGTAACGACAATTTCCATCACCTTAACCTGGTTATTTCCTATGAGATACCATTCTATGATACTTTTTATTGAAAGCAGGTGAGATAAGTCCATCACTCACCCCTTGTTCAAAAAATACATGTTATCAAATGAGATATTTAGTATGACTAAAACCACCCTTGGCAATAATTTTGTATGATTTTTGCCAACCTATTAAATTCAACTTATATTTCTTATACTCATGTCTCTTTCTTTTAAAATGTGTTCAACAGCCTTGTACAAGGCTGACGCTGGACGGATTGTATCATGTTTTTTCTGAAAAACTTTCCTTGGCATGGGTATATTTGCTGTTCTACGTTCAAACAGTATCACTTTAAGCTGGAAGAACAATTATAAAATCTTTCTACTGGACCTAACATTTATGGATCAGATCTTATAAATTCCAGGGACTTCATTTGCCACCTCAAGCTGTGTATGTTGGCTTTCTACATGTAGACACGGCAATTTTAAATTTTAAATATAATTCTGCTGGCAGTTTATCATCCTCCTCCTTACTGGAAAATGAAGCAAAGGACACATGTCATGTTTGTCTCACGTTTGAATCCCTTCTACACTTCATCCTAGCCCCTGAACGTTTTCCCTGTCCTTTTTGTATTTCTGCAACAAGAAAATCTCCTACTCAGTTCTCTACTGAGAGGTTTCTGTGTGTACATTTTTTAATTTCCATAGCAAGGCCTAACATGGTTTGATTATTTTGGCTATTCTGACTTTATCATATGCCCCCTGCTCTGCAAAAGATAGCTTACAGTCTTTTTTTAAAGATCAACCTTCTGTTCTATTTCTTGCAGCTTTTAGTTTGTTTTCAGCATCTTTGAGAGGAAGAAAGGTATTCTTTGTTAGCAGAATATCAGATAATCTTTTTTAAGCCTAAGAGAACTTTCCTAAGGCAACTTCTTTATAAACTGCAATACTACAAGCATAAAAAGGCTCTCAAGAATAGAAGAGGCCTGAGGCTTATATAAGCCACGATCTGTTCACTCCACAGAAAGGAGAGGTGACTAGGATGTTTTAAGCATCCTAAAGGAAGAAAATAACCCAGAGAAGGGGAGGGAAAGGTGGCAAATGGAAGATTTGGGTATTAGCTGGGATATTCTTCCACGGATTACTTGTTGGGATGGAAAACATTTATCACAATCATTATCAACATCTTCACATGTCTCTAAAAAGAAGATTGTGTTTTCCCTGGCTTTTTTCTTTGTCTGATCTTGCTTTTCTGCAATGTACAAGTATTCTTGCTAGATGTTTCTGCAGCACTGAATGAGATCTTCAAATGTAGTAATTACCTCTTGAAAGCAGAGCCTGGGACAAATGACAGCTAGAGCAAGAATAGCTGAGGCTTCTGGGGTGAGGGACAAGAGATGTGCTAGAGGAAAGAAGCTTTTTATAAGCCCATGAGTGAAGGCTGGGGGGTGAAATGATGGATGGATGGATGGTTGGATGGATGAATGGATGGATGGATGAATGGATAGATGGATGGGAGATAATGGCAGTGAGTCTCTGGAAAGAAAATGCCTGTTATTCTTAATATTTTCTTCTGTTTATGAAGGAACTCTTATGAAACTGATTTAAATTAGGAAGAATATGAAAGATAATTAATTCACTTTCTCCTGTGTTTCATCAGTTTACTCTCTGTCTTTTCTCTACTTTTTTCAGTTTTAGTAAGACTGTGATGCCTAGAAAATTCACATCACATTGTGCTTTGGAGAGAGCTGGATGAAGATGGGGTGTAGTGGAGCTTGGGCTGCTGCACACCTCCATAACCTGAGCACCACATCAGGCACCAGGCTGGGTGCTGCACCATGGGTCATGGCTCTACTGACACAGGTGGCAGTGCAGCATCTCTTGGCTGACTACAAACCTATGAAACAACAAGTAGAAGTACAGCACAAGTACGGCAGCATAATGCAATGAATCTATAGCACCTGTAAATATAAAACATACTTCTATATTATGCATTTGTAATATAAATAAGGTAAGGTCCTGATTGACTGCTGAATCGGTGGTAAAGTTCTATTCACTGATGAAGTGATTTTCACCAAGGACCTAACTTTGTAGTATTGCAACATATAATTGTTTGTTTTTCTTATTTTGCTTCCTACTGTTACAGTTTCAAGGTTAGAGAAAAACACTGCATGCAAGAAACTGGTTTTGTGTTCTTTAACCTTGCTTGAAACTGAAAATGGAGAAGTAGATAATATGCAATTTCAGTTACACAGCCAAGACCAATGTAAACTGTCTATAATTCTTAGTGTCATGTTCTATTGGCCCAAGAGAAGGAGATGATCCAAATCTTCTCATCCTGTTCTTATTTGCATTTTTGGTCTAGGGTTGGCAAAGGGCTCTTCTAAGCTCTGTTTCATCTTGTGATGGGTAATCTCAAACAAAATATGATGCTTCTATGTAAAATATTATAGGGAAAGATGAGGATGTTTTTATAGGACAAATGTTTGAAAGAAACATTGCATCTGTCAGGGAGCTTGGAGCTAAATTAGGTGAAATAAAGGAACTTCTACTAATATGTGTGGCAGCTCCAAAGTATTGATGAATATGCCAGCTTAAATGTACAGGGAAATTACATCCTTACAGAAACTAGACTTTAACCTTTAAATGCTAAAATAAATGTTCTGGAAAACATTTTAATCTGCTCATATTTTATCTATGTCCAGACAATGGTGTGGGTATGTTTAATAGTTACATTCTTACAAGGGTTAGAAAACTAATATTTAGATGCATGTCAATGGTTAATTAAATTACATAAAGAGACAACATGTTACATAAGCAACCTAGTTTATTGCCTTGTTTTAGCTCTTGAAAGAATCCACTGAATATACACTTTTAAGACTAATTGTAGGGATCATTAATGTCTGTCTGAAAAACATGGACAGAAATAGTTATGGTCATATAAGTGAATGACAGCTATGGTGTTTATAAGAAGCATGGATCCTATGACCTTATTATCTGTTTCAGAGAAACATATAATAGAAATTACTGTCTTCCTGCATTTTATTGACTTTGTCTTCACAGTAATTACAGCTGAGAAGTGACTTGTCAGGGATGCGTGTCACTGACCGGATTTTAGAGGCAAGGACACAGTTTATGCAATTAAATCAGGAGATTAGACTACCTATGAGTCAGTAAGAGTAGCTTTCTGGACAAGCCAATTTCTGTCATCTATTTTAGGCTCCTGCCTTGAAATGTCCTGTTTGGGGCCCATCTATTTCCACTGGCTGCCAAGTGACACACCTGATCTGCTATACCTCCTGGGGAAGGTGATGCCTGTCAACTGTTGTCGTCAAGTTAAGATGCAACCCAAGATGAGGGTCTCCAGATAATAGAGCTATCTTACATGGTCATAAGTGTCCTACTTAAACAATTTAAGTAACATTGCTTTAGTTCAGGAAAGTTGTGGGTTTGTCTCATTTTACTAACAGGCTAGAGACGGACTGCACTGCCTTCTGTCCTCACCTTGGCTCCTGAAATTCTCCATGTCATTGTCTCCATCAGGTCACTTAGCCTCCTGACAGCCAGGTCAACTGCCACAACAATCCAGATATAAGATTTCTGTATATATTTTGGGGTTGCATTGAGAGAGGAGAGGGACAGTACAGCTTAATTCATAAAAAGCAGAAGAAAACTCCTTCAAACCAGGCAGTGAGACCCTTCTATCCTTCTCAAGAGAGATACCTCATCCACCTAAGAAACTATTTTCTGCATGCACCTCCTGCCTCCTGAGCTAGAAGCCTCTTAAACTTGCTAGGAGCTTAAAGCACATGTGAGGGCAGGGGTATATGCTGATTGTGGATCTTTCCTTGCTGAGTAACAACCTGGCCACCATGGCGTGTGAGCCTGCAGACTAGTGTGGCTAGAAGGAATTATGCTAGAGGCTGCATTTAGGTACAGATCCAGCAATACAGTGGTCCTATAAATTATAAAGAAATCAAGAAAAAGAACTGTCAGAAAGGGATGATAATGTCCTGCTGGAAGGAGTGATAAATTAACGCAGAGAGCTATCCCTTCGGTAGATGCATAAAAACTGCAGGCTGGGTATTCAGTATCCAAATGAATTACTTGCAAAATGATTACTTGGAGCTGCACCAGCTTTTGCCTAGTTAGCATTCATAAACATGACTGCCATAGCTCTGTTTGCAGGCCTGCATACAAGCCCACATGCGTGCCAAGAACAGGAGACATGAGAAGGGATAAAATGAGAGAAGTGAGAAAAGAGAAAAGCTTCAGCAGCGTAGCATGGCCACTCACTCCAACCAAAGCAGTCCTGCCCAGCTTTCCCAGAGCAAAGCCACAGAGGTATAATGAAGAGAGAGTACAACAGCTGTGCAAATCAGGCTCACAAGGTTTCAGTGAAATGGACTTATGCAGTGTAAAGAAAATGCAGGAAGGGCTGCACTATTACTGTGAGATATATAGAGGGTTCATGTGGTATCAGTATTCCTGAGTACATAGAAGCAGAGGATAAGGTAGCCAAAACCAGTTAGCATTTCTGATGATGCAAACAAAACTGTTTGAAAGAAAATTTATGTCTACTGTTATCTTCCATTTCTAAAGCAGGAAGTGCTACTCCCTTCCTTCACCCACTGCCTCCTACAAACAACTCTTTCAGCCTTTTAAGAGAGTAATGACTTCCTCTGAGAAGTCTCCTCCTCCTACAGGTGCTTATCAAATGTATCTTCTGAATTCTGGGTGCAGGAAATTCAAAGACTTTTATAAAGGCAATAAACTCCTACTGATACCCCTCACATCTCTCTGGAGCAAGGAGTGCATATTAACTGCCCTAAGATAGTATGCTCCAGTCTGTATACAGTGAAACCTTCAGTAGCCATTCAAGGAACTGGAAAAAAACAAAGCTTGAAATCAACACAGCTTCCTATTAGCAGAAAGAGAACTGTCAGGCGTGCTTTGGGGGAGGTTTAGGACAGAAGGCTGCCAACTTGTGCTCAAATCTCTTATAGGTTTTATTGTACTTCTAAGACCATTTTTAAGTCTTGCTGAAGATTTCTGAAAGTCTTTCTTTTTAATTGAAAAAGGAAAAGAACGAAATAGGGGGAAAAAATTGTTTTGACTTCTTAAACTTTCTTTCTCTTCTCTGCAGTCTCAAATAGCTCTTCAAATTTGGATAAGATATTACAATACCATCATTTCCAACCAAAAATCCATGCTTGCATGAGGGTGGAAAGGATGGAAAGAGAAAGGTTGGTGAAATGAGTAGCTGAAGAACAAAATAAATTAACTTTAGGAATAGGAATACTCGGGGAAGATTTTACAGAGGGAACAAGGCAGGCAGTAGCACAGAAACTGAGGTATAGGATGTAGTCTAGGTTACTTCCAGCACTTCCTTAGTCCTTGCCTCATCCCACCCTAATGCCACCACCCAGCAGGAAAAGACCTAGAATTTAATCTTACTGATTATAATTTCATTCCTTCATCCATTACTAAATCTGTTCCCCAAATTTATAGCACCAGATAATGGGACTGCATCAGCGAAAACATTCCCAGCCTTTCCTGCATGGAAGCCATCAATAAAGCAAGAAAAGTGATCTCTGAAAGGGTAACACATAAGGGAGAGTCAGAAAATGCTTTAGGCTCTCAAGCCAATTGAAGGATTTGTGGCAAGGACCTGAGCAATTTTTCTGGGAAATGCTTTTGTTTTCAATTTCACTTTCTTTAAGCAAGAATGTGTGTTTTCATACAGTATTCTGTAAGGTGATATACTACTGGGATTTTAAATAACAGCAGAAAAGTATTTAATTCAACTTCAGGGTTAATTCAAACAATGAAAATATTCTTTAAAACCAGTAGTCTAAAAAAAACCAAACAACAACTTGTAACTGGAAGAAAATGACAGTTCAGTTTTATCAAAGATAAATGTTAAGCTACACCTGGAGTACTGTGTCCATTTTGGGGATCCCCACTTCACGAAGGCTGTTTGGAAAGTAGAGAGGAGTTGTAAAATCCCTTTTCCCTAATAGGAGATTGAGTAGGAGGCAAACACAGACTACAACCAGCACTTTTGGAAACACCTTTTATTCATTAGCCTATTGTTACTAATAGCAGATAACTATTCAGGCACCACATTAAGTTGAGTACCACCACCTCATGCAGCTGACTCACAGATTCACTCACAGTTGCACTGTTGGAGCAGCAGTGGGGAGGCCAACCTCAGCTGCAGACTCACAAACTGAGGGTTGTGCTGCCTTCTGCACATATATTTGGAAAGTCCCCCAGGGACCCCTTGTTTCATCAGGTGTACATATAGCCCTACAGTCATCGTCTGTGCATAGCGGTCACTGACCCCATGGCTGTGGTCCAAGTTACACACCCTGCCACTCACACCAGTGTGCCCTGTTGACATTCAGCAATTTTTGCTGGCTCTTGGTGTCCAAGTTTATCAGTTCTTTTGGTTTCAACATGACTTACAGCCCCCAAAACTTGTCTGTCCTTGGAAAATTTCTGCATGCTTCCCTCTCAGAAAGTACGTTCCCTTGTCTTGGCCTGCTCTTCACCAGTAACTCTTTTTCTTCCAAACCTGCAGGTACCTATAGACTCCATTCCCACCAGCTCATGCAGAAGGATCCTTGACTGCAAAAAGTCCATCACTGGAACAGGTTATGCAGAATGATTGTGGACTTGCCATCATTGGAGGTTTTCCACATACAGTGAGATCAAGCTACAGCTGATCTCGTACAGTTTTGGCTACAATCCTGCTTCAAGCCAGAGGCTGGACTAGATGACCTGCAGAGGTCCAGTCAGCATTTCTATGATTCTGTGAAATGTCAAAGCATCCATTTTTAAATATTTCTTTAAGAAGAGGACAGATTTTGTTGTCTGGTGTTTTCTGCATTGGATAAATACCCTTTGGCCAACGAAAGTGTCCCTCAAATAACATGATCAAAGCCTCTGCCCAAAGTGATACATTTTAGAACAACACTTTTTTGGCAGAAGGTGGTGATGTCTTCTGTTCTGAAGAAAAAAAAGGAAAAAAAAAAAAAGGAAATGGTGTCTCCAGTTCTAATATAATCTATTTTGTGGTACTGTTACTCAAGTCAGGCATGAAACACTTCAGATAAGTCAATACACATATAAACGTGGGAACCTTCTGTGATTTTTTTGAAAAAAATTACAAAGCCAGTCTTCAAATATGCATTATTTTATTTCTTCATTTGAGATTATAAAACAGATTGAAAATGAAATTCCTAACTTCAACCATTTTTAGCTATGATTACAAATCTGCTTTTTGAACTAAGAATTCAGATATGGCTGAAACAGTTTTACTCAAATTTTCCTTCTACTTAAAGCTAAATGACATTCTTAATGCAAGAATTCAGCTGAGAGAGAAACATGAAAATAATCTCACCATTTGGGTTTCATTACAGAAAGTTTGTTCATCCTTGTGTAACCTTCTACTACCAGGTGCTGGCAGCAAAAAGGGTCAAATCAATCTGCCTGTGGGCCACTTCAAACACTTCAGTAATACTGGCTCAGTCCTCAAACAAATCACCTCCTGAAAAACTCCTGCTGGGGCAAATCTTTCCCAGTCACAGCTGAGTCCAAAGATAACTTTCTAAGGGGAGTAAAGAGGGTACCAATTAATTTGGGGAAGACAGATCAATGACAGTTCAATCGGTTATCTTGGCAATACCCTTAGGGGTCACCTTCCTCCGTGTTAACAACTTGTGAATGTAAGCAGTGCTGACATTAGCTGAAGAGCCCTGCTCCTTTTCAGGGCCACTGAAGCCTGGGATGTTGGGGTTTGTGAGTTTCCCATCAACTCCAGGCTGAAGCTTTGCAGTGAAATACAGTCCCACACTGCAGCTACTCTGCTCTGCTGTGAGCTTCACAACACCTCAGTGGCATCTCTATATATCCAGCTGCCCTAGAGTATATCCCAGTAAAAGTATGGCAGCTCTGCACACAGGAAGAACCAGGCTTCAGTAATAATTTGGGCAAATTTGATGTAGGTTTATCATCTGCCACATTTTAATAGGGGAGAGCAAGACAGCGTTAATGTCTATGCTGGTTTTGCTTTCAAAAGTCTGTGAAGGTCCCAGTTTGTCTAGGTGGAGGTTTTCTGGTCCTGACATGTTTGCAGGGCAAAGGTGCGTGACCAGGGGTGAGTGCCCCTCCATGGTGGCTGGGTTTGGGGAGCAGTGCGTGATGTTTCCTCTGGCTTGGGGTCAACAGCACTGTGACAAAACCCAAGTCCCACAGCAATGCATGCATTGTCTCTGCTCTTGGCTGTGTGAAAACCTGCCTGGGTGGAGCATATCCATTACCCTCCAAGGTGCTAGCCTTGAGTTTTTCCATGTAATTGACAGCAATCTCTACAGCATACAGTTAAATTTCTTTACTTTTTATAACTGTTTCCCTGGTCATAAATACCTTCTGAAAGCCTAGTGCAACTGACTCTGCAAGACCTGTCTACTTTAGGAAGCTATATTCTTTTTAGTGAAAGAAATTATTGAGTCCTGTGTCCCAGTCATAAGATTCTTCCAACAGCTTGTTCTGCAAGCAGCTGCAACAAGCTTTTCTATATAGACACTGGGTAACAGATGTCAGGCTTTGTGAGGAAAATGTTCAGAAAAAACATCTACAGAATTATTATATCTTCATAGCTAAAGTGATGAATGGCCATGGCTGCAGTTTAAGATGCTGTAGTCTTGACAGAGGAGAATGTTTTCTAAAGGAATGATTTTGTGTCAGGTTTTAGTTATTAAAATGAAAATATTTAATTTTGCCGTCTGAGTAACAAGCAGAACAAAAAAAAAATCAATGTAATAAAGTTAATAATTTTGATTCTATGACTCTCTTATTGAACAGTAATTTAGCTGAGAAGCAGATGTGCGCTGATTAGGTGTACAAATATAGAAATATATTGATCACAGGAGTGAAACTCCTTGAAGTATTGCCTAAAAGAGACCAATGTGTCTTTTAAGAGAAAAAGGTCTTACTAGCCTTTCCATTCACACAAAGTTTTGTGAGTTAACATCTCAATAAATAACAGATACTTATTGACTTCTTTATGAACTATCAGCAAACCTGGGTGATACTATGTTGAACAGCATTTACAGAAATGTATAGAATCATAATTTGATTCCAGTTTATAGGCATAAATCTTGTTAACTGCTGGAGACTGAAGCAGCAGAGTGAACTGTGAAATACCTGAATTTGCATAAAGTCTGGCCCTTGGGAATCTTTGCAAGCTTGCAATCTCTTACACTAGCATTCTGTTTTACCTCCTTTCCTCTGTTCTGAAACAATGAAATCAAAATTAATTTGTCTCTCAGGATCTCTTACAACTGCTAATTTAGTGTACATGAACCAGCCTTCCTTCACACCCTAAGTCATAAAATCCCATCCTATCTGACCCTCAACCTCCGTAATCCCCTGAAGAGTGTCGAAGAGTTCACCTTGTGCTAGTCGTTCCTTAGGTAAGTTCAAACAGGGAATCACTTTGGATAAGGCTTATGTCATCATTCTTTGTTTTCCTATCGTGACTTCTTTTTTTCCTTTCCTGTGAACACCATGAGGAAATGCTTGCAATAAAATGTAGTATTAGCAAAATTCTTCCTTATAATGTCCATTCAGTATAGATACAGGGAAACAACATGACAGTTCGGCCCCAGGTTCCTTAGGAAATGTTGCAAGAAAAGTGTATGTCTGATCCCACATTCCCATACTTTTGTACAGAAATTCTGGTTGAAGCAGTTCTTAAAACAAATAACCTACTTAACAAAAAGATGCTTCACCTATTTGGCAACATCTCTGAAACTGAAAACTCATTCCATAACCAGCAGAAGGCAGAAGATGGATTTTTCTGATTCACTGCAATAACTTCAAAAGCCATACAAAGAATATTCTTCCAGAGAGTGTGTATGAAAAGTTCTGATTCTCTGCAAGTACTGGGGATGGATGGAACGTGACTGTGCTTGCACCTAGTTTTAGGTGTGAGGAACGTGGAAGGGAAAGTAGACTCATTACATCCATATGGAAGATGAATGCAAAATAGTCTGATGAAGTCATCTACACTCCCTCTTTAATCAGTTAGCATATTTTTGTAGGGTGACTTGTTCTGTCTTAAGACAGATATATAAGCCTACATGTAGTCTGGTTTTCCTTTAAGGGACTGACCTCAAGGTGTGATTAGTGATGGCTTGAAAAACACAAATTTGTATTCAAATCTTAAATCTGATCACACATTATGTCTACAGAGATGGCGTGCAATAGTTCAGTATTAACAACCACTTTTCCTCCCCTCCTGATAACCACAATGAAGTGCTAACAAGGATCTTTCTAACAGTGTCATGTAATGCCTAGATCAAATTCTTTTACAACATAAGTCTTATAACACAAGTTCAGGAGAAAATGCAGAATGACATCCATTATAGCAGCATTAAACTTGTTCTAATTTATCACAAGTGGCACAAGCTGAGAGCTAGAGACAGCTCCTAATATTCCTCTACTGCAAGTAAAACTTGGCTCCAGTTAAGAGTATAATACCAAATAATTCTGCAATGCATTTGCATGCTACTCCAAATAACAGTGGGCAAACTTTTACACTCTTTGCTGCCTTCTAAAGCAAGTAGCAGACCAGGGGAAGTCCAGCATGACTAGATGAGAGCAGTAAAAAGTAATTAAACATTGGGATTTCCTTCTACTAATTATTTATTCATTTTTTCTATTAATGTTCTGTTTTAATTTTCTACTTTTTATCTTAGTTTTTTTCCTTCCTTAAACTTTGCAAAATATCATTGGAAATTATTATTATTATTGTTGTTGTTGTTGTTATTTATTTTTGCTTTTCTTTCCAGACAAGATTCAGATGTTCAGATCCTAGCTGAAGAAGTGCAGAGAACTTCTAAGAAGCATTAGTGGAGCCTTCTTCTCAAAAGAACATAACCAATGCTTTTTAATCAATAGAAGAATCTGCAGCTATATCAGACTTTTATTACACATTAACAGAAGTTAGAATACCTATGATGGTTTTGGGACAGATATTGTATTTTGCCTACATTTACTGTTAATCACTGCAAATTATGTGAGCTGATTCTTAATATTTGAGAAATGTGTTTTTAAAAGCAGTGGTGGAGCAGTCTTGTGGTCTGACTAAGGCATATTTGAATAGATTGAGGTTAGAATGCAAAACAGTTCCATACAAAACATTTTGGAATGCTCTTTCAGAAAACAGTGATTTTTTAAAAAAAAAATTTTTGTGCTTCTACTTCATGCTGACCTACTTTAAAGAAAGCAATTTCAAGAAAATAAAAGAGCCAAATGCTTTCTAAAAATCAGGCCCCTTTTTAAAAATCTCAAGTTAAAGCTCAAAACGCATAGATTCCCAAAGTCACTGTCATTGATATCTCCTGAAAACAGAAGAAAGAAACCTTTGAGTTCTATGTGTTTTGTAGGACTGGAAATGAAAATTAGTCCTTCCTTGTTGTTGGGAGTCCTACAATTCAAATAATCAGAAACACATACACCCTGTTCAACACACAAGTCCAAGTGATTTTACTTTTCACCATTATAGAAAAAGTGAGGCCCCTTTGGTATTACATGGACATTCATTTTTTACTAGAACTAATAGAATTCGTGGACTGCCTCAGCAGAGCAACCAAGCATATCAACTTAACTTTAAAGACATGAGAAAGCCCCTTGAAGCCAGAGACATCTTTATGCTTATAATCCTGGCTAAACTGTTGCACTGTTTTTTTTTTAACTGAATTCTTTGAATTTTAAAGTAAATGTTATCTGGAACAAGAAACAGTAGTTCCAATTTATATAAGCTATAATAACACAGATTCTTAATTGAATAATTTCCTTCATTTTAAGGAAAATTTTAAGGAAAAGCCTTCACATTTTAAAAAATGGTGTACTGTGTTTTATTTCTTCCTTTATTTTGAGTTTATTTTTTTTTTATTAATTTTCAGGTGAGTGACTTTTTCTCATGTCCTCTGAGCTGACTATGCAGGCAATGCAAATAAAAATAAACCAGGATGGTATTGTTGGGTGTTATCATAGAACTTTTTATTCATTTGGAAAGTTTCAGAATACTTGGTATGACATACCAACAGAAAAATTCTACTGTCAAATATTACTAGGCACGCTAATGATATATACATATGGAATCTCTGTGTGTCTTGATTTTTCCCAAGCTTCGTCTTTCCCAAACAGCTGCTGCCTTCCAGATATGTTATGAAACATTTGATTTTGATTAGTTTTAGTTTGTCATGGAAATTTAGACAGTATTCATGCAGCAGGTATTTATTCTTAGGACTCATTTTGCTGATACATATGGTACATTGAAGCCAAAGGTATTATTGTCACAAACCTAGTTCAGAATGTTTATGTTTGTTGGAATCAAAATCTTAAAGTTGCTTTAACATTTTTTGTAATGGAAATCCTTAGAAATACACCATAGTTTTGACATTCAGAAGGAATACTCTTCATGTATTTTCATGTATTTCAGAGGATATATAAAGCCATTTTTTCTAAGGGTTACTCAGGGTGTGTTGCAAACTATTGACAGCTCTCCAAATTGTATGCTTTCTTTCTGTACATCACATATATTACCTAAGACTAAAATGTCTAGCATGACCAAAGTTAAAATTCCTATTACTAGCACAATGTGGTTCTTTGGTTTTATAACACTCCTGGAAACCTCACACTTCCGTAAACCCTGGGACTAGGGTTCTTCAAAGCATTTGATACGGAAACCAGTAGGAGAAAGGAGGCAAGTAATCCACAAGAACCTCAGGACTCCAGAAGGGAAAATCCACTGACACCCACTCCAAGCAAGCTAAAATAATTGTAAATATGTTTTTAAGACCTGGTATGGTCTGGGGCAGCCCAGCCCCATGCCCACAAACTCAGGGCATGTGTCACCCCGTGACATCTGTGCAGGCAGCACAGGTGGGAATAGCAGAGTGGCTCTGGCTTAGATCTCACAGCAGTAAACAGCAAGTGGAGCACATTGCAGAAAAGGACAGAGGAAGGAGGGAATTAATCCTAACATCTATTGCTTCATTGGTAACCCATGTCCTTAAGAGGCATTTAGGCTAAAACTACCGCCAAGAAACCTTAATACAACAAGGAGCCTTTCTTAATAAGTATTTTTGGTTCAAGGATTGCCAGTTTCCCCAAATTTATTCTGTTCCCTCTCCTGCCATAGAGTTCCCTCCATCTTTAAGTCTTTAAACTAATTATTTGTACACAGGTAGTTCTTCTGTCTCAAAAGAAATCAGGCAACTTACTTAACCAAATTTTCTGGGAGTGGAGTCAAGCTTTTAATGAATGTGCTTGCCTCCTTTGCTGTTAGAAGCACCAGGTGTTTTATGGTACTATGCCATTTTATCCCACCACTCTCAATTTTATTCCCCATTCAGAGACTACACAAAATCTTTCTGAGATTTAAATCTTAAATGTTTTCGTTCCACTCTTTATCTTTGTAGAAGGTTTATTTTTTCCACTTAGCCTTTACTGGAATGACTTCTATGCAGATTTTCTGCTACAATAGCATCCAGGAGAAATCAAACTCAATGTAAAATGTACAAATGACCTTTGAAACCATGCCAAATAGTGTTCTTGGCCCTTGTGCCTAGGTGGATTGTCTTTTGGTGTTAAAAATTTTTTTAAAAAACAGCAGTTTCCAGTACTTTACTTGTCACTTATGCCATTGGGTATTGAGTGAAGAACAAGAATCAATCAGATATAAAATCTGATATGATGTTTCTGAGAGGAAGAAAAACCTTATTTCATGTGATTTATATTTTCCAGTTTACTTCCTGTGAAATTACTGTATACACAGCTCATGGAGCAAACATCTTGATACAGAGGGCCCCTGAAAGATGTCCTTCTATTCCCATTGTATTTCTACTGAAAATACAGTAGCCAGTTGTGGGGAAATGTGATGTTAGTAAATTTGTTTTCTACTTCCTTCAGAGTGATAAGTTCATGACTTTAAGTTCAAAATATATTAAGTTTACCTTTTGCTTAGCTACACCTTCTGTCTACTCTATCTTCTATTACTGTGTCAAATGGCTGTTTACTAGGGCCTCTGCACTGCCCTCCACCAAGCAAGCTGTCCCTCTCCTTCTCCCAGAGGTCTTGACAGGTGATATTTACTTCTCTCCCTGCTCAGGACACATTGCTAATTCTGCTCACTCCAACATGTTGAATAAGGATGAGCTCCATTTCGTCACACAGTCCTTTGTGTATGCTGTCCTTCCTCCTTGTATGTGTTGTTATTTGCATATTTCCAAACCCAATTAGAAGAGGAAGCATCAATCACTCTCGTCCTGCTGTAGTTAACATGAGTGTGGCTTCTTCCCTTTCTTACATACAGCAATTTCATATCATCAGTGTATAAGTTTAAAGCACTTATTTATGAGCTACCACACAAAAGACAGCTGGTGGGTTCATCATTAGTATGCTTACCACCCCAGTAGGACACCAGAAGAGTATTTTGCTGGGTAGCCAGGATGGGACACGCTGGCTTCAGTGCAGCTTTCTCACCAAATCAGTCAACACCCTAATTTTACACTTATGATTTTGTAACTTTCAATTTTGCTGATTTCCCCTTAGCACCTGAGCTAATGATCTCTTTCCTAACAGTCCCAGTTCTGTAATATTACCTTTCTCATCATGCATGTCTCCATCCTACAGACTTGTCCAAAGCCCTTCCTCACAACTCACCAGTTTCCTCAGCAGCCTGAGCCAGAGCTTTGCCTGTACTAGTCCCATAGCAGAGCTGAGCCATGGACCCTGGAGCACCAGGAGGTCAGAGAGACAGTGACAGCTTCTGACTGTGGCAGAAAAAAGGGTTTGAAGGATGACAGCAGCTGAAGCCTGGTTTCACTTTCTTCCCCTCTCCCCTCCAAGCTTTTGCGCCTTAGTAATTATTTTCTTCCCTAATGATTTCCAATCCAGTTGACTTCCTTGAACTTTGTTCCTCCATTTCATCACTCCCCTCACTCCTAGTCAGCTCTGCTAACTTCCCATTTAGAGTCCTTTGCTGCTTCAGTTCGCTACTTTGGACACAAACCCAGCATACCCTTCAAAGTAGAGAGAAGTGAGGAAAATGGAGAGATGAAAATACAATCTGTCTACACGGATAAGATAACCATGACTGAAATCATGAAGGAAATAGGAAGAGAGGATGAGCAAGAATGAAGGTGAACTAGAGCAGTACTTGAGATATTTTTTAGGCCAACTAGCTACACAAAAACAAGCAAAGAAGTGGGATAGTAGCAAATAGAATGAGATGTTCCAAAATGCAGTAAGTGTGGTGACAGTAAGTAATGGGAAGATGTCACTCACTGAAAGATTTAATGCACCATTCAAATCAAGAAGGAGGAAGAGAGAGGATTAGAGTGATTATATTTTAAGGAGCAGCCAGGGAATATGATGCAATTAGTCCAAAGCTGAATTAGTGTTATGAAATTAGCTTTTTTTTTTCTCTTTGTTTTTCTGGCTTCTTTACACTCCTGGTCTCACTTGGGTCTAGAGGGCAGAGGGATCAAAAGATTTTCCTCCTATTGGATTCCTGATCATGCTAGAACTGAAAAGTGGATTAAATTATTGTGAAGGCTGTGCTAATGAGGGACGCAGCTATATGGTTATTCTAAATCTGTTTAGATGCATCCAGAATACACTTTTGAAATATCAGTTGTAGCTTGTACCACTGCCGCCTCAGTTCTAGTGTACAAAATTGAATTATCTCTACTGCCTTTGCCCCATTTTTCCCAAGATCATGTGAAAGTCTCAAGGCCAAGGAGAAGAATCTTCTCTCTTTATCAATATGATTCTGGAAGCAGAGTAATGACTGAAAGGAGGTAAAAACTGCTTCTATGCCTTCCTTTCAATATATGCGCAGCACTGAGGCCTTTCACACAAGATAAATCTCATAACAAAATATGACCTATATGGGTTGTATACAGTTTTAGTACTGTGATTCTTAACAAACTTCTTTCTGACTCCTCCAAATCTATTTTTAGTAGTTTAAAAACAAAAGTTCAAACAAGCTTTTGACAAATTCAAATACCTTCACTGCATTTCAGTAAAGGATTTTGGTGCACAAGTTTGTATTCATTATGAACATAACTGACCTTTTCAATAATAACCTCAGAATTCAGACTGCTTTTTATGTACTCAAAAGACTACCAGAAATGCTAGAATAACAAGTCTGATATATTTGGATTTCTAAGGTACCTAAAAACTGATTTAAATATGCTGAGAACTGCCACAACACACATTAGTGAGGGTTTGGTTTGTTGGTGGGGTTTTTCTTCTTTTTTTTTCAGGAAAACATTCTATAAATCATGGATGCAAAGTAAATAAATAAATAAATAAATAGAAATAAGTGGTAATCAGCAGCCATATTTTTGGCATGAAAGTGCTGGAATATACCATAAGTTATCTGTGACGATTAAGTAAGAGACATGCACATTACACCTGGCACTTGTCTGCACATTCCCTCCCTGTCACCAAGATCAATGCTTGTTCACTGTTTTGAAAATGCTTCAAAACAGCCTTACATTTTGGCAGGCAGGGAGGCTTAGAGGTCTGAACTCCTGAGTGGGCATGGGAATCCCACTGAACGTGCTCGAATGCTGCAGCCTGATAACTGGGATCTTTTTTTTTCTGGGGACCCCTAAGATGTATTTCACTAAAGTTGTGTTTTGTCAGTTTTTTAATTTAAGAGATCAGGGAGATGACTTGTATCTAAACTATGCTGAACTGTGTTCTTTCAAATGCTTCAATCCAAACTGGGAGGAAAGGACCCTTGATTCTCCTTAGTAAAGGCTGGCAGAGAAACAAGAATTCTATTAGTTGAAAAGATTGGTGGTTTTATTCTAGAATAAGCTATTGAAGGGAGAAGGTTCAAAGAGAAATTCCATGGGTACCAGCAACAGAGAATTTACCTGAAAATCTAGAAACCTACAGCCAAGTTCCAGATTCAAACCAGACAATGCCTCTTTCCCTTGTTTTGAGCTGAAATTCTGCCCTAGACACAAAGGACAGAGCTGGTCAGATTTCTTTTTTAGACGGAAAAAATTTTTCTTTCTAAAATACAATCCTATAAAATGTTTATTCTTCATGTGCCTGGGATACTACCATTGAATTTTATTGTTATCTGTCTAAATCAGAGTACAAAAGTGGCAGGGGTAGATATCTCTTGGTAGTGTTATTCTGGGGAACTGGGATCTTGCTCCACTGTAGTGTAACTGTGATTATTTCTCCTGAATTGTTAAAATTACATTTCACCACGAAATTTCTGTTACGTCTTAAGATTGTCAGCTATCTTAGACTATCTAGCTATCTCTTAGGAGATGAGCAGATACTGCAGCTGATCAAAGAGAAAAATATTATTATTCAAGGTTTTTTTTCAGTCAAAATAGTAGTCTGTTTCTGTAACTGTTCCTTTAGAGGCTAAATGTACATCTTAGAATCTGGGACAGAACCTTAGTTGTGTTAAAGTCTGTGGAAATACTGCCATAAACTTAAGCCATATTTTCCCCAGTTTTCCACTGTGAATACTTAGAAACAATAATTGAAAATAAATTTCCCATGAATATTATGCAATATTTGCTTAAAAACTCACTGTTATAGCTAAAGATTTCCATCAAGCTCATTACTTTATTTACAGAAAGCAAACATGATGGGGTGGGAACACAAAGAAATGAAACTCACTTTATAAGTCATCCTAACAAAAAAACTTCTTGAACGTTTTCTGTAATACTGCCAGCCCTAAATGATGTTTAAATTTGTTAACCTTTCTATGGAGTTCAATGTGTTTTGGATTCAGCAAAAAAATTAGGAGCTTTCACCTGAAGAAATTCTAATTTTAATCAATTAACATTGATAAAGATAATTTAAGGACTATAATTGTGAACTATCCAGTTATGATTATTCTTCCACCAGATACCTATACACACCAAATTTTAGCTCTAAAAACCTTAAAATTTAAAAATCTACCTTAGTTCTCTACTGTTCTTGCAAGTAACTATCAGGAAAAAAAGAGAGTGAACAGAAAGAGCAAAGACTGCTTTTTGCGCACAGCTTCAATGCACTCCACAGGAGAAGTACCCGAGTACCTTGGATCTAAGTCCTCATCCTGGCTTAGTGCAGTCCAATGGTTCACAAGGCCAGAAAGTCCAGCAGTAGTTTTGCTTTAATGCTGTGTTCAAGGCAGAGGTACAGTGTAATCAGACAGAATTAACACTTCTGAAAAGCAAGCACCATTCTTGTTAAACCATTTGTTGATCCAATGCATACACAATTTAGGGAAGAAGGGGGTGTTCACCAAAGTGGATGACATAAGGTTATTCTCCATAGGCTCCTTTTTGGCTCAGTGGGAGAAGAGATGCTTTTCAGGGGACGGTTCTGAGCCAGAGTCTACATCAATTGTAGTGAACTGGGCTAAAATTAGTCTTTGGGATTATTGCCCTTTCATTCACCATAACGTATCATTAAGGAATATTAGATTATGTGTATGGCCACCAGTATTCCTTTCAAGGGATACATTTATCCAGTGAAGTTTAATATTCTTTCAGGAAAATGTTTCTGTGGAAAAGGTCAGAGAAAACTCTTTCTGAAGTGCAGAGCAAGAGTTTTGCAACAGGCATTGAGAACTCTATGGGGCAAAAAAAGCATCTGCAATAGAAAACCAGGTCTCAAATGATACAATAAAAGAAGATTTAATGTCATTCTGGCTCTAGTTCCCTTATACATCATTAATATCTACTGCTTCAAGTCACTTCAAATCAAGCATCCTAGCACTTTAACTTAAGTTAAAAGTTTGTCTTGCTTCAAAGAACATATAAAATGGTAGAACAAAAAAAAATATTAAAATGTTACATTTTAAATAGTATTGAAACATAGGGCAGGCTAAATGGTGTAGAGAGAATAAAGAAAGAGATTAGACTGAAATTCATTGCTTTCATCTTACCATATCTCATATTTTTTATTCCCTCATGCAGCCACTGGTAATGGTCCTGCTTGTCTGAAACTGGCAACAAATGGGTGGAGGTTTAGACTCACATTTACATGTTGATCTACGCTCTTGTCCTTCAAGGGGATGTGGTTTATTCAGACATGCCATAGGTTTACTGCATGTTTCAGTCCTGAAATTGCTTAACCTCTATGATCAAGACCACTTGCACCCTTCATGCTGCTGATTACCATTTTTTAAGAACAGAGTTTGAGTATACACCTTAGGAAATGTACATTCTAGGAACTATTTTTTTCCTGAAATAGAACTCACCTTGAAAGTTGTTATTCATGTTAACTGTAGCCCATTTGTACAGCTGTGTACCAATAAGGTTGGTTGATAACTTACAGACTGAAACACAGTTTACATAACATAAATAAATGCAGAGGTGTAGTACACAATAGGCAAATTCCTTATTCCACTCAATAAAGTAACAAAAAAAAAAATAGAAAAAAATACATATATTTACAACAAAATAGCCATTTATAAAAATTAAGTTCTATAAAACTTGATTTTTATAATTATTTTTTTAATTTAATTAATACTTTGGCAAAACAGAGCACCAGAGCATAAATCTACATTTGAGAAAATGTTGATATAATGAACGTTTCATCATAGACTCTCAGTGCAATTTTCTTTTTTTTACAAGAACATGAAATACAGCATAAAATAATCCATCCTAATTGCTATAAATAAGAATAAAGATTAAATAGATATAGCTTGGAAGAAAAGCAGAGACATAGCTGGAAAGACATACCGTATGCATCATGTACCGCATACATCATTGTATTGGGTCTGGCTGAGATGGAGTTCATCCTCCCCATAGCAGCCCTCGTAGTGCTGTGCTCCGTGTTGGTAGCTAGAAAGGTGTTGATAACACACCAGTGTTGTGGCTACTGCTGAGCAGGGCTGGCACAGCATCAAGG
>JAOBAS010000072.1:17609359-17625059 GCA_025311575.1 Elanoides forficatus | reverse complement strand
CGACCTTTGCTTTCATCTTATTAAACTGCCCTTATCTTGACCCACGAGCCTTTTGTTATATTTTCTCCCCCTGTCCAGCTGAGGAGGGGGAGTGATAGAGCGGCTTAGGTGGGCACATGGCACCCAACCAGGTTCAACCCACCACAAACATGCATCATGAACCTTTGTCCAAGAGGAGTCTTGGACAACTTTAAAAAGAAGATCAGAGGAAGAAGATTTTGGCTTCACTCAATAAACTGAAGTTGTGAGACTGTTCCTGATCAGGGGAGAGGGTGCGATTTAGGGGGGAAGTAGGAGAGGATAGGAATTTTTGTTCAATTGTCAAACAATCATGTAACTTATGATCACATTGTCAAAGCAAGTTTACACAAATTTTGTATGTAAGTATTTTGCACACTCAGCTGATAACAAAAAGTAAAACTGGAGACAGTAATATGGGGGACTGGCAAAAACAGGGGAAAAACAGTAAGAAATGGACAGTAGAAGGAAGGGGGAAGGAAACAAATGGAAAGGATTTTCAAGCTGTGAAGTTTTAAAGAAATATTAATGCATTGTCCTTTAGGTAAGATTCTGAAAGGGCTTTAAAGATATAATATGGATGCTAAAGATCCAGTTTTCTTTGAATCTAAAGGCAGCTATTGCTGAAGAGCTTATTTCATGTGAGGAAAATATTGGTTATTTTGCTTATTTATTTCTGATTACTACAATGCCATCTGTAAATGAATCAAATGAGAAACTTTTCCCTTCTGTCCTAAATTATACTATTAAAGTGTTGAGTATTCCAATGTCAAAGTAATTTGGACAGTTGATATAAGTGTTTGGTAGCTTTACTAATTATCAACAATTAACAACATATATCAACTTTTCATTAATGATAATTATATTAGCATTAGTATGAAATACATTTTATATTAACATAATTAACATCATACATTACTTTCAAAATACACCAGAATTCCAGGGCTTTGGCAAACAAAAGCCTGTTGGGAAATCTAGTTTGAGCTTTGAAGTTAAAAGAACAATGCAGTAAGAAAAACTACCTGACTAAAAGGCAACTGCAGAAACATACTGTGGATACCAAGAAAAGCCTGTTTCTACATGCAGAAAAAAAGTGTGGGCCTATGAGATGTCAGTGGATAATAAAAATAAATGTTCCTCAAAAATAAAGCTGAGCAGAATGCATGTAAAATAATTCTTAAATGCATTTTTCTGAATATGTTTATAAAAACTTAGGTATGATTAATACAATAGAACAATGCACACAGACAGTTCTTAATTTTTCAGTCAAAAGTCTGTAAACTTAGCATGGTAATAATCTGAAATGGGGGCAGTACAATGTGTATAAATTTTCCCAGTAGACATCTACCATATCTCAGTACTAAAATCACATAGATTAAGGCTTTTGTGTTACAGAGAGACTTTGTCAAGTCCTCTGCTAACAAAGGTAAAGGCATTTCACAAATATGGTGAAAGAAATGAAAACAGTATTTCTTAGCTCAGAATATTAAG
Source organism: Elanoides forficatus (assembly GCA_025311575.1). NCBI lineage: Eukaryota > Metazoa > Chordata > Aves > Accipitriformes > Accipitridae > Elanoides > Elanoides forficatus. The sequence goes on along the minus strand of JAOBAS010000072.1, from coordinate 17,623,550 downwards.
AACAAATGTAAAAGCTTAAGCAAATAATGTCCCATGCTGTGTGGGCTTTGTTTCGCAATATAACAACTGACTGGGGTTTATTTCACCTTGGTACACATAGTAATGAATGTCAGGAACTTCAGAACTGAAGCACAACTAAAATGTTATGAATGCTCTCACAGCACTAGAGAATGTACAAAAGCAGTTTGTTTCCAATTGGAAGCCATAAAAGCAGATGTTTCTGTAGTACAAGCCAGTAGACCACCCAGTTCAGTATGCTCTGTCTGAGCCTGTAGCAAATGCTTCAAAGAAAGTGTAAAGAAGACTTTTCATGAGTTAGTATTTGAAAACCCTACCTGCCCAAAGGGGCACTTTCTTCCTAGCCCACATCACTTCATAGTGAGCTCATGCCCTGGAGCAGTCTTCTGTATTATTATTTCTATTAAAGTAGCACAGTATAATTTTAATATCTTTTCTAACCATTTTAACATTTCTAGTGATATGAATAACATTTTTCCACTGCTGCTAAACACTTACCCACAAGGCTGTTCTGCAGTAACGAGTCTGTGGATAATTACAAGTAATCTGAAATGTTCTTTTCTATACATTTGATTTAGTTCTTCTAGAGAGAAATTTGTGCATATCTCCTCCCAAAACGCTTCCTGCCTTTGATTTACCTACCTCTATTGCTTCCCACTCATTCTTGTCCTAGTTTCTGTAATTCTTCCAGCCTTCATCAGGGGAAACTTGCAGGAAAAGGGAGAAGACATGAGACTCTGGGACATCCTATGAGCATGCATTGTGTGGTTCTTCTCATCCTCATTCTCTGGATATGACTGGGGAATCCCAGAATGTGTGGTAAGTCTCCTAACAAGTTGTATTTTCTTTCTAATAGCCTGGCTATCCTTTTACTAAGTAGTAATAACTCAATTAAAACATTGTATTGCAACTTCCATATAATTTGGTGGTCAAACACCAAAATACTGCCATTTTATGTCCTCAGGACAAATTCAGGTGAGGAGAAGAAGTAATTCCACTGCCTATACCAAAAGCACAGATGCCAGATTTCACCTGATAGACTACCATTTTCAACTCTTTATAAAAACTTTTTTTCTTTTATGGGTGTTTTAAATATTCCACTTTACAACTCAATGCACAGAGTTACCCTTCTGACTTTGTCTTAATTAGCAAGCACATACAAGCACACCTAGAGGAAAAAAACGTGCAGAAACTACTTAACATGTTATAAAGCTAAGTATATCTGAAGACTGACCTTAGAAAATTGGCTACTGGTCACCATATGGAACTACAAAATATTTCTGTGACATTAGTCACTTTTATTTAGGGATTGTAAAAAGCATATTTTTTCACCATTGTAAGAACAACTTATTTTACCTCTAAAAAAAGTCATCTTGATTAATGACTTTGTCTGAAGAGAAATACCTAAAATTCATTATTTTTCCCTTTACAGCATCAGCAATCACTTCAAAGCTAGTCCTTAGACTTAAACAGCATTCGTGTTCTCTAAACACAGAGTGTGTGCCTGTGGTTCTATGTACACTGACTCACTTTCATAGCATTCCCCAGCTGAAGGTGCTGTGTCATTCTTCTAGAAATTTCCTATTGATACAGAATAACACTCCTAAAAATCTCACTATTCCTGAATTTTGAAACACGATCTCGTGGTATAGCACATTAGGCTTCCGTGTCAACAAGGCAATTGAGAATAGATTGGCAAACTAGAATGTAATAAACTTGGGTTCACTTAGTCAGGAACTGAGTGTGCTTTACCCAACACTTAAAAGTCCCTAACAATCCAAACAGTGTATTTGTGATTTTGTGGTATTCAGATGCAACCAAAGATCTCACACAACTAAACCAGTTATGGTTTAGAACAGTGAAAAGTTGCTATGCAGAGGAAGGTGAGTGTTGTCATTGCCAAATGATGTATGGAAAGAGAGTAAAGACATTATTTAGCATCAGGATTGAGGTTTAATTTTTTTTATTTCAACAGCAATTTTAATCATTCAGGAAAATCCTCATTAACAAATAAGACCAAATTCTGCTTCAGGCTGAATTAATACATAAAGTTCACAACAACAGAACCCAGGGACTTAATTACTTCATGCTATAACTGCCAGATGAGTGGTAAATCCTATGCATGCCACAGTATAATCTGAAGGGATATGGAGCTCCTGTGTACAAAACCAAAACAAATTTATGCTCATAAAGAATTTCAAGAATCAGCTCAAAATACATAATCAGGAGGACAATATTTATATATTCATGATTTTTTTTTTTTTTTATAGTTGAGTAGTTCTGATATTTCAGTGTGTTCCAGATTACATTGTACACTCTGAAAAACCAGTGAATGGTATACGAGACTGTATGATCTCAGGTTTGCTGATACTGGCAAAGTAATGTCTAAACACAAGGAACCCTCCCCGCCAAAAAAGGCGCTACAGTTATTTATTCTTGTGCAGAGACTTCTTGTTCACGTCTATAAATTGTTATAATAAGATACCTTTTTACTGAGTGACAAAACAAAAAAAAATTAAATTCTTGTTGAGTAGATAATGAGGAAATGTTGAAGTGAAAAGGTTAAGAAAGCAACTTTTTTATGGCAAAAAATTGAATGTTCCAATTAAGATTAGATTCTTTTTTCAAGATTAAAGATGGCACGTCTCTGTCAAGAATAATTCCTTTGGAAATTACCTTTGGTTACAGGAAATCTATGAGATCTTTTTATTAATAAAACTAAATCATGTTCTATTAGCTGTATGTTTATCTGCTATTTAGAAAAAAAATGCTAGGTCATCTATTCTGAGCCCAGAGACTGCCTCATTAGAATGAGATTATTATCAATTATTGGAAATATTTCCTTTCTGTCTGACTATTAAATGGGAGCACACTTTGTTGGCTTTTGCTTCCTCCTTTACAGTTATTCTGGTCACCTGCACCCCTCACCTGGACGTTGTTATCCACCAGCTCTGTGAAAAAATAATACCTTATGTATCATAGACTTGAGGAGACAAATGGCATCTGGCAATGCTATGCTCATATAAACTTCTGGGGTTTGGGGGAATCATTAATGATTTCTAATGTCTGCACAAATTATCTATGAGTGTTACACTTACTAATGGTAATAGAAGTTGTGTGCTTGCTCAGTACTGCAGAACTGAACAGTTTCAGCTAGGTAGTTGATTGGGGTTTGCTTCCAGAGTGTGTTACAGAACCCCATTTCCACCAGAATATGCACATACATGCAGGACTTCACTTCAGTGACAAAAATACAAAGTAGTATTGCACAGTAGGAGAAGTCATATTCAAAGGAGCAGGAGAAATAAAGTTAAACTTTATCAAAGTCTGCCACTAACAAAATGAAAGGAGGATTGTTTAATGAGGCAATAAACAACTTAGATCTCAATATGACCTCTTTGTGGAGTCAATACTAATGTTTACTGATGTTTTACCCAGCACCCCAAGGGCAATCATTCTAAGTTTAAATCAAATTCAGGAGCACCTGCAAAGGCACAAAGTATGCAAAACCCATGGAATGAATTTTCCAGCCTTCTTCCTGGTACCTCTTCTGCTATCACATTATAACACAAACCTGCCAGGCTCTGTTAATTTTTTCATCAGTGCAAGGACATTTCTTTCAAAGGAAACGTGATATTATAAAGCTCACTGCACTTTAAGACTCACTCTGAGGACAACAGCAATGAAGTTAAAACCAAATATCTAGCACCTATATTTCCACATTGCACAGAAGAGGTTTATTATTCAAGACACCTTTGATGGTCCAACTTTACAGGCTGGAAAGAAGCCAAGAAAGGAAAGCATAGTAACATTTTGAACTTGGATGAGTTCAGGATGTTCCGAGTCACCTCAGCTGAGAAGAGACTTCATTGAAATGGCAGCTCCTGGCTCTTGCAGTTTGGGTTGGCAAGGATGGTCAGCCCTACGTGGTGGGGCACATGTGTTTTTCAGTAGATTTTGTGGTCCTGTTTTCTGAATATCTTCACAGAAGGGTTTGTCTGAGCTTCTGGCTGTTTACTGCCAGCTCATGTACCAAGACTTCCTTCCCCTAAGCAGGGAAAGGGGCAGAAGAAGAGATGTGGCATGTGAAGACCTTATTCCAGTGTTGAGTAGAATGAGAACACCCATAGCCAGAGCAGGAAACTCTCCCTTATACTAGTATAGGATTCTATAAAAGGATTATGTCACTGAACCACTAGGGTTTTCTCATTGTTTGGTTTGATTTCAGAGATTTCTAAATAGAAAAGTGATACCCTAGATCAGCAGACAGTTTATTTGAAGGATTGTTTTAATATATGTTATACAAACTTCACCAAGACTAAGCTAGAAAAATTTATTTTCTTAGATAAGTCCTCGGAAATTTTTTTTTTGTAGGCTTTCATTTTAAAAGTCACAGGCAGAGTCTCTCTCTCTGTACCTCTCCCAGATTAAGAACTTTTCTGGCATAAGACACTTGGGTTTCAATCTTAAAGCTATCCCATTACCTCTCCTCTTAAAAGGAAACTTGCAGTAGCTTTTGCATTAAGCACCAATGATTACAGTTCACCTTTATAGATCTGAATGACATCAGGTGTACTCCTTTATTTTGTTGCTTAAGCTTTTTCATGGGCAAGATGCAAGTAATTGCTATTTGACTGTGTAACTTTTCCCTCAGGGACTGTGTTTCCCCCATCTCCCTATTAGCTGGAATATCTGTAACTTTTGGCAGCAACAGGACTTTCTTCTCTCTTCAAGGCTATTGTTGTTTAGGTTAGTCCAAAACTAGGTGGAGCATATTGCCTTCCCTGACTCTTCCAGGCAGTTGTACAATTTTCTTTCCTTGTTTTCTTCCAAACATCAGGTCTTGCTGTACCGGCTACAAAACCCTTACAACCTGTGTCCCATAGGCCCAGGTGAGCCTGTCTTTGAGACTTAGATACCAATAGATCCCTGACTACAAGAGCTTCTTACCGTGCACGTGGCAGCAACTATCTCCATTCCTGGTGCCACCGCATTTTCTTTTTCTGAATGAGAAGGACTACATGGATATTTGTTAAGACTAAACATGATGGATTGGGTGGAGTTTACTATATTGAAAAAGAAAGGAGCATGGTGGTATTTTTCAGACAGCTTAAACACTCCTCTTTTGCATGTTGTTCCATATAACTTCTGGTAACTCACTCAAGTGTGGCCAAAGTGGCTGCACGTCTCAAAAGTCAGTTAAAAAGTAGTTTATTGAAGAACAAATAAGCTGCCTCTTTCTTTTGACCTCTCAGGTAGTTTAGTAGTTTCTGTATTCACAGAAGCAAGCATGAACAGACACCTCTTGGGTTATCCAGGGAGTCAGCATTGCCCCGGGTCTCTTCCCAAAGTGTAACACCACAAGTAGCAAATAACACAGAAAGTCAAAGACATTTGTGCACACGGCAAGATACTATTCCCCTACTCCCTTCTTTTTTTTTTTAATTGTTGCACATAAATTTCTTTTTTTGTTGTTATTTAATATATAGTAGTTCACCACCAATTTTGGCCCCATTATTTCCTCACTGAAAAGGGATTTTGTTAGGTAAAATGTAAAAACCCTGAGATGGCAGCTTGTACAAGGGCACTTGATCTCTGGGCAGGCCTGGTAGCTGGCACAATGGGTTGGTGGGGGGATTTATGTTCCCCAACAGATGAAGGAAAATTAAATCAGACTCAATTTTTGTATTTACAATGCTTCCTTTCCACATCATTTGACACACATGCACACAGAAAGTCATTTATCATTCTCAGAAAAACGCAGGGAAGTTAACACTGAGGTGGCATAGTTAATAAATGCTGCCTGTGGGAGATGTGCTGGCTTCTCTAGTTTGGACTTTGTATATCAAAAGTGAAGCTAGAAGTTACCAGTGTTGTACAGTAAAGATATAAAAAAGAAGTGGAAAGTATGTTCAGAACCTTGTAAGATGCTGTCTAAAATACAGAAAAATACTTCCTTTTTGATAACTTTCATTCAGCAGCAGGCAGTTAGCAAAGAAAAGTCATAGGCTACTCCTAGTTTTAGAGTCCATGAAGAGCTTTGCATTGGTATGGCAGGGACAGTGGAGATACAACATGACCTATGCTAGGATAGTGCAGAGCTATGCTGCATAAGAACCAGCTGGAAAGCAAAGAAAACATGACAAATGAAGACCCAAAGGAAGGAGAGAACAATCTGCAAGAAATAAAGGAGAGGAACAATAATTCAAACAATTTTGCAATTAGCTACTGCAAAGCCTCAAAATACAGAAAAGTTCTCTCATTTCTGTGCATGAGGAATATTGAACCCAACCACTACAGTTTCAAAACAGTATTCTTTTCACAGTCTGACCATGCTTGGGAGTAGTTTCCCCATAAAAGCATTAGGATTTCTAATACTGCTATAAATAAAAAAGGAGGAACGTCCTTGTGTTGCTTGCATTCTATGGTAGTACACAGGTAGGTCCAAAAATACAGTGACCCTGAAATATTCACTACTTTTTTTTTTTCTTTTTTGTTGCTAAGCAATGACAGGAAATGCATGTTTCAGCTTCCAAATGATTAGGTCACAAGCCTCTGCACACAGTGCTGTGCTATATTTTATTTACTGTTGATGATACCTTCCTTTTCAGATGATCTCTTGTCCCCACTTCAGTCAAAAGTTCAGGGCAATTTTGTTTGTAATTGCATCAATCTATAGACCCTGAAAATACTGAATTAAAATAGTGTGCACAGCCTATGATAACCTTTACAATACAAAGGACAACTTTTAAGTGCTGAATGCAGTGTAGAGAACTTTTCTCACTAATGCATCTTGATACATCTGAGTATAGCTGTAGGTTTTCATACTTTTCTTGCTTAATTATTTATTGTGAGGTTATAGCATAGAAGTCAGTTCAAGGTATAAAAGAGAAAGGCCCACTCCAAATGAATTTTGTAGCATAGAAGACTTGTGCAAGATTAGTAATTTCATTTCGGTTTCAGTTTTAACAACAGGAACCCTCAAATCAGTTTGCTTCACATCAGTTTAGCTATCTCAATGAACAACAGCTGCAAGCTAAATCGACATAAGCGTGTACAAATGGATTTGAGTTTCTCTACCCGGGGATACAGCTTTTGTGTGTTGACAAGGGTTTTTATTAATCTGACTCTAAGGAAGAAGACCCAGAGGAAGATGAACTGAATTAGGCTTTATCTATTTCTAATCTCCCTCATTTTTTTCCTTTCTTAGCAAGATGTAGTATTTGTAGGTTTAGATATTAGGCTTTTTGATTGAGAATGGGAGAGGGTCTGGCAAGCTGATAACAGAACATTATTTTTACACATAAAAAGCAGGATGGGGAGGGGGAGAAGGCAACATCACAAAGTGGTTAAGATCTGAGATGAACCAAATCACACCCTGCAGACAGATTGTATACAACATACTGGGCAAACAGGCATCTCACACAGTGGCTTTAAGAATGTGCCTAAAGTTACTTGTATGAGTCCAGACCTCAGTATGAATACAAAGGGAGAGCTAAAAGTGGTTGTCAGCCCCAGGCGGTATAGAAGGATCAGGATTTGCAGTAGAAACAAAGAAATCATAAATCTTTAATATCAGGTTATTAAGCAAGAGAGGGTGAGTAAGTGAGCTCATGAAAGCAAAGGAGATTTTTCAGGGGCAAAAAGCAGGGGAAGAAGTTAAGAAATTACTGACTCAGGAAATGCAAAGGTGAGGGAAGTCTATAATCTGAAAGCTGGACAATTTTCCCAATAATAATGCAAGAGTGAAAACCAAAAATGTTCAAGGGAAATTAACTATTCTCTGTATGGTTTACCACCAAGTTTTAAAGCCAAGTGCTATGCTAAAAGGAATATAATTCAAGGTCATTTGTCTTCCAAAAAGAGAAACAGACAGTTCGTGCTTCTTTATCCCCCACACAAATTATTTATGTCTGCAGTATCAACAAACAACCTGTACATTTTGAAATTAGTTCATGTTCTTCATTTGTCAATTTTCAAGATGAAAGTCCACTATCTCTGAAATGATGTACCAACTGTGAAGTTAGAGAAAAACAGTAATATGCTATACAAGGGTTCTCTCTCATCTTTCCCATAGTTCACTACTGAATTAAAATGACTATTATTGGAATTTCTAACATGCCCATCTTTTAAATATGTAGGCATCATTGCCTGATTCTAGGAAAGCATCTCTTCCTTTTGGTACAGAAGCCAAACAGTGCTCCCACTGGGCTATAGCCCGAGGCACTAATGTATCAGGCCATATTCTTTAGAGGCACTAGCTATGCTAACACTAAAAGTGGAATATGATGCCATAGTTTCATCTTCTGTGAACCATTGTCCAAGTCAAAATAACTACTTAATGTATGAAAAATGAAGAGATGAGAGGCAGTAACAGGTTGTCATTATTTTCTAGAAGGAAAGTGACTAGCATTAACGTGCTGAGAAGTTAGGAGGGCTAATCATGAACCTAATCTGAATTACTGTCTATAATAAATCAACAGAAGGCATTGTCAGAAATGATCAAGTGGTAGATCAGAAAAGTTTTTCTTACTCACAATTCAGGCTTTGCTATTAGATATACATTCTATGAAAAATCTGTGGCATAAAAGATCGGTTAGGAATATGGGTCCAAAATGCTTTATAAAATAGCTCTGTCTACACATGTTTCTAAACACAGCTGCTGTAGCTGCTGACAAGTATGAGATGACCTTGCATTACCCTTTGTTTGTTTCACAATAAGTTACATATACTACAATTTCTTAATTTATTGCAATTCTCATCCATTGAAATAAGGTTGTCATACTGAGTGTCTGAGATGGACCACTCTGCACTGCAGTAACCATTTATAACTTTCTATTGTCTTCATAAACATGATTGATAAGACTCATAAAGATATAAAGCTACAGCAGCATGTTACTTATTCCTAATAACTAAATGCCAGTTAGTTCCTTTGTCCCTCATGGTTGAGAGTCATTACTATGCCACTTAAGCTTGCAATTCAGAACACAATAGCTTAGGCTACTTAGCAAAATTGATATTTTGGCAGAATTCTGCTTTTCTCTAGAACTGGGCCATCATGAACTCATACGATAAGCATACTGCCACTTTTTTAATGTAAAAACAGCAAAGCACCCTGCAGTTACTTTGCAATAATCTTGCTGGGTGGAAGTTAGTACGTGATGATCCTTCTACTTTGTTATGGTTTTAGTAGAAAGTTGCTTTCAAAAGTTGTAAACCTTAAGACTTCCAGGCTAACTCAATCTCCATTACAAGCACAGAAACAAATTTATTTTCTTAACCAAGGAAATGAAGACAAGCATTTGACCTTTGTTTTACTTTTCCTTTTTCATTCTTGTTTCTGTCTCTGTCCATTTTTCACTGCACATAAGTTTTCTTCAGTGTGTACAGATACACCACAGCTCTCACATCTATATTTCCTTCAAAAAATGGTGATATTTACATTGGGAAAGGAACCTCTCTTATTATTTTTGATCCATCTTTCACAGCTTGCCATCTTTGAGAAGCTCCTCCCACTCTCATCTGTCTCTCAATTTCCCACAGATTCTGACTTTTTTATTATTTTCCCCAGTATTTAATTCATGAGTAGCAAGAATACATATTTCATTAAGTTATCAGGTCCCATGTTTCCTTCTTATGTTCTAGACAAAACAGAAGTATGAGTAAAACCCCTCTTTTTTTAACAGTCTCTCCAGAGGGAATTGGAACTGAGGCTTTCTGAGATCACAGTCCTCACCTTTATTTCACTGCCTGTGTGTGAGGCTCTGTGTCATGGAAGAATGTACCAGAAATATTCTCTCAGCTGTACTGCAGAACTCTAATGTTGACAGATGTAGCAAATCAACCTGCTGCCATTTACGTAAGTCCAGTAGATGATCAAGTATGTTTGAAAACTTGGTCCTTAGTTTGATTTCAAGAAGTCTTACCTTTGCCAGAGCTCAATTCAGATGTGAATGCCAGTGCTAACTCACTGTGGGTGAGGTTCTGACATTTTGCTAGACACCTCCACCTCAAACTTTCTATCATCTTGACAGCAGAATCTCATTTGCAGCAAAAGGATAAGAAAGACAAATCTGTGTCTTGACACCTTGTGACATCTTTCTATGGATGATGAATTTCTGTTACATGACAGGTTCAAAGTTACTGAGCAATGGATGGATGAGTGGCATAGTAACTTCAGGCTTGCTGAGAATCACAAGAATACGTCAAGTCATGAAAAACAAAACAGTGTGACACTTTTAGGGATGGGTTATTCTATGTGTTTAAGTAGGTTTAAATATATTTTATTTTGTAGATACTTAAATTTTGTCAAAAGTAACACATCCACAAGAGACCATAAGAATAAATAAATTAACTATTACTTCCAGCCCTTTAATATTTTAATCCTGATGGCAAATATCTCAGTGTAGGGTGTGTCTCATTTTTTTCTTGCAGTGAGCATAGTCAAGGTTTTTTCCTAATTCTTCTTTGTCTTCTCTCTCCTTATCTTCACAGGTTTTGAGTCTTTTTCTGTCATTTTTTATTACTGTAGCTTCCTTCTGCTTATAATGGTAGATCCCTATTACTTTTCTTACCTCTAGAGTCATGCTGTTTGGAAGAGAGTTTCACAGGAGTGAGTTTCACAGGGAACATACATGTTGATATTTGTAATATACATACATAGACATCTAAATGTGCACACAGAGCCACAAAGCTCTGGTTTCAACTGAGAAAATGAAATGAATGACTTGATATGACCCTGTGCCTCAAGACCTCAGGGTAAGATCAGTTACCCAGAGTATGGAGAACCCAGCTCTAATGTCCTTCTCTTCCTAATGGAATTTGAGCCTGTGTTTCTAAGGTAAAAGCCTTGAAAGCAAAACTTGTGTGGGCACTGAGTTTGAGCACTTTGAGTTGTTCTTGCTGAAGCTGCTCTACTTTGTATGGGTTACTTAAATATTCACTCTACCAGAGTGAAGGAGAACATGATCACAGTTTAGTGGCCAGGGCACTAAGCACAGTTTTACTTTTGAAGGAAGGAAAAAATAAACTGTCTCTATTATAGTTTCCAATTCTTAGGACATGTCCTATTAGGCATCTAGCCTGTGATTAACTTTTTAAAAAATTTTATATATATATAATCTAATAGATATCTATTTTATATATATATAATATAATCAATAAAAATAGAAATATAAAAATTAAGTAAATATAAAGTGTCAAAAATTATAAATATCAGGCAGATGCACTGATAACAGTTTTAGTGGTGAAGGCAACAATGAACCTTGTGGGGCAAATATCCATCATTTTGTTTGTTTTCATCCTCTCCTGGAGAAATATTGACACCTCAGAAAAATCTAACCTCAACAATTGTTATAAGAATAAGCCATTGATGTACCCATGGTTTTTCTGAATTGGGAGATATCTGCATTGATATTTCAAGGTGCGACAGCTTGTGGTTAATGAGGTTTTGGTAGCAGTGGTTAACTGAAGAACTGTTCATTTTTGACAAGACATTTTGGTAGTCCTAAACAAGTATGGAAAATATGAAATTAACATCTGTTAGTCTAGAAGTAATAATTATAAGCCACTAATTTATATATTTTTTTTAATCCTTTAAACTTTCTCTTGGCACTCCACTAGCTTTTAAAGGAGAAAAATGAGAAATTTAGTTTGCATGCCACTTTGTCAAGTATTGTCTTGTCTGACTACAGGCACTCTAAACACAAACCAGTAGTTTGGCGTGATAGCTGTCTCCAGATAGCTTTGTTGGCAATGTAAGATCTGGTCTTTAAATCAAGCATTATCTTAATTTTTTTTCCTCCCTATCTTAATGGAATTAAATTTCCCTATTTGTCTGTAGATTTTAAAACCTCTGTCTCTAGAAGCCAAAATTGTTATATGAGATACAGGTACTGTTACTCAAGTTTTTCTTTCTTTTTCATTTGTTGGTAAATATACCCTCTCTGCGGCATGTACTGCCCAGACTCACCTTTCCTCTGCTGTGAGAATCAGAGGGAAGATTTCTTCTGGCATCCTGCAGTGATCTCTGACTTCTCCAGGACTGTGACAATGAGAGTGAGCACACATATGGTGGTTTCTCTCTGGGCCTGGATCTGCTCTCAGAATAATGGAGCTGCTGGCCATGGTGACTTCAAGTGTCTCAGTGCTTCCCTTGGGGGGGCTGCACCGACAGCTGACCACCCACCTCCAGGGGTTTCTGGGCACCCCCTTCATTGCTAGCATGGATTTGCCATGTCTCCTTGGGTCCCTTTTCTGTGCTCCTCCCAAGAGCCAGGCTTGGCAACTTCACTCAACTGCTCATGTGAGTGCACAACCAGAGAATTCTTCTGAAAATGCCACCTGCATTGGCGGAAAAGAAGGAGCAATGTTGACAGTTTGTGGGTATTTTCCTCTGTCACACTAGAATGACAGGAGTGTTGCTGTACTGATTTGAACACTTGAATTCACCAGTGTAAATAAGGAGAAATCAGGACTCTAAATTTCCCTGTGTCTGCCTGTGTGTGCTGGTTTTGGCTGGCGTAGAGTTGATTTTCTTCATAGTAACTAGTATGGGGCTGTGTTTTGGAACTGTGCTGAAAACAGTGTTAATAACACAGGGATATTTTTGTTACTGCTGAGCAGTGCTTACACAGAGTCCAGGCCTTTTCTGCTTCTCACCCCACCCCACCAGCGAGCAGGTTGGGGGTGCACAAGAAGTTGGGAGGGGACACAGTCAGGACAACTGACTCCAGCTGACCAAAGGGATATTCCACACCATATGATGTCATGCTCAGCAATAAAAGCTGGGGTAAGAAGAAGGAAGGGGGGAATGTTCAGAGTGATGGCGTTTGTCTTCCCAAGTAAGTTATGCAGGGTGGAGCCCTGCCTTCCTGGAGATGGCTGAACACCTGCCTGCTGAAGGGAAGTGGTGAATTAATTCCTTGTTTTGCTTTGCTTGCATGCACATCTTTTGTTTTGCCTATTAAACTGTCTTTATCTCTACCCATGAGTTTTCTAACTTTTACTCTTCCATTTCTCTCTGCCATCCTACTGATGGGGGAGTGAGCAAGTGGTTGTGTGGGGCTTAGTTGCCAGCTGGGGTTAAACCACGACACTGTGCCATGGTAAGGACATACTTCTTCAGGAGCTGGATTTCTGAGTAAAATATCAAATTCCAAACCTCAGCCACAGGGGCTGGATACCATGTTATCTTAGAATCAGTGGAGCTTATTGTAGTTTACACTGTGTTTCCAGATATTTATACTTGGAGCAGCTGTTTTATTCCTGTTGTCTACTGAAAATTATTGCTGTTAAGTACGATCGCCAAAAGTCATGGGTAGAATGTGAAAAAGAATGCAACCTTGTGATGGCATTTAGGCTTATTTTAGAACTACAGGTAGTTCTTGTGCATAAATCACAGGTAGTATTGTATAAGCATAGTAAAGTTGATCTTGGCTCAGATATTTTCAATTGACGGAACCTGACCTGATTTAATATAGTCTTAGGTTATCTATCTTCTTTTCTCAGTAAATGAATTCTACATGTTTCTATTTTATGCAGTAATGCATTAACAGGATGTTAGGTATTCTGAATTCCTGTCGTACATGAGCAGTTGATGGCTGCAATGAGGCTGAGGTTGAAAAGACAAAAAGTTTTAAAGTTATGTAGGCAGCTTCCACCTCAGGTGTAGCAGACAAAGAATGCTTTAATAGCTTCTAAATTATCTATTTCGTTTAGGTAATGTAATACAATAATTGCAACTTAGCGTTCCATGTAAGAGTTGAATGTTGGGTTTTTGTTAAATTTGTTTAAGTTTGTTAAATACAGATAAGCCCAGTATCATTTTTTTCCATAGTTTTCAATGCAATTTTTAGAAGAATTTGATAGATAATTCCAATTACAGTTTCTTCCATGGTGATGATACAATATTGAAAATTCTTAATTTTATTGTACTATATCCTGTGATATTGTCTTAATCATTATAAGATAGAAAATCATAGGTTATCTTTTTTTACAGACTCTGACATTAGCAGAGTTCTCTTCTGTGGTGGGTTGACCCTGGCTAGATGCCAGGTACCCACCAAAGCCGTTCTATCACTCCCCCCTCCTCAGCCGGACGGGGGAGAGAAAATATAACAAGGGGCTTGTGGGTCGAGATAAGGACAGGAGAGATCATTCACTAATTACCGTC
>JAOBAS010000072.1:17582316-17592473 GCA_025311575.1 Elanoides forficatus | reverse complement strand
CATTCATCCCAAAAGTTGAAAGAGATTAGGGAACACAAAGCTCAGCTGAATGACCTTGCATACATTCATTACTAAGAACTTTGTACTGCCCGTAGAAATTTAACATTTTTACATTCAAATCTTTTCCAGCTTAGGAATGAGCATTATGGTGCTAAATTTGTACATGGAAAAATCTCTAGTCCATGTTCTGAATTAATGTATTGGAAGGCATTGAAATCTGTTCACTGCATTACACTTTGAAAATGAAGGATAGAAATGGAGATAATAAATGTCTTTCTCAATTTTCCATTAAAAAAAAAAATTTAAAGGTTCTGAACACAATTTGCACCAGCTGATTAAAAGAATGAATCATAATAATGACTTTACAGAGAAGTTCTTAATTTATATCTTACTAATTGCAAACATATTAGCCTTTTAGGATGAAATTTCTGTTCTGGGAATTTTGTAGAGCTTGATGGTATGTATGATTATAAAGATAGAAAGTATTCACAAACCATGCTACTGTTTCCTGCACAGTTCTTTAAGACGAACATTTCACATTTTCTTCAATTTGTAAGAAATTATTTTGGATGTTTTTTTTATAATAATGCCAGTTACCCTGACATGTAAAGGATAAAGGAGTTTCAGGGTACCAGAAAAAAAAAAAAAAAGAAAGAAAGAAAGAAAAAAAGAGGTCCAAATTAAGTTGAAAATCCTTCTATCAACACTTTCCTGAGCAGATTGAGAGATGCTGAATCAGGCAAACCACACAGTTGTTTCTGACTGAGATGCTTATGCATATGTGCAGATATATAAAATTCTGCTGCCCAAGACTTGATAATTTGAGACAGGAGATGTCTCCTCCTCCATGACAGACCAAGGGTCAAGGTCTGCAGTCCATATTCAGCAGAACTCCCTCATGGGGTTTAATAACTACAGAGGAATATTTGTCAGCAGGTGTGAGGCAGGTATTATTGCTGTCTTGTGACAATATAGGCACTGACTAGTTACCTTCAGTTCAGTTTTGACCTTATCATTCATTTTTATCAAACTCCAGGTATTATGGTGTTTGCTTCTGTGACTCAATGTACTCCTTGATTTGTCAGAACTTCCATTGTAAAGTATCTTTTTCTGGTTTTTTGTATGTCTGTTCTAAAATTGTTCCTTTGGACTGGAACTTGGTATTTCAGACTAACATTTTTCCTGGTCTAAAAAAGAGGAGCAGAATTTGAAGAAAAACACTCTTATAAAACTAAACTGAAAAAGATATTTTAAAATATTTTTAATTGCATTTGTTCTCATCTCCTACATTTACAGAATTAAAATAAAGATATTTCTTGAAACTCTATTATTTATCAGTTGATAAGCTTAGTGTTCAAATGTTCATCAGGAGCATTGTTTTTCTAAAAAAACACCCACAGTAAAAAAAATTCTGTTGCTTATACTCTTCAAGAATAAAGAGTTTATATGATGAAATTAACATATCTGAAACAGGGCAAACATCACCAGTGGAGGCAGCATATTGGACTAGATAGACTAGGTTGGACTAGATTGGACTAGATTGAACTATTATTCTTTAATAAGGCTATTCTTATGTTTACATTTACCACAAGGAAATGTGTATGCTTTAAAAATTGTGTCACATGTAATAGTACCAAGGATTAAAAAAAAAACACGCAAAATCTTGATATGGCATAAGACTTCTCCTGGTGATCATTCATGAAACACTGTAAGAACAATACATGCCACAACTAAAGAAAGGATATTTCTTTTTCTTGAAAGATCATGTCAGACATTGTTGGAGAAAGACATGAAGTTGATTGCACGAATTGAAATGCAGCATAGGTATTTCTCCCTAACTCCATCTTCCTAAGAGCAATAATAAAACAAATGTTAGCAGTTATCAATGAGTAAATGCATGCATTCTTCAGTGATTGATCACTGACAAAGGTCTTTGAGGGGATATTTGTGCAAAGTCCACCCTTCACATGTCTTTTCTACAATGACAATTTTTTTTTTCAGTTTGTAAATTAAAATTTTTAATAAGCTAATTATTCTCATGTGGACTATATTTCAAATCAGCATTTGTTTCTTTTCTTTCTTCAGGAGTTAAATATTTGCCCTTGCATTAAAAACATTGTGGGGATTCATTCAAAAGCACTGTAAATATTCCATTGAGAAGGTGCACTAATGAATAGCAAAACAGTGACAGAAAAGTGTAAGCAGCAGGTAGTTTATAGATAAGGGTGAAACATTACCTATGTCCTCCAGAACTGAAGCACAGCAGGATGCTCTCTCTGACATTGTCTCAGAGCATCCTGTTGTGCCTAACTGCTGCAGGGGCATATGGTGTCTGAATTCCTTATCTTTACAGTGTCATGTCTCACTCTTCTTTTAGTACTGACTTGTAGAAGAAGAGTACAGAACAGGGCAGTGGCACAGAGTTGCTATAATTTGTCTGCCTTGAGCTCTGTTCCTGAGAAAAACAAAAACTTGAACAAATAAAATGTTAGGAGTGTTAGAGGGCAGACATAAAAACCAGAAAATATATAATGTAATTGTTTAAACATGAACAGGTTAAAAGAACTGCTATGTATAAGCTGTTATTTTTTAAGTATCAGGGCAGAGGCACCACAAATTTATGCTTTATACCCTGATGTGAAAACAATCAGAAAATGAACCGCAGAGCAGGATTGATTTTTAGGTTCAATTAAAACATGGGTATATGTGTCTGCATGAATTTTTCTCAATTACTTGTTCTTTTCTCTTTGGGCAATTCTAGCTGCAGTGCACTTAGGGAAAAAGAGATAGAGTATTAAAATCAGGCAAATGTCATTCTCTCCAGTAAATGTAGGAAGAATAGTTCCTGAAGGCCAATATGGAAGGGAATTAATATGATTTTTCCTATTTGCGATCATATTTTGCATTTATTGTCAACATGTCAATTGCCTGGATTGTCTGCCAGAATGCAGGTTTTGAAAAAAGTCTTCATTTCCTAATAACATTGAAATCATAAACAGCAGAAATGAAGTCTTAAAACTTCAAGATCTGAATGGGCCAAGGGAGAAAAAGTGCCAGCAAAGGAGAAGGAAGCGTCTTGCATTTGGTGTGATAAAACTATTTAAAATGGAAGAAAATTGTCATCATAGTACCTGGAGAGTTAATATAATGCTTTTAGGAATGGGCCTGTTATCTGCAGTAACAGGTCTGCTAACTCTTTGATAACTGAAATACACTTTGAAATCTACTGACTGACATTAATGAAAGGGGGAGAAAAAAGACGATTCATAGTCAAATACTTTTCTCCAAACCGGGGCAAACTGGGACCTCAACAGTTGTGTGTGAGTATTTAGAGTTAAGTGTAACCATGCTAGTCTAATACTGAGGATCATTTTTGTGTGTCACACACAGAGTATGCAAACAAAAGTCCACTCATCTTCGCAGCCAGGGTGCTTGTTCACCTTGACCATTGAAATGCCAGTAATATGGCAGGTGTTATGTTAGCTGAGCTGAAAAGTGTGCTGGTACTGATCCAACAGCTCTGGCTTCTCATCTTCTCAGCCCCTTTGCCTTCTCTGTGCTCAATGAGCCAGACATACAACATGGAGAAAACTAAATAATAGGTAGGTCATGATTAATGAGAGAGTATAGAAATGGTTGGATTTCTTTGACCTTTCTTTTGTGTGAGTGGTGGAAGATGCCTGTACTGCTTGCTGTCTAGAAGGCAGAAATAACCTGTCTAGAAGGCAGAAAGTTGAGCTGCTTCTGACGACAACCAGTATCATAAAAATGGTTGGACCATTTATTTGATTTATCATGGAAATTCTTCTGCTCCTCCCACAAACACAGTGCTACTAAAAGCCTTTAGGACATCCACTTTTAACACCAATCTCTCTGAAAACTGCAAAACTTCCCAGCTGTCCAATGCTGGAAGAAGCAGCTCGATTTCCTGACATAGTCTCTCTCTACTTGAAGGTATTTGATTTGGAAAAGATGACATCTGCCTTGTTACTACCCAACTTTTGCACCATCACCTTCTCTTTCCTTTCAGATGTATACCAAAGTACTGAGAAAGACACCAAGATAAATCTTTTTTTTTTTTCTGTCAGATTTCCAAGGTTGACAGCAACGTTGACAGAAAATTACCTAATCTCAACTAAGTCCCTGTGACCTGGGCTCTGGCATTTAAAATGCCCAAAATCACAACACAAGCCATCAAAAGTGCTAACTTTAAGAACTACTCAGATAACCCTCACTGTTACCTACAATGAAGGCCATGGGAATACAGCCTTACCTGTTGTCCCTTATTGTACACTGTTCAGACCAAAACATCCTATAGATTTCACTTTCATCCTGTACACATGAGTAGGAACCACTTCCCCTAAACCTTACTGATGTCCATAATAGCTCCAGGTTTACAGACTCCAAATTAGCCTTTACAGAAAGTGGGGAAAGTTTGGCTGGTAGAAGTGAACTTATGCACGACTCAGGATGGCAGTTTTCAAGCTGTGAAACTGTGCACAGCCTCTTGACTCAGGCTTATTCTGAAATTTCTTAATCCACAGGCAATAAGAAGCACAATTACAATTCCTACCCAGATAATTTGGACTATGTAGAGTTTATCTTTTTTGCTTTCTTTTAATGAGAGGTTGGCATTAGGAGGATATTGCAATAGAAATACAGGATTTTACTGGGCTCATTGCTGTCTACTTAATTAGGAAAGCCAGCGATAATTTTTTTAAAAACTGTTCTTAAAAAAAGCATGGCTATACCTTTCAGCTAAGCTTAAGGTTTACTGGAAATTTTGAAGCAATAAGTCATTTAATATTGTGATAGAATTTCAAATCAATAGTTGAAATGTCAGTAGACAATAAAGAAAGTCATTTGGAAGAGATACAGAATTTGTCAGGTAAATGTCAATCTATGATACTGTAAACATTAAATCTGCCAAGAAAAGAATGCACCAATTACATTGGGTTTGACAGGTAGAAAGGACTGTTGAATATACTTATTGCAAATGCCATTGTATTACCATTTATTCAGGCAACACTGCTGCTTGAACCAAACCTGATGCCTGCACATATCCAGTCACACACACATATTTTCCATATGCCTCTGAAGAGCAAGTATATTGCACATAACCATATCTTCTAGTCAAGAGAAATGCCCATACGAGCTGAAGTGAAAAGGTCAGTAACTTCTCTATAGAAAGCAGTCCAATGATAGAGAAGTCAGGGTAATTTACTATATCCTTATCACATAATGGGATTTATTTGCAATGTAATCATGACCACATCCTATACAGAACAAAGAGAGTTATTTTTTCATAGTCTTCACTCATGCACAACAAACACTTATTTAGCAAAACATAAAGTCAAACACACACTGTTTAGGTTCTTGTTAAAGGTCAGAAGCAGTGAAAGAAAATGTCTTTTCCTGTCAACTGGCACCTATTAATAGTTGTCCTTCATCATACTTTTTTCAGTCGTACAACTCTTTATCTGGTCTCCAAAATAAATGCACTATGAACAGTCTGAGAACTTTCCATAGGACATTAGCTATATTTTCCTCTAGAAATCTGAATCTCAGAGCGTTTGTTATTATGCCAAACTATTGTTCACTATCAGCTGATTTAGAAGCTGAGAATAAGTCTTTTTCCAGGCTATTCTTATTTATTTTACAGATACTGGTATCAACAATGTTACTACATTACTCTAAATATCCTGAACTTTGGGTTTAATGAAAAATGTGCAGGTGAGCAATTAATAATAAATGGATAACTTAGGATAGACATCATTATTTTTCCCTGCATCCTACATATAACTTAATTGATATATCTCAGTTATGATATGCAGCAGCCATATTCCAGTCCTCTATTAAGAGAACTCTTTGGTAATCAAATGAACTTTTCCATATTTCTTTTTCATATGTGACTTAGTCATGGTAACATGATGCCCTTTATTATTGTGTCATCACAGCATCCCACACCACTATAACCTAACATAGGCAATATCACTGTAGTAAAATAAGTGTATGATAGAATGGGGAAGGCATTTCTATGTTCTGCTATAATATTAAAACAGAAACTAGCAAATCATTG
This sequence comes from Elanoides forficatus, assembly GCA_025311575.1. Classification (NCBI taxonomy): domain Eukaryota; kingdom Metazoa; phylum Chordata; class Aves; order Accipitriformes; family Accipitridae; genus Elanoides; species Elanoides forficatus. Next base: position 17,586,394 of record JAOBAS010000072.1, on the reverse strand, counting down.
GAATTGTGGAGATACATGAAACCATAGTATTTCTATGATGACCAGTCTATAGTTCATGAAATACTGTAATGTCAGCTTTGCTGAAGGGGGAAGAAAATGTATACTGTCTTCTGACTGGATGATCCCAGACTGCCTGCTCACTTCCCAACTTTTCAGGACATGACACTGTTCTACCATGCACACAGCACTCCTGTGCAAATGGGATCCACTGCTGAAATCCCAGTGCCTGTGACAAACCTTGTCTCTACTGGGGACTTCCGTGGGAAATTCATAGCACTTACTCTTATAAGTGGAGGCTACAGGGTCAAACTCATACACTGTAAGTTTTATTTGCAGCTGGTAAGCACAGCCTCAGGATGACTTATGAGAATCAAAATATAACCCTTGGTTGAATGATCAAGGAGTACTTTGAGATCTGATTTACTTTGGAAATACTGCACTTAACTACTTTTGGTAATTTAGAATGTTTGATGGATATCTCTACACCCACACACATACAACTGCTTTTGCTTATCTGATGATTTAAAAGAGAGGTCAAATGTTCACTCTTTCCTTGGAAGGAAATGTGAATTGTTTATGCTTGAGAGGAAGAACTGGGGGTAATCTACACATTCGTATTGCTCCATTTGATTCATCAAGGAGAAGTGTTTTTGACTGGGGCAGCAGAAACACCCAGCTGAAGCATGGAAAAAAAAAAATCAATTCTCTGGAGGGCAAATTCATGCAAAAGTAACATAAAAGGATGAACTGTTTGTGTGAGAGGAATCAATATTCACATGCAAATGAAGTCCCTGTAGTTTATGAAGCAGTCCCATGCTTAAATGACTCACTCTGGAATAATCACGTGAAGGTTCAGCTCTAGTTTATTCTGCCACAGGGAGTTTTGAAAGCATTCTTTCCCCCTGCATTTTTTATGACTAAAGGGTCTGAGGAAAATATGGCAAGTGGAAACAAGGGGGCTTTGGGATCATTTATACATGAAAACATGTTTTGCCCCAGAACTAGGAGTCTTGTGCAATAAAGCTCAAGGTTATGTTAAACATTTTGCACCTGCACTTTCAAAAATCTCTTTCATGTTCTGTTAATATGTATTAGTCCTAAGTCAGGAGAAGGATGTAGCTCAATCATCAAGGGAAATTATAAAGGCTTTTCCAAGGACTTCTGAAAAAGTTTCTCTGGGGCTTTGGACTCATGTTATTTCACAACAGCTACCTGCAGTACAAGGAGAGGGCCTTTTGTTTTGAAAAAAAAAATTAAAAGAAACCTAGTATAAGGGATACAGCATGTTGAAAAATACATGTTATTTGTACAGTCCTGTGTTTGTTTCTATTCTTTGTTTTGGTTTAAGTCTATGAGCAAAGATGGTGGAAACTTTTCAAAGACAAAGTGGACTAGATTATAATGGTGCCTTTCATCTCTAGAGTAGTTAGCTGGAGGGCAGTGCAAAATGGTTAGTCTAAAAATGAGTTTAAATGCCTTTATCTAAAATATATACATTGCTGAGTGGACTTCTCTGCTTTTTCCCATTAAAAAGATCCTCCTTTCATAAGGATCTTTATGAATCTGCCTAATCATAAAAGGAGCACATTTCTTTTCCTTTACAGAGAACTTTATGATTTTTAGCAGATAAGAAAGTAAGTGTTCACTTTGAAGCAGCTGTCTTAACCATTAATACTAAATTTTAAGGTGCCATTCCAGCATCCACTGAATTTAATGGAGTTTGGAAATTGACTTTAGAGCAGAGACACAAGTTGAGGAACTTAAAAGGCCCATTCTTTCAACACTAAGAGTTTTTGCCTGGTATACAGAGTTAAAAGCTGGAGATTATCAAATCAGACAGTCTGACCTCCTGGAAATCTGTCCACGTGAAATCTGTCCATGTGACACTATTAACATATGCCTTTTGCACCAGGTTATTTCTTCTAACATTCAGACATTCATACTATAAGAGCAGAAGACATCCTTTCCTTACGCATTCAGATTTGGAATGAGGAATGTAAGATACAGATGTGAAACTGGGAGTGAACGGCTCTAACTAATAGAAAGAACTCAGGCTCTGTTCTCCTCTAGTGTTTGCAAGTGTGCACGGGCTTCATGCTAAGAGTCAAATTAAATAGGTCAGTATCTCACTGACTGTGGTCTGATGCTGGTGGAGCAATCACTACAGTATAATTTACTAATAAGTAAGTAGGGAGTCTCCAGACCCTAAAGCTTATATTATTCTACCAAGTCTCTCCATGCACACTTTTAATAATAATTCTGCAATTCATACTCCTCCACTTGGAACACTGGGTGGATATCTTGGATATTTTTATGTGCATTACACAGGTTGTATCTCATTTTCTTTTTTATTTCCCACATGGAACTGATATATACAGTATTAAAAGCTGTTCATGTTCTCATATATTCAGAATTTTAATGCGGAAAAGATAAATTCCAGATGATGCTCTAAAACTATGCAGATATTTCCAAAAAGGGAGGGGGCTTCCCAGTTTGTTTCTTGGTAAGTTAAGCAGACTTTTTTCAATACTTCCCAGAAGCACCATTTGCCAAAAGAAATACCATCTTGCTTTGCTTTCTTTAATTTCTGTAGAGCCACGTTTGGAGACCTTCGGTTTCCTCCTGGATGAATCTGCTCCCACAAGAAGTGTGGCAAACTTTCATGAAAAGCTGGAGCCTGCAATTCTTAACAGTCAGATAGCTCAGCCTTGATAAGCTGAGGAGTAAGAGGGATGAATGATTTCTTCTTCTATTCACATATAATTTTAAATACTTGCATACAGTTTGAATATACCTGAATGCATTCCTCACCATGAAGTGAGCAATCTTCACTTGTTTCCACTAACCATTAACAGATGTGCTTTCAAGATGATCACACATCTAGAGGATATGACTAAACAACATGGTAGGTAACCCATTTTGGCCTTGAGGATGTGTTTGAGTCTGCTTTTGAGAAACAGTACATGCTCACTGCAATGTAGAATAATATATATAACCTAGAGTAATCAGCAGATCGATGTCCCTACGGAAAGATGGCACAAAAGTGGGGTTCAGTTACCTTAAAGAAATGCTTACTGACTGAATGATATGTGCTGTTTTTTTTCTAAGTGGGAACATCCTATCCCCTAAATTTACATTCTCATTTAATCTGATTCATGTTCAGAGTGTGGATTTTGCATTAAAACATGTGCTAAGTAGATCTTCTCTGACTCTGCCATATTACTTTTGGTCTTCTGTTATAACACTTTTAAGAATCCCATTACAGAAGAGAAATTGCAAGCTAGTTGGGTAAATAAGGAACAAATAAAAGACTATCCATATATTGTAGTTCTTGTTTCAGGATCTGAGGTAAAATTTTCATTACATAGCAGTTTTTGTTCCAGGACTATTTTCCCGTTTAAGTCAGACAATCCCTGAGTAAAAAACTCCACGAATTACCTCAGGAGCAGACGTTGGTTAAGTCATACTCATTTTTTTCCACAGAACGCTATAAACTCTGGTTACGCAGCCATTTCTTCTTATGCTTCCATTCTGGCTGAATTAACTTTACATTCCTTGCTACAAAAATTGCATGAGACTGGACAAGATTTTCTCTACCTTCCTTCCAACCTGGTCTTGAAGTGTTGGGTAATGGATTATTTCAAAATCATAGAATCATTTATGTTGGAAAAGACCTTCAAGATCATTGAGTCCAGCCATCATCCATGCCCACTAAACCATGTCCTGAAGTGCCTTGTCTACACACTTTTTGAATACCTCCAGAGATGGTGATTCAACTACTTCCCCGGGCAGCCTGACAAGCCTCTCAGTAAAGAAATTTTTCCTAATATCCAACATAAACCTCCGCTGCCGCAACTCGTCCAATCTCCAGCCACCTGACAGAACAGACCAGCACTTACCTCACTACAACTCCCTTTCAGGGAGTTGTAGAGAATCATAAGGTCTTCCCTCAACCTCTTTTTCTCCAGACTAAATAGCCCCAGCTCCCTCAGCCGCTCCTTATAAGACTTGTGCTCCAGGCCCCTCACCAACTTGGTTGCCCTTCTCTGGACACGCTCCAGCACCTCCATGTCTTTCC
>JAOBAS010000072.1:17555449-17572650 GCA_025311575.1 Elanoides forficatus | reverse complement strand
AGGGGACACACAGCTGGGACAGCTGACTCCAACTAACCCAGGGGATATTCCAGACCGTATGATGTCATGCTCAGCATATTAAGCTGGGGGAGGAAGAAGGAAAGGGGGGACATTCAGAGTGATGGTGTTTGTCTTCCCAAGTAACAGTTACATAGGATTGAGCCCTGCTTTCCTGGAGATGGCTGAACACCTGCCTGCCGATGGGAAGTGGTGAATTAATTCCTTGGTTTGCTTTGCTTGTGCATAAGGATTTTGCTTTGCCTATTAAACTGTCTTTATCTCAACCCATGAGTTTTCTCACTTTTACCCTTCTGATTATCTCTGCCATCCCACTGGGGAGGAGTGAGTGAGCAGCTGTGTGGTACTTAATTGCTGGCTGGCGTTAAACCACAACACACTTTAAGGGGTTTTTTTTCCCCCTTGAGTTGATCCAGAAGGGAATAGCTGTTGTGAGATCAAAGCTTTGCCTGAAATGTAAGATTATGTTGGAAACACTTTGCTCAGAATTCTTACAGACATCTCTGAACAGACTGCATTATACATCACAATAATTTTGTCTTTCTTTTAATACTACTACTTTCTTTTTTTTTTTTCCCCAAAACATTAGTTAGTTAACATGTTCTTTAAGGGTAGGCTTATGATTACTATTAGCTCTAACTTGGAGTTCTCGTCAGCCACTAGTTAAGAGGATGCCTACAGCTTGAGCATTTTCATTGTGTTAGAAAAGACACTTCAGAATTTCAAGCTGACACCCTACTTTTGGTGTCAGCTGCTTTTCTCTGTGAATAAGACGGAGTGGGATTGAGAGTCTGTCCAAAGACTACAAGAAAAGATGCCAGCAGCAAATTGTGGAGATACTTGAGCCTACAGTGATGAGAGCTGGGTAATCATTGAGTTCCTGGTAGAGAGAAGTGTAGGATGCTATTTTCTCAAACACCTGGTTTTGCCCATCATAATGCTTACCCTCTCTGAAGTAAAATGAGCAGGGCCTCACCAGTGGTTCAAGTTTCATTGACACTACAAATATCGACGTTGTTCTTGACCATAGAAACAGGTTTTCACTTCAATCTCTGTATATTATTGCATCAGTAGTGAAAGGTTGGACCTTTTATTTTCAGGAAAGTGTTCCTTTCAGGTAGGTTCATATAGTGCTCAAGTGCTATTCTTATTAAAATCTGTGTATAGTGGAGAGTTGTGGGGACAGAGCATGATGAGGGGTTCTGAGTTTTGGAGATACTCATAAAAAATTCTAAGAAAACACCTGACATTAGCTAAGCTTCAGTCTACTTGAAAACACTAGATCATGTGACAGTCTCAAAAGTGAATAGTAAAATCTGCTCTGCTTTTTGGGTAGAGACTTTTGTACTGCACTTCCTTGAAAGACAGCACAAAAAAGTAACAGTAGTGTCTACTCTTGGTTGAGCTGGACCATGTAAAGCATTCCTGATGTGGCACAAAGACTTTTAGGATTGAGGCCAAAATAATTACATGGTGTAATTTTGCCTTTCAAGAACTGCTCTCAGCTCTAACAAAAATGTCAATAAAGTTTGTTTTCTTTCAAAACAGACTTTATCTTATAGGAGCAGACATACAGAGTTCAGTGTTGGTAGCTGTGATGCAGTGGGCCCTGCAGACCTCTGTAGCCTTTGATTCTCCTAAATCACTATGCGCCAGATGCTTTTGAAAGAAGCAAAGTGACTATGTCACTCAGCAGCCTGAAGCTGGTGCCAAGAGCAGTTGTAAGACTATCAGCCAGTGAAATAGCCCTCACCCAAGTTCTGTTCTTCTCATTCAACTGCTGGCTGCTATTTAAGATGATCCTTTCTACTGAATTCCTCATGGAACTCTAAAGCAATATTGAAATATCAAATGTTTTTCTGCACTGGTGAATGACTACGGAGCATGGTGTGGAATTTTTCCACATTGCTATATGTTCAACTTTTTATTCAATTTCTTTGAAAAAGCAATACTTCTGAACTTCATGTGAAGATTTTCAGGTAAATGTTTCCCATTAGATATAGCTGATCTTATTATAACTATTCTGACCTAATCTTTATGGTTCTTGACTATGCCTTTAGGAATTTTCTGTAGGGAAAAATCTCAGAGTGAAAGCCAATTGAACTACATTAGATATTTTATTTTTAGAAATGTGATTGGAACGATAAACATTTTAATAATAGAGGTATAGATGCCTGCACTTTAGCCTTTCTAAGAGACATAGATTCTAACTTCATCTTTTCCAAAACAATGTGAGTCATGACTTGCCAGTATTTCCATTTCCCTCTAAATATATATTTCTCTATCTATAAATATGTGTCTATTTATACACACACATGTACACTTCCACTCTCTGATATGGGAAACCTTGTATTAAAAGGTGACCTTAATTTTTCCTCCTGCAATTAAATTATATTTTCTATTACATAATAATGTATGATACTGCTATAGGGCTGTATTTTTAGCAGATGTAAACTGTAGTGGCCATATTGAATTGCCTTGTCTACCTATACAAGCTGAGGATGTAAACCGTTGTAGTTAGCTGTGTATACCATAGATAGGTATGATGTATGATGAGAGGCTGTGCTAGAGATCTAATGGTGCCATGTATATTAAACCAGTCACTGGGTTTAACAAAAAAAAATGATTAGGGAAATAATATAGATAAAATGTGTGCTTGCTGAAATGAAGAAATTAATGTGATGAATTGTATCCAGGGCACTACTAGGGCATATTATAAATTGTCCTCCAAGGTTTTGAAACAAGGAAAATTTATAAAGTGGATGATAATTGCTAAACAACTGCAGACTTTTCTAATGTATCTTCCAATAAATCTGCATAACAATGCAGTAGGGAAATAGATTATTCTGGATGAATTTAATGAATTTCACAAATGGATGTATCCAGACATGCTATAATACAAAGATATCCTGGGCTATCTGAACAGAGTATAAGAAGGGATGTCACATTTTTTAATTAAAATTATATGCTTTTACTGTTGTTCTGTTACTTAGCTCAGTACCTTCTAATAAGCATACACAGTACTCCTAGAACACCTTGTTCTTGCCATATTCTGTTTTTTTCTCTTCTGCTTCAGTTTATTTAAGAAAAATTTCTTCAGCTTGATTTTGTGTCCATCCACCTAAAACGCAATGATGATACAGCCAACAACACACTACGAAAGAACATACTTTCTTGCAGATATATATGTCTAGGGATTTTTTAAACATTGTCTTCACATTGTCTGTTTTCATACTTTCTATTATAATAGTCCAGGCTCCTGAAGCATGAATGAAAATGAAGGGAGTGTGCAGTCCTGGCATTTGGTCAGAATGTTTTGTTGCTTGAACGAAGATGATTTGATGTTGTTCAGGACCATTGAATTACTTCAGATACTATGATATTTAGTTTTCCTTGGGCTCCAGTCCTACAATACAGACATACCCAGACTGCTGTTTGCAAATATGCAGAGCTTTGGAAGGTTCATAACCCTAGCTGTGAAGATCAGGGACAAAAATACTAGGGTGATGGGAATCCAAAATGAAATTGGGTCCCAGTTTTATGATCACAAACACATGCACACGTATCCCTTGCCTGTGGCAGTCCAGCTTACAGTAAATAACTGCAGATCTTTTCTGCCTAGCGTCCCTGCAATCCCTTGCAGTGTTTCCTCCTCTGAAGTGTAGTAGCTCTGTGAAAGAGTAAACGAAAGAGAGAACACAGCAGACAGTTAAAACGTTTCTCTGAAACATAGAGAGGATGAGGTACAAAACCAAGGAAAGTGGGAGGATATTACTGCATGAAGGTACAGATGGCAATATAAAAACACAAGTCATCATATACACGTTTAAAGTGTTTTCTTATTTATATTGGTTAGTTTTTACATAACTTTGAGTGAAGCAGAAGACAGCATAGGATTTGTTGGTAGCCTGGCAAGTTTTTGCAAGCTTTGAAGCAAGCAAACAAGGATTCTGTAAAACTAAAGATTAGAAGTGAATACTAGAGCTGGGGCTAATGAGCAGTAGTTAGATAAGAAAAAGTCAGGGGAGAGCTCATATAACCAGAGGAGGGAGTTGTTCTTAGAGGTGCACCAGATGATCTGAAAAAGCATAGGAAAGCAAATTGGCCAAGATTCAAGACATTCAGAGAAAACTAAATTACACTTGCAATTACAGAGTTAATAAGAGACAGAACCTGCTTACCTTGTCACGCCACTGGATGCACTGTTAGATGAGCAGTCCAGAATTTTGTTACTTTGAGGTGTAACCCAATACTCAGAGTTATGCACATACATTCCTACAGAAGCAGCCTAAGCTGCTTAGTAGTAGGGCCTTCTAAACCTGATTTCAATACAATAAAAACAAGATGTGAACAGCAGTATAATACTGACCTTCTAGTAATTTCCGCCATTGGTAGAAAGCAAAGTTGTGAAAACCATATTGGAAAAAAAGCATCTGTAACTGTTGTGGGGACTTTCCGTAACTGAGAAGTTGTCACATTTTTCACGTCATCAGTATTGATGGGATGTCTCTACCCTAAAGCTGTTTACAACTAAAGGCACATGAAGTTTCTTATTTAAAGTTCTGTACAGACTTCAAACACCATTTGCTGATTGGATGTTGCTTAGCTTTGGCCAACTGTGCTAATAATTCTTTTGAAGTGATTGCTTTTGCTCAAAAAAGCTCCTTTTTGGATATAGCTCACAGTTTTCCAATGTTTAGATTTTGGACCAGGCATTAAGTCATAGTGTTGACCTGGAACTGTTCCCCTCGCACCCCTTCTTATACATGCTGGCCTTGGAAAGGAATTTAGAGCAGAAACCATTTCAGACTTCCAGACCATCTGAAAATGCTCACTTGGAACCCCTTCATGAGTATTGTATTCCAGTGCAGGATGTGCTATGTGCAGTATCTGGGATAGAAACAAGAGAGTTATCACTTATTGCTAAAGAATTTCACTACGATTTGTAGCATGAAATCATTATGGAGGTGCTTAAAAAGCAGATAGGGAAGATTTTTGTCTTACAGGCAAAAAAACTTCTAACAAAATATACTCCACTTATTATCTTCTTAAAATTGTTGTCATAATGCAATTATGCAAATGAGGAACTGCAATCACACTGAGTATTTGTTCCATTTTTGACGCATATACTTACTGGATTGGAGCAGTATTTAAAAAAATACCCCCACACACTCACACACAAAGCCATACAGCTGAATTCAGGGAATGTGAAAGAGCATGAGAAATTCCCATTGGAACCATTCCCATTACATTGCATAAATAAAAGATAGAGAAGTTTTGGGGTGTGTTTCCCCTCCTCCATTTTTCAGAGAATGCTGAGTGTGGGGAATGAAGCATTGCTGAAGCAGTCAGCAGCACCTCTTCTTTCCCGATTTCAGCCTTGTTTCTCCTTTCAGACCCACCAGCTTTCTCTCTCTTCCCTCACTCTTCCACAAAAGATTTCCAGCAGAGAGCAGCTGGTGCCTCGTTTTGGCTGCTTTCCCCAGACTCTGGGGGCTTTCACTAGAAATCAATGGCTGCTTATTTTCCCCAGGACTGTTTTTTATGTGTGGACTGACATGGCCTCAACCATACTGACCCATTCTGCTGAGCTATTTCCATTTAGACGTGCCTCTTTACAAATAGCGGAAATTAGTAGAGGGCCAGTGTCAAACTGCTTGTCACATCTTGTTTTCAGTCTGTTGAAATCAGGTTTATAGTGTCCTATTCAGAAGCCTAGACTGCTTTTGAATGCACACAATGCATTTCAGGCGTTCCATCAGGCGATAAATGAAGAACTTCACATTGCTATTAAAAAATAATCAAAATGATTAGTCTTTTGAATTTTCTGAAGTAACTTATTTGCTTGGAATTTGTTATCTTAATTGCACTACGTCACTTGCTCATAGGTATTCATCTCCATAAGATGTAAAATCATTCCAAGTTGATCTGTCAGTGTAGCGGTTGTACTATGTGAATAAGTTCTCCCATTGATTTAGCAGTAATGAATGAATGAGTAAGTGAATGAATGAATGAATAATCAGAGAATTGCTAGAATGGATGCAGTAAACCTGAGCTACTAGTATTCTCTTAAGCTTCTAGGAACTTCTGTCTAATATGGTTTTGTTTTATATCTCCACCTAATGAGCAACCATGCTAGAATCTCAATGAGGCAGAATATGCCTGGAATTACACTTGGTATTATGCGTTACTTCAAAAGCGGGAAGGAACTTTTCTAAAGTGCTTATTACCTTAAAACTTTGTGGAAAGATATGTTTTTAATGACATTTCTCAGGACTATTATTCTGCAATTTAGCAAAATGTTATTGGTGTATTACTAAGTTATCTAAGCGTGAAAGAAAACCTTATCATATGTTAAGAAACATTTAAAACAGATAATAATTTTAGCTCAACTCATTTGAAAGTCTTCACACTTGCCAAGGACTTTATCCTTGATGAGTGCAAATGCTTTGGGCATTTGATGGCATTTGGTCACCAAATAATAAAGCTATTGAAATAACATAAGCAAATGTGCAGTATGCGATTTTCCACTAATTTTTACCAGTATGCAAGGGTGTAGAGCTCCAGATACAAGCATTACTCGTTACATGCTCTAAAGCAGCTGCTGTCATGTACTTGTGAGAACTTTGAAAGGGTTACCCTAGGAATACTTATTTGAATGTCAGTATGCGTTTATTCAAATTAACAGTCAGCCACAACTTTCCTTTTTCTTTGAAAAGAGAAAAAAGTGAGACGGGGGTGGCAGAACCCTACAGAAGTTCATTGCAGTAGTGGAAAGAAAGTCAGAAAAAAAAATCAAATGTTCTGTGGTGCACAGCACCGAGAATTCTTCTGTGAGTTCCAATATTCATTAACTGTCAAGTTATTAAGCCTGACTGTAAGGAATGAAGCTATTTCTGTGTCAATGCCAATAAGGGGTTCCTTCTGCTAAGTGGGGTCCTGTAGTTAACACCAGGATCTGTGTGTGGCTTGGAAGCAGATCTTCAAGTTCTTTGGCTATGGAGACATTAGCAAGGATAGAGATTTGCTGTAAACTGAATTCTTACACCCTGTACTTGAGCCTATTATCTTTGTTTTGGGTGTGTAGACACTGCAGGAGTTGCATAATTCAACAATCTGTTCTCATTTCCCAAAATCAACTGCTCTTGTAGGTCTGAAAGTTATAGAAAAAAGGTTGGTGGGGAAAGAGGCATTTTCCAGTCCTACTGACTGCAGGATAATCATTAAGTATGATTTGGACTATCTGGTGGGTTAACTATAAGTTAGAAAATAAAAAGAAATACCACATATCTTAGAGGAGGTAGTATATAATTGTTTAAATATCTTCTGAGATCAGTTGTTATCTTATCTCTTAAGTCTGATGTAACAGTGCTATGGCCAAACTCCATTAATCAGTGGTCTGAATTATGTTTAGCAAAGCTTTTCTCATGTTTCCCATGTATGACATTTTGAATTGTGGCCTGAATCCATCAAGATCAGTCAATTTTTTTCACGTTAACTAGACATAAAGCCAAGTAGTAACATATCACATCTTTCAAATGCAAGGGTATTTGAGTCTGGAGCTTAGCATGACCTCTCCATTTAAAGTAGTTTTCCTAAAATAATTTTCACAGAGGCTCAAAAATCTTATTTTATCTTTTGTATCTTAAAATAAGTATTTTCCTTCTGAACTCTCCTTGTCTGTAGTGTCAAGAAAGATACATCAAATTCACTGCAGGCCTGCAGTGGCCAAACTTTTAGTGTACTATTTCTTACCTGGCCTGCAGAATACAATGTGGAATCCTGAGATGTCATTCTCACAGATTGATGTCAGAGGTTGGAATTTTACACAACAAAACCCCCAAACCTCTTTTTAAAAAGAAAATGCTTCCCTTTTTGAAAGTTTAAGTTCTCTTATTTCTTTGTAAAGCCATAATTTCACTTTTGCCAAGTGTTGCCAAAGCTTGAGAACATCTGGATTTTTGTTCTAAAAAACCATAGAGCAGAATATAACTTTGTTCAGTGGTTTTTAATAAATCTCTTTTATATATGATTTATTTATCATGCAAGTGGAAAAATAGACCAATTAGCCAAGATTTTATTTCCCTCCTAGGTCAATTCCAGTATGAGGCAGAAAGCATTGAGACTGAGAGGAGAGAAGAGGACAGGGATGAAAAAAAAAGAATATACAGATAGGGTAGAAAGAAGACCTGAAAAAGAGGACTGAGATGTCAACTACATCATATCATCTCCCCATTTTGGCAGAGAGTTTATAGAGAAAAATCCTGGAAGAAATGGGCATAGCTTTCTAGTACTGCTGGAGATGACTTTTTGTTCTTTCTTTTTTTATTAAGAAGGTGAAATCTCATCACAGATTCATGCAAGAATCTATGGAACAATTTAGTCTTCTGAAGTTATTTATCATTTTAAAAAGAAAAAAAAAATATAAGCTTGGCTGAGACAAAATTAATGTTTTCAAAATTTTCAGTTGTTCATATGATTAAAATGGTTTTGGAGCTGTAATGATTATTTTTCAGCACTGAATTGTTTCGCTGACTATTTAAAACTTTTTTTTTGGTGCTCTTTATAAATCAGAAAATACAATTTTTAAATGAATGTATGAAATTTCATTTTAAAGTACAGGAAATGCAAGAACCTTCCATCATTATGGCTATTCCAAACAGCCAATTTATTCTAATTTCAATTTCAAATTCTTCCACTGTTGCCAAAAATGAATTTTCACTGCCAAAAATTTGGAAGTATTGCTGAGGTTTAAAAGATGCTTTCTCTCATTAGGCATGTTTACCTTTCTTAGATTAAAAGTCCAACCAGAACTTGCTCAGTCTTAACAGAAGCCAACTAAATGCACTGCCAGTGTGTAGTGTCATATGCAGTGAAAGGAACGACATGTCTCTTCTCACAGCTAACACAGTCAATTCTGTAATTTCTTACACATGGTGAAGGGCAAAATCTATCCTTAATGACTGGGGGCCATGGAATGAAATGTTCAGTATTCCTTTTTATGAGTTCTCTGATTCCGAGCTGGTGTGTACATAACTAATGAAATGACTGAAACAATATTTCTCATATGCTTATGAGCACAGATCTCAGGTGTGGGGTATTTTAATAAACAATAGGTATTAAGGATACCTATTAGGCATATAGAGCAGAGAATTGTTTGGATGACTGCATAGGAGCAGAGCAAGAACCAGTGTAAGGACCAAATCTATGAGTATAGACTGTAAAGGAAATGTGAGCAGGTCTGTGTGTTAGAATTTGGAGCAATAACTTGTTCCTAGAAAATACTGCAGTCTAGTATTTTTATACAGCATACCTGTTTGGCGTTTTTTAGCACAAAGTGGGTGTTAAAACTATTTTACTATATACAGAAACAACTCAACAATTCCAGAGGGCACTGGTACACATACTTTTACCCCAAACAATACATCAAGAAGGCACTTCAAACACAATAGCAAATTGAGTGATGAGAAGTTTATCCAACCAGAATAATTGGTCCTGAACATCACAATTTAAAAGGGGATGGTGAATGCCCTTGGGTAAGAGCAGCATAGAGCTCTTTCTCTATGCAGAGAACCATCAGAGGCAATACAGATTTCCAGAAAACTGAAAAAAAAAAAAAAAAAAAAAATTGCATGTTATTTCCTATCATTGTTTTCAATAACTAGGTTATGTGAAATATGCAGAAAGTATAATGTTGTATTTATGATCTCTTAGTAATGAAAGTTGTTAAATTACTGATGTGCATAGAAGCACTGATTTATCTTCTTTCTAATAACCTCTTAAATCTGATCTTGGAGAAAGTTATGTAGCAGGAGGGATATGCCTCAAGCAAAGTATTACAGCTACAGGTTGCATTTTAAGGTAACCAGCTTCTCATACGTATGTTTATGTTAATAACAGCAACTACCTCTTGTATAGCACTTTGCTTTCCAGAAGCACAGGACTTTCAGAATATCTGGACTAGAATTTTGTAGAACTTGTGTATACACTGCATTCTTGTGTACATGTGCTGTAGACATGTACATGCTTGCTTTGCACTTAGAAGCTCTTTCTTCATGTCTTAAGTCTGTATTGACATTATAATGGGATAGCATATGTGCTGCAGATCTACATGCTAAAATGTCTGGTTATGTTACAGGGAATGTATACATAACACGTCTCATGATTTCACTTTAGCATGCTTTCTTTCATAATAATAAAAACATTTTTCCAGGAACAGAAACCATATTTGCTACCTCAAGGTCCATGGCTTTAGGAGGGACTATTGTATAATTTCTATAATCTTATAGTACAAGTGTAGAAGTGCATAGTATTAGAAATAAGACTTTAAGAGGCAATATGAAGACATGTGAGCCTGCCTTTGAGGCTTCCCAAATGTCTACAAACTGTACTGGGTTTTTTGATCACCCATTTTCTGTCCCTGACCTGAGAAAGCATCATTATTGAAGCAAAGATTTAAGTGGTCAAGAGTCACTTAAATATTGTCTCAATGGGCATGAAAAGAAATGTGCTTAATATTAGGGCCAATAGACATATAGAGTTCACCAAAGTTTTATTATACAATACAAAGATTTAATTTATCCCACTGTCATACTATAAGAAATCTGCTGATTTGTCCTTATGTTCAGTTTCTTAGAAGTCCTAAAGGCTAAAGATACGTATCCTGCTTCAACTAAATGCTCTCTAGTCTTTAAAAATCATCTGCTTGTATTCAGGCTGCTTGCTTTGTTTTGGACAGATACACCTAATCCATTATGATAGTTGTTAACATGACTAGAGCCAAATATTCAATGAGCACTTGTGGGAAATTTTGGGAAAGTTTGCAGGACTCAGCAAGGGTCTGATTCTTGTTTAGTATTTCCTCACAGAAAATAAATAATCTGTCTCTTTCCTATTGTGCCACATACATAAAGGATTGAAGAAACATCAGCACAGGGGGATTCTAAAACATCAGATATCATGCTTTTTTAATGTTTGTGAAGACAGGTTATATTTCAAGTGAGAATGGATTTCCTGAAAAAAAAAAAAAAGCATATATATATATATATATATACATTCTTACGAGTGGCCTTGAAATATCTAAATTTGACTAATTAGATATTTTGTTCATTCAGAAGGGAAGCTTCCAATGATGTGCCATTCAAAACTTCTAACAGTAAATGGAATTTCTACAGGACTCTTAGAAGATGTTGCCTAGTAAAGTATGAAGTTAGTGGCCAGCTATTTAGAGACTGTCTCTAGACACACCCCTATAGTGAATGGCAGTATGGTTACTGAGGTTAATGGGAGCCCTTACACCAGGACAGAAATCCATTTGACTAACAAAAGTGATAAATAAGCAGAGTTCAGCTGGTTTCCATCAGTGCTTCTGTAAGTGGTGCATGTAAGAGGACATCTTTAAGACTCCTGCAATAGCTGCACTGTTGGGCTTGTGTTGTTGAGCTAAGAAATATTTCACCAGTAAAGATCGTTTGTGCTGTTACTCTTTCTGATAGTTCAGACTCTTACATCTTCCTCTGGGATAAAGGACAAAATACAAGATCCTAGAGTAATGTTTGGTATAATACCTAATATATAAATATTTAACTATCTCTACTGAGATAGTGGGCATATCCTTTCTAGTCAGTGGTGCTTTCCAGTTTCAAGACAAAGCCTACAGTATCACAACCTTGGGCATGTAGCTGTTGTCTTACAGCAATGATCTGAAAGGTAAGTCCATTAACTGTATGTGAAATAGTCTGATTTCAGTACTGAAATCTACTCCTCTGACTGTCCCATGATGATGGCTGGCTCTTGATTCAGTGCCACTTAAAGCATGAAGCTATACCATTGATGAGCAATCCTTTATGGGCTCTCAGCCAGCCAAGGATGAGATTTTAACACTATGCTGTGCTCTGTATTGCACCTGGGTGCATACAAGCACATGTACATAGTATCTCACAGTGTCCTCATATTCCAGAGATATACATTGGTAAAATATTAATTCTCTCACTTCTGTCTGTGGTTTTGGGGGGTTGTTCTAGGGGGTTTGGTTTTTTTTTTTTCCTCCATTCTGATCTGACAGTATCATGACATTGTGTACTGTTATCTGTTCATCCTATACTTCCTGACTCCTTTTTTCCATAACTATGCATGCTTCTAGCACAACCACAGTCCCTTTAATTGATCTTATGAATACACTGTAATTGACCCTTCAGATGTTAAATAAATAATAAACAACTCATATATATGTCAAAGAATTTCAGATCACCAATACAGAAAAATCATCAATCTTAACAGGGAAGGAAAACCCCTGCAAAAGTCTTTGTTTGTTTGTGAAATGCTTATCACACAAGTCAAGCTTAATGTGTCATAGTTAGTAATCCACGGTCAGAGTCTTGGGGTGGGATTAGTGCTTGTTTACACTAATGGCAGCACTAAGCAAGCTGAATAAACCCTGTTATTTCAGATACAACCCTTATTTCACATATATATATATTTCATACACAGCAGTACGCTGTGTTTGGTACCCTGCTGCCGAGTGCTCTGTTAAGCTGCAAAAACAATTTCAGTGAGTTATGTTGTTTGGACAACAGAATTTATTGACCCATCTTTTCAGGCACTGGTTACACTTTGAAAAAAGCTGGATGGTGCAGTTACTTTGCCATCTGTGGCAGCAATAAGAAAATGTGAGGGTGATGGTCATGATTCTTACTGACATCTTATATCCTGGTATCTAATAACAGCTGACAAAGAGGCACCTGCATATGTTCCTTGAATTTTTTAAAAGTTACAGGCTCAAAGCTAGAAAAAAACAAAAGACCACCATGCAAGTGATTTTGATGTGCAAATTCTGTTTACGTTAGCTAAGTATTGAAGAAACCATAATAAGACCTACGTCTAAAAATGTTATCAGTAGCAACACTACCAGGGTTTCTATTCCTGATGGACCTAGTCATATCAAAGCTCTAGCAAAGATGAGAAATGAAATAGCATCATGTATTTTTCTTTAGTTGAATTCCTTTGGGTTCTATTCCTGCAGTATTTATCAAAACAGCACTTTTCAGCAGCTACTCTGAGGATAACAGCATTCCATTTCAGTTCACAAAGTTAGTGTGATATTGTTGGACCAGAACTGGGGCAGAGGAGGGGGCAGGAGGGGAAAAAACCAAGCAAAATCCATCAGCCAGCCAAAAGAGAGGAACGACGTCTTTCACATTTGGCAGTCCATGAGTATTTTCTCTGAAATCAGATCAAAATTTTACATAATAACTTTCACAGAGTGGACAATGGCAAAAAGTTAGCACTTGTGTATCTATCAAAACAAGTTATCATAGATACAGCTACTGCTTTGAACAGTAATTTGAACACTGGGTTAAAAATCCAGATGCCGTCTATTCTGTCTCTTGTCTATTAACCTAACTTTGCTACTCTAGGCTTGGACTTTTTTTAAAGGGTTCTCAATATTTTTGTGAAGTAGCAATTCTTGCATAGAGACTTAATATTATGTTTGTTTCCCAGCTTGCCTGTTAAAAAGAAAATTCTGGATTGCAGTGTCATATCCATGAAAATATGAGCTCTGCCTTGGGATTTCACCTAAGAAATTCCCCTCTACTTTACAAGTACTATGGATGCTACACAGGAATTTTGCAATAGCAAGCTGCAAATAAGAAAGGTGTCCATTGTACTAATCCCTGGTTCAGTACTTTGAACTATAAAATAGAAATAGGAAGGGTGTGTGTGTGTTCCTTTTTTTTTCTCACTAAGCAGTTTACCTTTCCAATATTAAACAAATTCATGTTAGCTAGAAATATAGATAAATAAAGTATTAAAAATATTTTAATGAGACCTTCTATGGATGGGATCATCTCCCTCAACTTTAGAAGTCCATTTTTGAACTATTTGTTTAGATTCCTTTGACAGCAAATGGAGAAAAATAGACCTTTCTAAAGTATGATTCATCTTATCTATTTCAGATATCTACCTTAGGATGAGATAAATTGCATTCTAGAGATACCAATTTTTCTCCATTGACTGCGAATAGTGTCTAGATTATTAACCTAGAGATAGGTGTCTGTAACATGTAAACTTCTAATGCAGAAAAACATCATACATCTAAAGTTAGGGGAGATGAATCCCACAGCATATTTCAGTTCTAGAAATATAATACAACTGTTAGGTGCAATGTATCTCTTTTAAGACAAACATAGCACCATTGATGCCTTTTTATTCTCCCTTTATCCATGTAGCTGTCAAACACATGTAACAAGTTTGCGCTTACGGGTAATGTTTATAATTCAGATATATCCCTGAATCTGTGCCAAGACTGAAAAGTAATTTAGGGTCATATCAGACATTTTAACATGTAACACTGTTAGACTGAGGTTTACATCCCAAATGTCAAAACCCATGACAATGTGAATGTAATCCTCTCTTGTGACTTCTGCCTCATTAGTATATCCAAGCTGAACGACAATATCTAAAGTGGTGAAAATACCACTGAGGAGATAAATTAAAATCCCTTTTAGGAACAAACTACACCATGGTGCAAAAGCGTTAGGATTGGATGCATGGATTAAAATGTTAGCATGAGAATTCTAGAAGATTCAGGGCTGGAGATCTGCCCTTGATCATGTCGTTTACTGGCATGAAAAGATTAGAATTGTATCAGACACTGCATGTGCCAAGTTGATTACGAGGGATTGAGAAGGAAGCACAGCAAAACACATCCTATCAAAGTCTTAGCATTGTATGTACTGTTTTGGAATGGTCAAATGTCTCTTCATAGCGAAAACACTACATGTTTGGAAAAAGTGACATCTCAACAGGCTACATCTGGGAAACAACTTAAGGTCATAACAATAAAATACCAAACTGAGACACAGCACAGTCAATTAGTCACTGAGAAAAAAACCTTCTATGAGCAATGATTTAAGCTAGTACTTCTTGAAAATTTAAAATGCCTGCCCTGATATACAATAGGATATTGCTAACTGCAGACTGTTCATATTCTGTAGATAATTTCAGTAAAACGAGAGACAGTAACTTCACGTTCTGTAAACTGAAAATTAAATCCAGATACACATGTTCAAGCCATTTGCTGAATGCTGTTTTTCAGGAGATACGCTGAACATATGGATTCTAGGGGTGAATATGCTGTGGAAAGAAGTACATTGATGTAGTCTCCAGTTTACAATGCAGCTGACAGGAGCCACCGTTACATTTTTCCTAAGCATGAAAAGGTGCATCGTGGTCAAAGGGCACTTCACTTAGACGGAGAAAAATGGTAAATTTGCAGCCAAGATCCTTTTGCAAGCACCGGGATGACAGTGGAAGAGGCTGAGTGAGGAAGGGTTGCCTTGCTACCTGAGTGCCTTGAAAGATGGCTGCTCATACGGCAAGTGCTCAGAGCCTGCAGGGATTATGGGTGAGCATGCAAACAACCCTTTAGAAAAGGCAATGTACTTCCACTTCTGTGTTTTCTTAGATAGTCATGTAGCACCACTGCAATGAGGAGACAGGATTACGGCTTCACTCAGTGCTCCTTGCTACTTAAGGTGTTTTTCTTCCCTGGAGTTTTTAATCTCTCCTTTCCATTTGCTAGTTTACAATGGTGTTAGCTATCATAACTTAAGTCTATTCTGGCAACACTCCAGAGAACAAACACAGAAGTGCATGAAAGAAGAGGTATTTCATGTGCCAGTGGAATTTTGCTTCTGCTGAAGAAGTGCAGTGGCTGGGAGACCTTTCTGTGTTGGAAACTTGCCACAGAAAAAATTTCTACAAACCCCTCTGTCAGGGAAGAATGCAGGCATTTTGTTCTGTGACATTCAGCATCTTAAATGAAATGCAAAATGACAGTTACCTGTGCTGCAGAGCACTGGTAACAGGCACATGGGAAACAAATCAGTAAACAGTTGAAGGACAGACTCTCCTTCTTCCTATATAACTATCTGTACTACAATTATTCATTATGGCTAATTCAGTATAGTTAGCATAACACTTTGATGCCATTCTTAAAAATGTTAGTGAACAGAATTTCTGTGGCTTGCTTTTTAATAAAAGAAATATTCTGTGAACTTGTTTCCTGGAAAAATAGTTACTTAGAAGCCTCATGCTTCTAATTGTTGTGTATATGTATGTGCAGTAATTGTGAGAAATGCAGCTGAGCTGTTAGGTATTCATAATACTGAGCCCAAGTGAAAGGCACCTTTTTCATTAAGGCCACAGTCATCAGCTATCCAAGTATCCACAGAATGATACAGAGCCAAGGCTAATGGGCATGGCTTGTGGTTTTTACTTCCAAATGCACACAGTGCCTCCAAAAGAAGCAAAAGACCCAAAGGAAGGGTCTGGATCTATAGAAGACAAAGAAGAGGTGGAAATGCTAAGACTAAAAGAGGCAGAAATGCTAAGATTCAACTACAGAAAAGTTGGGAATTATTAAGATAACCTAAAGACCTCCTACCTTATGAAGAAACCTATGTGCCACATGTCGTGGCAGCACTCCATGGATATATTCTGTGTGCTATGGTCATAGATCCTTGGAATGTTAGGGCAGGGGCACAACCAAAGTATGCACGGAAGTGTAGTATAGAGATAGAGTCCCTCTGTTGTCCTGAGTATGTGTCCTGGCATCAGGGAGCACCTGATCTGTTGCTGCAGTATGGGATTTGTCTCTTGACTTCTTGTCAGGTTACATCATTCCAGAAGTATGATAGCAGTTAGCTGGTGTGAGTGTTATTCATGTTGATGTGTTTTTCTAGGGTCAGTGTCAGACTGTATCATCACAGCAAGTTGAATTGGTGTTTGCAGAGCAAGCTGCATAGAGCTGGACAGTTCTTACTACATAGATTTGTTGTTTAAGACTGGTGACATGTTCAGATAAGCATCCGAGGATTGGGGCTCTCAAGTAATATTTCACATTTTTCTTTTTTACTATAAGGCATAGAATCATTGTTTAGAAAGGACAGCTGAGGGTTTGATGCTATCATGTATCTCCAGAATTGGAGGCAAGTAATCCATTTTTGCATGTATTGGGAACAGGTAAAAAGTGACCAAAGCCATGAAACAAAATGTAGAAGTGTCCTTTTTCTGGTCCAGTGATACAAGTGCATCCATTTTAGAATAGAATAGAATCATAGAATCATTTAGGTTGGAAAAGACCTTCAAGATCATCGAGTCCAACCATCATCCATGCCCAC
>JAOBAS010000072.1:17533692-17545255 GCA_025311575.1 Elanoides forficatus | reverse complement strand
TAGGAAAAATTTCTTTACTGAGAGGGTTGTCAGACATTGGAATAGGCTGCCCAGGGAAGTGGTTGAGTCACCATACCTGGAGGTATGCAAAATGCGCGTAGACAAGGCACTTCAGGACATGATTTTGTGGGCATGGATGATGGTTGACTCAGTGATCTTGAAGGTCTTTTCCAATCTTAATGATTCTATGATTCTATGAAATGCTATATTTTGACAAGACATATCTTATCTCTTACTCCATTATTTTGTACCTTCTTTTAGCTGTATTTAGACTGACCTGATTTGGCTGCATTTAAAAATCTACATATAATTATGAGAAGTGACGCCCCTGACAGTGCTTCCTATGTACATGAAATATCTTTTAAAGAAAAGATGAATACGTCTCAAGCAGTTTTACAGCCAAAGGAAGATCAGGGATTCTAAAAGGTGGAACACATATAATGTAGAGCACATCAGCTGAATAAACTGTGTAGGACATAGAAAAGTCCATAGGCTTGATGGTTTGGGCTTTTTGTTTTTAAATAAAGATAGCAGGTTGTATAGCACAACAAAGTATTAAATTGGTGATGGTTTGGCAAGTGAGGCTGCAGACCCTTTTGGGCCTTGATAAAGGAAAAAAAAAAAAAAAAAAGAAAAGATTCAGTCATCCGTGAAATGTGTACCTAAGTTCAATTCCTGTAAGAAATCATCCATTTTTCCAAAGTCTGCCCTTTTCAAATACAAGAATTTGGTTACCATCACACACAGATACATAAAAATTCGCTAAATCTAAAGGTAATCATGTGTGCTTAATATCTATATTATTGGTTCATAGACAGTGTGTTCAGTAACAAAAGAGGAACACAATGGACATGAAACTGGTAAGAATCAAAGGGGTTTGAACTGATTGTTTTAATTTACAGTACTGTGAAATACAAATTTTTTGAAAGTTTATGGTAACAGCCTGCTATCAGAGTTTCTGAAAAGTGTTGTTCTACTAGGTCCCATACCGTAAGTAGCTATGGGGACTCTGTAATTACTTTAATTATTAATGAAGTGGATATGTAAGAATGTGCTTTTCTTAAGCATTGGTTTATCAGTGATCTGTGACAAATGGTAAGGGATGGTTCATTGGCAGGGAATTGACAGTCCAATTTTTCTGTGTTATCTGACCTCTTGTGTCATAAAAATCGTAGATCTTCTGACAGGGTTATACAAGCAGCAAAGATTTACTTTGCAAAGCTACCAGAAAATCCTTGCAGTACAGATATTCATATACCACCAGAAACCTTAAGTTAGAGAATCCCACAGTGCTTCTCTTATGACTAGATTAAAATATGACCTGAAATGCCACAGTGCTCAGCCTTGCAAGCTCTTGTCTGGTTGGTTACTCGGTCACCCAGTGGAAGCCACATCCCTCTATTATGCACATTCGTGTTTTGTACTACCTGTGAAGAGACTTTTACAGCTAAGAAATAGATCAAAAGGAGACAGCATACAGGGTAGCAAAGCATACAAATTTAGCTGATTAAGAAACATCACAGAGATGGTTATGATCAAGTCCTGTCTTTCCAGATTTGCTGCCATTCTGGGGACATCCCCATTTGGGGGATTTGCATTTCTCAAATAGACGTGCAGAGATAGTATGATTTGGAGAAAACAAGCTATCCAAGCAGTCTTTCAAAATTAAAAATACATGAAGTGGTGTCAGCTGTTTCCCTTACAAGGCAGTCACCATTAAGTGGCAGAGCATCCCTTCCCTCTGATTACTTCTACTCACTCTGTTAGATACTTTGTGGTTTCTAAGCTCACCATGCATGAGAGCTGAGTGGTTCTCCCAGAACAGACAGTGTTTGTGGAGTATGTGTTTTCTGGTATCTGGCCTGCTTAGAAAACCTTGTTCTGTGTCACCAGCCTGCACCTTTGACATCCAAGCTTAAGTGTTCCCCACTGAGATCTGTTCCATTAAGTACATAGTAACTTTGGAATCAACTGTCAGAGCTTTCAGGTGAAAAATTTGCAGTATAATTCCACTCATCTTGCCATTCAGAGTATGTTCATCGGTAGTTACAGTATTTGATCCAGCAACGAACTGGAAAAAAGATAATGAAAGTTTCAAATATATTTCCTATTGAAACTATTGCATGATTAAATTAAGGAAAAGGGAAAGCTCAAGGTATATGGCTTTATGTTTGTACTAAAGGTGCCAGTGTAATAATCAGGAGAATCATCTCTTCAGTTTATGTTCATTTTTAAACTCAACACTGAATTTTCTTATTTCTTTTTTTGCAACTTGAGCATTTCTTTCTCAAGGACTTTCAAGCACATGGACTTCACTATAATGGAAACATTTGGTAAGTTAAATTATATGATTAAATACTCTTGCTGAGGACTGCTTCAAAGGCTCATGAAAATCTCCAGAGATACTAGGTAACTTCCACGGACTTTGGAGTTTATATTCACTGAAATCAATTATGACATGTCTAGTTGATTAGTGAAAGTGATAATTAACACAGTTCTAGTTAATTAAATTGATAGTATCATGCAATTAGAATAATAGGATATGCAAATATTCTCAGTAGCAATTTCATGCATAATCTGCAGACTTTGAATTACTTGATAGAACCTATACTTACCAGTTGAATACAAAATAAAATGAAGAATGTAGTGGTTTTATTCTCAAATGCTGATGTGCAGGAAAACATGTATTGACGTGATGTGTTATTTTATGAACTATTACTCTACAAACTGCTTTTGACATTTAGGACCTTTGAACGTACTTTGCACTAGCTTTATTAACAGTATATTATCATGATAATCACCAATAAGAGCACAGAGGAGAGTGGTACATTATCCCCAGTACTAGCGGTTCACAAATTTTATGCAGGCACTAGATATTTTAAATTCCACATTATAAACCAGCAATTTCAGTAAAACATTTGAATATCTTTAAAATAACCTGTTTTGTCTGGGGAAGGAGGGCCTCACACATAGATCTCTTTGTTCTGTTACCTAGGCTGTAATAAGCATGATCTTGTGGCTGTGTCAGAGTAATGTCATTAAATTGAAAATGGCCTAGACTGTAGTCAGTGGTAGGCAGGTGACTGTTTTGTATCACTGTACTAAACAGAAATGAAGGTTATTGGAGAACATCCAATAAAACCCCTTCTTATAGTGAACAGAGCTGGGCCTTCTGAATAATCTTGTTATGTATAGTAATTAACAGTTCTAGAAAAGAAAATAGATTATTAAAATTCCTGAGTTAGGACATCCATTTCCTCAACTTGGGAACATGAGAATTTTAATTTTTTACTGAAGTACTGTAAGATTGAGAACTGCATAACAAAATCTAAATTTTAAGATCATGTGCTGCTGTCACATCAAGAGGTATGGTGATTTTATGCAATAGAATTTAATGAATATTATAATGAAAATATCTTCAAGGATGGCGACTTTCAAAACCAGCAGTATTTGTGGATTGTGGCCAGATCTGCAGTCAGTACACACCACAGACATAAAATTATTAATAAAGAATAACTCAGGAGGAAAAAAATATACTTCTAATCATCTCACAAAGGGCACTATATTTACTATGATATTTTTTCCTTGTAATGTTCTCTTCAGACCATTTTATTGCTTTTTAAAAGTACAAGTAGCATCTGTTTTATGTAGTGTAATAAGGATATTTTTATAGGTTTCAGCAGCTTGTTTGTTATACTTGCCATGATTTAATTTAATGTTGTGATCACCCTTTCTTCCTATACTCTGTGATGTCACCCTGCATGCTGCACATTTCCGCTGTATTTACATAACACCATTAGGAACCAGAGATGAGCCTTTTCAGTTTCAAAGTACAGTCTGAGCAGACCCATAGGATACGGGGCTTTTTGCCGTCTGCAGTGTAACTTACTATGTCAAGCTTGAACTGATTTGTCAGAGTGGTCACCAGTGGTGTAAGGTGGTTTTAATTTCACTCTAAAGTTTAGGCACTATTTTCCAAGGGTAATTAAGTAAAACCTGTAATTTCAACAAGCCACTTAAAGGCTGATTTAGGTATTGGTTGTGTTGTAATACACAAACTAATATGGCCATTATTATTGTTACAGCTACTCATGACATGAAAAGCAAAGAGGAAAAGTGTACTCCCACTTATTCATTAATGTATACAATTTAAAAAGCTTTTTCCCCTCATATTTCCCTTCAATCTGCAGAAAATGTGGTCATACACAATTTTGCTTAGAAAAGTGGACCTAAAATGCAGTCAGTTTATTAGACTATATTCATATTATGCCTGCTTGCAATTTAAAGCTATCTTACTTTTTGACACTATCTCAATTGCAGCTGAGAGCTTTGCCAGTTAAATACAATCACATTAGTAAAGAGATGAACTTCCAACCTTCCATGCTTTTTTAACATTAATTTCATGTATCTTAATAGAAGGACTCCAAATTTGAGCAACTGCCTTGATTTTCTTACTTTTCTTTTTTTACCCAGCTAGCATAACAATAGTGACCATAATCGACTTGATTACTTCGGTGCTAGCAAAGAAAGGTGCCATGTCACATTTCATCACTGGGGGATTACAGAAATAGGATGCTTTAGACTAGAATCTGAGCTAACCCTGTTAACCACAGCCATCTTGCTCTCAAGGGTTACTTCTTGCGTGATGGGTGGTAAGCAGAGACAGCCTTCTTGTTATGTTGTCTTATTCTCTCATTGTTTCAAAAAGTAATCTATTTTTACCTGTTTCTGATAAAGAAGATAATGCAGTTCATAGCAAGATTATCAAAAGCTTGTTGTACAGTCTTATGTATTTGTGATGTGAAAGAGGGCATTTCACAGAAAGGGTGACTGGTGATAATTTCATGTTGGGAGTTCTGTGTGCTTAAACAGCAAATGACAGGACTCCAACTGTACTTGAAAGTAAAGTTGGTTGTGGGGATTTTTTTAACCACTTCCTGTTTGTTTCTAATGGAGCACTTTTAACTATAGAGTTACAGAGCTAAACGGTTGCTCTCAGGGTATCTGAATATCAGTAGTTGCAGCCAGATGTATCTCTGTTCTCCTTCCAGCTGTGTGCATCATAGGATCCCATATGGAATATGAAATGTGCTTCCTCATATTTAACCACAGATACGAACATAATTGTCACCCTTTCCAACGGTGGGCAAGACTTAATGGCACACACACAATTTATAACATGGATCAGTATTATTTATTGTAAAGATTGTGAATGCCAGGAAGTTGTGGTTACCTTTGAAGATTTTAATAAGCTTTGAGAGGGGAAAAAACAAATAGAGATTGAATTGAGCTGGGAAGCAATGGTAAGCATGAATCTATCTGAGAATGTGCAATGTAGCATCTGAGGTTTTGCATGATCCAATATGTGCTATATAAATAGCTATCCTGCATCTTCTGTGGTGGGTCAGTGGAAAACAAACTACAGTGTACTAGTTTGCAATAAGTCATTGCAATATGCTGGTGGCATAATTTCTCAAGCTCACAGTAGAGGCTGACTTGAATCATCACCCATGACTATGCTTCCAATGAGATCTTCCAGCAGCTTGTAAGTCCCATTTTACTGCCCTTTGGAGTCAGAAAGAGCATTAAATAAGGGCAACAGCAGATAGCATCTGCTTACCTCTTAGAAGAGATAGAAGGAGCTTATATCTAGAGTTACTAAACTGAATTAAAACATTGGGAAGACGATATCCTTTTAAATGGGATTTATTTGGTGATATAACATTCATTAGAACAGTGACTGTACAAGTTACTGGGCTTTTAATAGGGCATCTCAGGTACAAGTTATGGGTAGAAAATTTAAGCAGATGGCTATGTTACTGTACTGAGAGAGTTATCACACATTAGAATAGGCTGCCTAGAGAAGTGGTTGAGTCACCATCCCTGGAGGTATTCAAAAAGTGCGTAGACGGGGTACTCCATAACATGGTTTAGTGGGCATGGATGATGGCTGACTTGATGATCTTGAAGTTCTTTTCCAACCTAAATGATTCTATGATTCTATGTTTGGCAACAGGAACAAAGTCCTTTCTAGACATTTAGTTTAAAACTTAATTATGTAAATGAAATAAATTTATATTTCTAATACAGCTGATAAAAAGTAATTGGGTTCCTGTTGAAGGTTTTCCTTGAAAAATGTATCAGGAAACCAAACTATGAACCTTTTTTGTGTTTATTTTTAATGTTTCTCTAAGAAACATTTGAATATCCACAGAAAGTAATTCTTTTGGCAAAATGCCTTTGACATAGTTGTAGGTGAAATCTCACAGTTAAATTGCAAGTAGAGACCTTAAGTGCCTGAGCAGCATAGGTATATCCAGATGGTTAAAAATTCAGCATCCTTTGTTTTACTTTAGGATAAGACTTCACAATCTTTTTGTACCAGAGAAGAGGGCAGAACTGGGTCTTCTGAATGTCATATTTTCAAACACGTTAAATGTCTTTAGCTCCTCTAAAACCCCTCATGATTTAAAGCTATTCAGCATTTACAGAGGATCACATTACTAAGTAGGATTCATATTTTCACTGAAAAAAACCCACTGTGAGCAGGAAGGCCTCTCAAACTTGGTACATTTGAAAACTCCCTGAATGTACTTGACTGGAATATAGATTATTTTGTTACTGAAAACTGATAAAATATTTACTGCTAAGTTGCTTTGGAGCCCTTTTGGAAGGCAGTCCAAAGTCCAACTGATTCAAACCCTATTGGAGGCAACACATGTAACACATGAGTAGAGCCCCACACTGCCACTCAGGAGCTGGGGCTCTTTTCCCAGCTCTTTTACTCACTTCTGTGGCAGTCTGGAACAGTAATTTCTCCTCTTTTCTGTGGTAAAAAGCAGGGTTGGAGGCTAGTGGCATTTTGATGCTTTTGGCATTTATATTGAGGATGGCAGGAAAAACAAAACTTGTATTAGAAATTTTTTCCTTCATTAAATAATTTCTTGCTTTGATTTGAAAAATGGATTAGAGTCTCTTTGCTTCTTTTATTTCAGAACAAAATTTTCGTTTAGATTGTTCATTTTTAGTTTGTAAATAAACTTTGGCTACTTTATTGCCCACCTTAAAACAAAAGACTACAAAAAGGCATATATGTATTGCAAAGTTTGCTCAAGATATACTGCTTCATGTCTGCATCAGTAGGCAATGGAAATAGCAGTAAGTATGGGTGTGTAGGGTATTGAGGACCCACCATTCTTCCTATATGCTCTTGGAGACTAGGACTTCAGACCAGCTCAAGTCAGGCTCCATGGACTGCATCTTTAGGTTAAATTCCTCTGAAGAGAGTCCAGCTTATACACTCTGAAACCACCCTGTAATGGGACCCCAAATATTGTAAGGGGAGAGGATCTGTATGCTTGCTTCAATAGCTCTCTTCTGATTCAATGCAGAGGCATATTCATTCCTCTGTTAAGCTGCAAGTGGCACAGGGGTATAGCTAAAATCTGACTCCTGGATAACACTCTTATATGAAGTTTTTATCTTTAAGCTGTATTTATTTTCAGATATCAATGTGTCTGTTTATCAATGACATTTGGCATACTGCTTGTTACTTACATATTTAATGAATCATTTATAATGTGCCCTTTGCTCTGGAATATGGGTTTATGACAAAGAAAATCAAGAATTAATATTTAATTGTCCATATTGGGGAGTAGAACTAATTCTTTCTCCTGTTATCTAGAGGAAAGGATTTAGGAAAATACAGACAATGAAGCATGACAGAAAAAGGAAGTGTGCTGCATTATCCAAGTGCATTTGGTTCTGGCAGAACCTGTGTTAAAATGAGTATTTTTTTCTGCTGTTACTTTTTGCATATTGCATGACTATATATTAGCTCCATGCTAAAAGAAACACTTTGGATGAATGGAAGAAAATCTCGGAAGCCAGCAGTTTCTACTGCACTTCATTCTGCTGAGAAATTATTCTTTTACAAGTAGTTCTACTGACAAAATAAAGACTGTGTGCTGAATTCATTGTGGAACAAGGTGCCGCTCATCAAAGGGCCAGGTTGGCTGGCTGTTGTCCTGTCTTCTTTCCATGCCTGGTTATTTGCCTCCAGTCTGTGTTTCTTAAAGACTGACCCAGTGAGCAGAAACAGTGGCTCTTACATTTCTAATCCATGAGCTGTAAGGAAAACAGCTAAGAAAGTATTAGAGCCAGAAAAGACTAGAGTTGTTACTGTCTGTTGTATCAACAACCCAGGTTTTAAAATCATCTTGCTTCCCCTGATGGTGCTGAGATCCTTTACATGAAAGTTAGTCATCTCTCACTGTTTTGTAAGCTTTCATTTCCCTTTTGAAATAGGCACAAAGAGGTATGAATCTGAAATGAAATCTCATTTGTAAATCTGCCTGACTTCATATGTTTAAATTAGATAATTCATTTTAGCATAAATGCATGGGTGGTTTTGAACTTCGTGTTTGAAATACACTTGATATGGAAACATTTCAGCTTCTGCAGCCATTTGGTACAAGGAAGGTTAGCACATACGGTATGTAAAATCTGAATCCCTCTCAGGGAAATCCTTATTCGAATTGTAGATGAGAAATTTCTAAAAGTATAATTAGCTTTGCTTGATACCTTTTTCTCCTCGTTCTGTGAAGAAATATCACCCACAAACAAGGAAAGAAAAGAGGATGCTTTCTCTTCCCTGTTAAGCAGCTGGGAAGCATTGCACTGTCATGTTCTCTAATTCATATCTCGCCTCTTATTCAGCAAATCCCAAGTGGGTTCTGAGTTTGGAGCATCTTAACAAACTGAACAATAAAAAGAAGAAATAATATAGTAATGCCTTTCTAAATGGTAGCTGATGATAGTGCTCCAGGAAAGCATTCTAGCAAAGTAAAGTGATTTCTAAAGGTGTACTAGTTTTCTCTGATTTGAAAGGCGAACAGAATGCATCTTTTAGTTCTTGGACAGGCTACTAATTGTCCCTAATTCTAGTCGTTCATGATTCTTGTTTGCCTTGAAATAGCACGGCTGATGGCAAGCACCCAGCTGTCATTTCCAATGCATTGTCTGCCCATGTGTTAACAGAGTAAAGTGACTATATTTGTTTATTTCTTTATTTTTCTAATTCTAAAAGCATTTTTTAATTTGGGGGACAAAGAGCTCCTTGAAGCTTATCTACTTCTGGACCTCATATTCTCATCTATAAAGATGAGGAGCACCATTTCACTTGCATTTGTGCTTAGCAACTGTGTGAGGAAGGGCAGGAGAATTCCTCATGTTCTTAAGAGGTATATTGATAAAAAACATTACCCATTAAAGAAAGTAGAGAGAATGTATGTCCCAAAATTAAGGTTCACATCCAAAATTCCCTGGAATTTGAGCAGAGGTTCAGAACTGAGAATTTTGAAGCATACTTCCCTCTTAAAGGAAAAATTAAAAGACTTGAGGCTTGTACTTCATCTCAGGGTGAAAGGAAGGAAGTTGTGCATCTTGGCAAGGAGAAACAGAAGATGAATTATGTGGCTGAGAGATGGATACTTTACCCAACAATGAAGTGAGCAGATTCAGGAGATGACAGTGATTTGAACTACATGGAAGAAACATATGCATCACACATTGTTGCCAGAACTTTCTTTAAAGGGAGGCTTAATTAATAGTTATATTAATAGTTATTTCTTTTTTTTTTCTCTTCTGAATTGTAAAACAACATTTAAATCACATGTCAAAGGTATCAAAACAGCTAGAAATTGGGTGGTTTGTTTGCTTTTGATATTTTTTACTTCCCCCCCCTCCCTCTCCTTAATGCCGAAATTCTCACTTCTTAACGTGATCTCAGGGACTCAGGACCTGAGGTAAAATCTCCAGCCCTTTGAGGGTGGTTGATTGAGACTACGTAAATGTGGAAAGAATTGAGGTAGTCTTGTAGAATCCTAAAATTAGGAAGAAATGTCTGAATAGTGCAGGATTCACAAAAGCTAAAATTTTGTAATAAATCTCAGCTCCAGGATATTTAGTAAGACAATAAAAAGAAATTACATGGAAAATTTAGAAAACTTCTAAATGGTTCTCTGCACTAGAATGAAATAAAATGCAGAATTTATGTAAGACAGAAATGTGGATTCTTACTGCTGATGGCAAGGATTCACTTTTATGTTTAAACCAGCATTGTTTTAATCATTAAAAGAACATTAACATTGTTTTTTTAATGTTAAATCATAAAAGTTTGATTTGATTTCCACATAACCTTCCTTTTCAAGTACTGATGTCGACAGCAATATATGTTAGTCTTCAATAGGCTTAACATTCACTTGGTGTCAGCTGTGAAAAGCTGGGATCAATAAGCACAATCTCACCTATCAGATGAAAGTAAAAGAAATAGAAACCTATCACCTCATATTCCCTCTGCAGACAGTTTTTATTTATTTATTTTTATTTGACAGATATTCTACCTTTATTCCACAGTGTGTGTTACTCCTCACTTGCTAAAAGAAGAAAACATATTTTAAAAAAAAAGAAAAAAAGAGAGAAAAAGAGTGAGAAAAATTCTTATAATCCATCCTACTTCTCCACTTACATTGTTTGCCTGTGAGGAGCTATACTTTGAAATAAATGCTCACAACTCTTTGTGCTTGCCACAAGTTCAAGACAATTTTGGCACATTCAGGCTCTTGCTAATGACCTGTAATTTTGGTTTCATCCACTTAACTTCACAGGTTGGATACCTTTGAAGTGATCCTTGAACCTGTGTTTAAACTATGAACTTTAAGTGCTGTAAATCCGCATTCAAATCTAAAGCAGTCTTAAAGACGGCAGCTGGCAAGAAGATAAATTCAGGTGGCTTGCCAAGTAATTCAGGCAGCAGCATGCTCCAAGGGGTGGAATTGCTGCTGCTGTAACAACAGAGGCACGTTGGCTCTCCTCTTACTGCCAATCGGTTTAGTTGGCTGAGTTTGTGTTTCTTTGTCTGTATCTTTCAGTGTTTATTTGACAGACTCTTTCACAGTGTGTTTTCCCTGGAAGACAAGTAAAAAATGCATCGCTTCGTAGGTCTGAGCAAACAGTCTTTTCCCTACTAACATGTAAAAACTATATTTGATTGTTGTTGATACATTATTGTGAAAAGTCAGGGTGAAAGTAAGAACTCTAACTTGACCCTTTTGTGCAAGTACTTTAGTTGTTTTCTTCCCTTTCTCTTCTCTCTTATTCCCCCATTCCCAGTCCCCTCCCTCCAGTTTATGTGACTTTATCAGAATACCTTATAGCTTTTGCAGCAAAAGTCTTTCAGGAAACCATTTAAACTCACATCCTTAAGTTCCTTTAGCATTTTGAAAAGCTCTCTGAAGATGAGAAATGAGATTTATAAGCCAGTGGGCTTTTCTCCTAAAGCTGCTTTTCTAATTCTGGCCTTTTTTTTTTTTTCCTGTTCCCTTCTCTTCTTCCTTTTCTCCTTCCAAATACACTGACAAAACCCTTTAGTCCAATCTTTCCCTCCCATCTCCCACTATTAAAGTGTAAAATATGTTTGGGGGTTTTTTTGGTTGGTTTCTGGTGTTGAACTCCTGGACCTTACCATACTGAAATTAAATTTCTTGTGAAAATTTAACAGATC
>JAOBAS010000072.1:17513645-17533592 GCA_025311575.1 Elanoides forficatus | reverse complement strand
TTAACAGATCATGAGGAAACTCAGGGTTTGCACCAGGCAGACAAACACATTGTGGGTCTAAGGCAGAAATAAGGAGGTGGAGGGCTTTTGCAGGATGGCTGAGTGCTGACAGCTGGAAGCCAGAATGTGCATGTGGAAAGAGTGTAGTTTGCTCAACCAAAGTGCTAAGCCAAGGCAGCGGTTGGTACAACCCAGCACTAGTTGTGCTTGCTGCAGAGCATTTTCATCAGATCCATCCCAGTCAGCCTTATTGAATTCCCTTAAACTCTCCAGAGGTAGTAAAGTACTGAGGTACTTATCCGTTCAAGAAGGTCTAGTTATAAACTATGCCAGTGTGGTTTTGTTGCTCATTCACTATCATCTATTTTAAACGTATTGAGCAATCAATTTAAACTTGTTATTGTCGCTGGGGTTTGAAAATTTAATAAGCAATTACCAGAGTCCATTCTTTTGTTTTTAATTTTTGCTAAGATGTTTTTACTAAGATGTTCAATTTCAAACCTTAAAGCAATCATGCTCTCTGGAATATTGAATTGAATGAGCCCATAAGTCAGATCAGCTCAGACCAGCTCTTAACTGTGTTTTTCTTCACTGATTTATTTGGCTGAATGATACAGTATCTCCTTGTGAAACAAGCAAAAAGGAAATGTAAATGCAAGTTAGACCATAAATATAAGGCTCTGTAATGCTTATCAAATCAATGGGCAGCAGACCATGTGACTCTCTTCCTATTTTTTGTTATTGTATTGCTCTGCTTTTTGTCAGTACCTAGGGGAAAAAAACATGTCCTCTTACAATTTGTAAATTCATAAAATGTAATTGTCTGTATAGTTCCATATGTCCCTCGTTGATCTTACAAGAGAATATCCAGAGAATCTAGGACTGCATAACTCAATTATTTTGGTTTCATTTTCCATTTCCTTTTCCCATTTTTTAACAAAGAACTTTCTTTCTTCACTGTTTTTCTAATTTAGTTCTGACTGAAGAAAAAAAACATTATTTAATTTGTTTTCTGTTTCTATTATTCATCAAGAAGACCAGCAAAATGTTCCAAAATGTGGATGCATTCTATTTTAAATGACTACAATGTCACTCAGACACATTTAGGCTAATACTTTTAAAAAGTAATCACATTCTCATTCTTGTTATGCCTATTTCCATATTGCTGTTAAAGGCAATGATTTTTATGGGATTTTCTTCAATATCCATCGCACTGGAAACACAAAAGATTGAAGTAAAGCCTCAACGAATAGTAGGTAAGGTTGCAGAAAGGCCAGAATTACTTCTCTGGAAATCAATCTAGCCTCTGAGAAGAGAGGGCTTGAAGGACAGAACTCTGAAAATATCAAAAGCTTTTTATTATTTTTTGTGTCAATACTTTGCAAAAACTGATGTTTAGATTTCAGCAGATAGAAAAAAAATTCTTCATGTGTCTTCTTGAAAATTGCATCTTAATATTTAAGCGAACATAAATAGTTTTTAAGGGCTGTGTAACCTGAAATTAAATTGAAACTTTTCAATATGTCTTAGAAAGTGTCCAGTGGACCAAAAGTATTTTATTTTTAAATGGGATGCTGTTGCATTCAGATGGAATTGATTTCTTTTTCCCTCTATACTTCCACTTTACCATAGAAATAAAACTGTATAAATTGTGACTCTTGCAACAATTCAAGTGTACACCATCTTGGTGAATAGTGGTTTTGCTTAGTAACTAACAGTCCCAGTAATATGCTAGGAACAGTTTCACCATCCTGTACATTCCTAATTTTCTTCTAAGAAAATCCTTTTTGATACAGTCAGCTTTTGTCTAATTCTTGTGTTTCTCCTTAGAGAAAATCCCATCTATTCTCAGTTATAAGAAAAGCTCCTGGACAAAATCTGTGTAGTTATTGCCAAGTTTTTTGGGTTTTTTTCAGGTTCCTGGGCACAGATAGGACCACTTCAAATCAGAATAATACATCTTTGTATAGTTCTGACCAAAATTCTGCTTTTGGAGGTATTTTAAAGCTAGGTCACTCTACTTGACTTCCTTTGCTTAGACTGTTCTTTCCTAACTCTTCCTGGTGGAAAAAGTGGTGATCCAAGTGCAACCCAAAACAGTGTGCGATACTACAACAAAATTATCATGCAGAACAGTAGTAGAAATGTTGGGAATTTGCTGTGGCTAGAATAGTAGCTATCTCACCTTTAATGTGTTTTATTTCAATTCTCTTTCCCCTGCCCTGAAAACAAAGCCATTCTGAAAAAGTAAATGAGTAAGCCAGAGAAGTCATCACTGGAGGATGCATTCTTAATATAAGCAGGTATTCATTTATGAGTGGAAAATAAATAAGAGATTGTTCCATTATCTGTACTTAATTTCAGGCAATTTCCTTTTGTTTACAGAAAAGCATTTGTCTACAGTACAGGGTCAGGTTACTGTGCATTAGATGAGAAGTTTTTGTTCTCAGTGAAATGGCCAATATCCACTTGAAAAATCCATTTACAGTCCAGAAAAACAGATCCCAACACACTCTTCAGAGTGGTGGCCTTTGTTACAACAGGCAGAGTTCTCACCTATCAAACACACCGCCTTACTTTGCATGTGGGCTGAAACTGTGGGAATGTATCTGATTATTTTCAATGTTTAACTGTCAAATTCTGTGTTTTCTAACTGCAGAAATATGGTGAAAATTAAAGTCCTGATAATTTAGGCTATTGAATCTCAAGGCCTTCTAAAGATTTGGCTTATAATGTAAATGGTTTGGGGAGGGGGGCGTGTTAATTTAAAAAACCTTATAAAATACCATCATTTTAACAGATTAAATTTAATCAGTTAAAACAGTAGAAAGGAAAATGTGTTAATAGAAGAGAAAATATCTAAATATCAAATGTTATTCCAAAGTAGACTTAGAAGTAACTACAACACTACTTATATTTTTCTTGCATTTTTTTCTAGGTCATGTCTGAAAAGCTTTCTGAATGGCAGCTTTTGTTTGCAACATTTGGCTTCATATCTTGTTCATTTCCGTTGTGTCTCTAACGAAGGAGACTAGAAGACAAACCTAATGCAGACATATGAGGAACATGTTTTCACATTTTCCATTGTTTGCTTTATTTTGTGTGTTTTTTCCTGTAGTGTGGGCAGATTTAGGAGAAAGTATGAGACAGCATTTACAAAAAACTCTAGGGAAAGAAAAACTTCTGATGTGCAAGTATTACACTCCCTTGAAAGACTAACCTGTCATTTTCATTTAAACTTTATTTATTTTTCTTTAATTTCTGATTTGTAATTTCTAGTAAATGAAATACAGTGCTGCTTTGTTGACCTTTCTCATCTCCATGTAGGCTATTGCTTAAGTTACTGACTCATATGTTACACAGCTGAAAGTGTGAGCAATTAGATGAATGGGTTTCATTACCTTATGATTAATAAAAGGTTGAATTTTCTAAGTCCTAAAAAAATTAAGTCAACTATGAAACAACATTTATGATGTAGAAAGGACATAGAAATTGTTTATCCAGTGCTCGCACATGCACATGTGTTTGTTCATGCGTGTACACACACATACACACACATATTTGTTAATAAATAATAATTAAAAAAAAAAAAACCAAACCAGCTTTCATGGTCTTGGCAGGGTTGGTTCATTTTTTTTCTTCTTTCTGTGAAAGATAGAACTTGCCTGTATTACAGATGATGTGAGTTAATCTACTTCTCTACTATCTTCCTACTAAAATGTGATTCTACAGATGTCTCCTTCAGATGTATTTTAGGGACCAAGCTTGAGTATTTGCAATTTATTCAGAAGATTTGACTTCAAATCCAAATCAAGAATCTTTCCCATCAAGTTTCATTTAATTTTAAAAAGATAGTATGAATACATTTTAAATTCATTTCCACAGCTCCACGCTTAAGTAAATTATACCCACTACCTAACTGCTGGAAGCAAATTGATCTTTTGGACATACTGTGGTATTTGCTACCCAGGAGCCTCATTTCTGGAAATACAGGAACACATTTACTCTTCCACATTCCCACCTGAAATAATAGGTTACTGAAAGTAAACCTTTTCATTGATGCTCATTTTGCATGTTGCAGTGCTAGATTGAGTACTGATTTACCAGGTAGTCTTTGTTTACTCTCAGTATCTGCTTTTACATAATAGTGTCACTAACTTTCAGCTCATTTAGATGCAGTTAGTAAATGTAACATTCCTTGAAAGAAACTAATCATTATTTTGGAAAACGTCATAGGTGAGAGTATGTTCATTGGTGGTAGAAGTACGTAAAAAGCGAGAAGTGTTTTTTCCTTTTCTCTGTGCTGGAATGTGACCAAAACATAAAAAAATAAAATGTTTTCATTAAAAATAGATTTTTCTCTGTAAATATCAAAATATGAAAATAATCTCCCTGCCACACCTTTGCTCACTATGCGTCCATCCATGTCTCTTATTTCAGTCTTCCATATTCTACTTGCTGTTGTGAGTCCACCTTCATGCTTTCCATTGTTCATTCGCTTATGCTTCAGCCATCATGATCCATTTATTCTTTGTTCTCCAAATTCTTGTCTTTCCCTTTTATATCTAAAACATCACTCTGCTTTTCCCTACCATTTTTTCCTACTTATTTGCTGTCTTTCCTGGTTTTTTATCCTCTGTGATTTCTCTTCCTTTTAAGTACCTGACTTTTGCACCTTTGCACTGAATAGGGTAGATGAGACTTTTTTTTCCTAATGCTTTTTGTTCTAATGGCAAAATTTCTCATTCTTCCCCTTCTGTCTATATCTTTTCCCCTCACGCCACTGAGCTCAGGGCACTGTGTTTCTCAGCCAGCTAATCAGTAACTTGCTGGGAGACAAGGTGCTAAATAGTTCCATGCTGAACACAAATACCATTTTCTCCTTTTTCCTAGCTTGCTTTTCCTCCTCCACCTCACTCTTCAGCAGTTTGCAGTCACAGGATGAATGTCCTCCTGAAAGCTGCAGTGTGCCCAACTTTGCCTTTCTCATCCTTCTGTCCCTTTGTGGCATTTGTGCAGATAGCATACCTTTTCCCCTCTGCCTGACCTTCATATCTCCTCTAGTTTTGCTCCTGCTTTCATCTTGTATTTAAATCTTTTGAAATAGACATTTTCTGAAGGGTTGCAAAGGTTTAGCAAAATGTACTTTTTTTCACAGAACAGTAGAGAAACGTAATTCTTCCTTTTCTTAAGGCTCACATAGTATTTGGGGTTTGTATCTACCCTTATAGCCTGTCATTCAGAGTACAAACGAGAGCAATGTTAACAGGTGTTTCCAAAGAGATGTCTTCTACACCCTGGTCTTCTAAAAAGCCAATAAGAGATAACCCTTCTCGCTCACTGTCCATGGACCTGAAAACCCTATTGCTATCTATAGTATAGGACTAGTTGATAATATTAGAACTTAATGGGATAAGATGTGATCGATTGTACCACCTCAGTGAACTGACATATTACACAATAATTTTAAACAGAAAGTCAGTGCTTTTTCAAAATAACATTAAGGACAACATCAGGATATGCACAGTATACCACAGAGACCATCAGTTCATTCCCTTAACAGAGTTACAGAAATATGGTAACAGCCATTAACAGCATTGTCGATTGTGTGGATTGCAGCTTAGAGACCCCTGCTATTTCCCATTCAAATAAATTGGAAAGCTGCAGGAAAATTTATTGCTATCCAGTATGACCATGTACAACATGTTGGAGATTGTCACTGCCCTCTGCTTCCTTTATTGCATTTGAGAAAGGATGCTTTTATCCTAGTTTCTTTCACGACACAGAAGAAAAACATTAAGTCCTGTGTCTAGAAAAAGACAGTCTACCTTGTTGATACTCAAGAAAAAAGATTTGTTGTATTTTAATGCTACAGATGGAATGAAATGAGTGATTTTTGCTGATACAGACTGGATTTCTCCTCAATCACAAAGTTACAAAATCCTTTATTTAATCTCACTCCATCCAGTTCTTGAAAACGATGTAGAAAGAGAAACTGTTTGGGTATGTATGAACAAAGGGATATTGGTTAATGATGAGTCTCCTGAACTCTACTACAGCATGAACACTACCTATTACAAACCGTTGCATATATGCCCCAGCATGTAATGCTGGCATAGGTATTAACATTTCACTTGCTTTTTGTTGGACAGATACTCTATTAAGGGATAAATGTATCTTATATGATTTAATTTCTGATAACAATATGAAAGAGCAAAAGGAAAAGCACTTGTTGACTCTGATCTTAGTTCTTCTTCTCAGTTGTTTTACTGTTGTAAGATTTTTGCATTATTATTATTATTATTTGATTGGTTGGTGGATTTTTTTTTTGTAGATGAGCAATTGGAAGAGTTATACTCTAAGCTCATGTATTTTGTGGTAAAGATGGTACCTAATATAATGAGGTTTTAATAAATGAGTATGAGGGTATTGTGTATTTGTACTGCATTGTGCTCTCTATTTGATCAAAAACTTATTCAGCTAGCAAAAATTCCAGGAAGTGAATAGGTGTTCAGTTTGAACCGTATTAAATAGGTTTGGATAAGTTACTTCTGTCAGTAGTTGCTTATTATTTTAAATTATAATGGCTTCAAAATCTGTCTGAGAAAATTGAAATAAAGAGAGGGGGAAAAATCTGCTGTTTTGCCTACACTCTTTTGAAAATAAAAATTTCATCTTTTTTTTTTAAAGTTCTTATTATATTTAAAGCCATTACCTCTAACTTCTGGTTGAGTTGATCATACTGTGATGAAAGCCTTTCATTCCACAATTTTGATCGGTAAAATGGTGCCAGTAAAAAGCATAGATGCAAATCAAAGCAATAGCTGGTATTGCAGCAAACATAATTAAGCAATTGTAGAAAGGAAAAATTTGGCTCAACATTCAGGCAAACACTTGACAGCTAAGTGTCATAAAGATTGAGATACTAGTTTCTCCATATAGGCATATCTGCTTACAGTGATAAAAAACCTTACAAATTTGGGAGTTTTGTGCGTGTGATACAAGGGGCTAGAATAATTATTTTTGTTGGGTTTTAATTTCAGAAACAAGTAAAATACTCTAGGCAGTGTTTGTATATGCTGTCATTGTAATAGAAATTAATTAATAACTCTGTCAGCATTGAGTTTGTATGCATTGTTGAACCATTAAGTGCAATGCTTTTCAAATGTCCTGCCTGGGCTATACGTCACTTTCATGAGTGCAACAGACCCTTGACTAACCTGTGCTTTTATCGTTAAAACATTGGTCTGGCTAAATTTCAACATACTAAGCAAAACCAACTGTGGCTTAAGTCTTTCTAAAGGAGACGGTGAAATCTGACTTTTATTAAGTGCAGTTAAGCATTTAGACTCTTCTGTTCTTTTCAAGAACCTTATAAAGTTAACAAAATGTTAGAGATTTCAGAGTTTTAAACCTGTAAACTGCCTTCAAAGTCCAATACAGCTTATGCAAAATTGCTTCAGTAGCCTGGTATGCTGTTTATTCCCATCTACAGTAGCTGCAGATACATTAAATTACGTTAACGTAACATGACTGACATGATTTTTGTATGTGTCTGTTCATCTGCTTTTGTCAACCCATACTGAGGTAGAGATCTCAAAGCTAATACATATCAAGTTTTGTATCAAATATCAGAGCATGCACAGCAAAGACCATAGCACAAATATCCTCAAGCACTCAGTTCTACCTGACACTGAAGAATTTGCACCACTCACTACATGGGTTTTTTTCTATTTAGATACTCTGGTGTGTACTAGTAGGTGAGTTTGTAAAATCAGTTACAGGAAAAAAGTCTAGAAGGCAGCACTGCCAAGTGTTTCCCTGATGCACCATCGAGACAGGGAATGCAAAGCCCAATGGGAGTTGAGACCCTTCTAGGGAACTGCAATTCCAGATAAACCTGAGCAGTGGCTCACATGGTGCAGCACAGACAAACAAAATTATGCCAGTCTGTCCTAAATGAGATGTTTATATCTTGTTCAAACCCCTGAAATTCCACAGCACTTTTTCAAGCAAAAGTCAACATATTTTTATCTTTCTTTGGGAAAAAAGTCTGCAAAATGCTAAAAGCAGGGGTAACATGGAACCCAGTGACCAGCTGTTTTTGCCAGGTAACCTGGGGGATGCTCAGCCTGCCTGACTGCTTCTCAGTTGCTGTGAGTTCAGCATGTGGCTTCTTTGGCAAGCCTGTGACCCCATACTAAAAGTTATCTATTCTTAGCTGACTAATGTGGTTATGTGACAAGGCCCAGACGTTGTGAGCAACCACAATGTAATGGGTTCTGCAGATCTGTAGAAAAGAAGTTAGCAGAAAGCATGAACAAATTGGGAGTTTATGTTACATCCATTATAATAACTAGATAATGTCCTAATCACAACAGAAGGTATAAGCACTATGCAGGATAAGAAACTCCATGGTAATTTGATCTTTCTTCCACTGAAGGAATTAAAATTACAGAATCAGAGAAAAATTTATGTTAGAAGGAACACCTAGATGTCACTGAGTTCAACTCCCCACTGAAACTGAGGCTGACCTCAAAGTTTTGGATTATTTTGGGTTGTTTAAAAGTTTAAATTACTGTAGCTTTATGAAAAATGTGACAAGAACAATGAGGCTGGTAGGAATGGAAATCTTTCTGGTGTTCTTATGCCGGAAGAAAATAACAGTTAGAGATAGGTATAAAAACAGCCTGCTCAGATAGTGATGCTGAAGTGCAGCTGTCAGACCAGTGTCTACTTCACTACTAAGCTCTTTCTCAGATCTTCTCAACAACACAGATGCTTGTGGCTTTTGTTCCTTCTCTTTCCTTTCACAGATGAAGACTTTGTTATTGCTTGAATGTAGCTTTCTGACATACTAACAGTAAAATACATTGTCAAGACTGATGTCTCACTAATGTAACTCATCTTCCTCAGTTCTGTGACTTTTTGTTACAGAAGGCTGGCGGTGAAACCCAATAATCAACATTCAGAAAAAAATCTGAATTCCATTAAGAATATAGACTGCTTAATACAATTCAGTTAGTATATCTTTTGAGTCAGGGTTTATTTCAAGGAGTCAAATTGCTCACCAGTCTCTCCTTTGTCTATTGAGCTCTGAGTCTATGTGTGCCTTCCCAATGGCTAAAGCACTAGTACTGATATAGAGTCCTTTATATATGATGACTTTGCATGAATAACTCAAATTCAAGAATAAAACAATTGCAAAATACTAAATTTCATAAGGAGGATTGAAATCATACATTTACTTCACCAAATCAGCATAGCTAAGAATAATCTTTAGGAAAAACATAGCATAAAGCAGTATCATTCCAATTGTAATTGGAAGCTTTAGACTGGAATATGGTGGGAAGCATACATTTTTAATAACAAACCTATTTTTAAATACAGTAAAAGAGGAGGGGGTGCTTATAACTACTTCCAGGGAAAGAA
This sequence comes from Elanoides forficatus, assembly GCA_025311575.1. Taxonomy (NCBI): domain Eukaryota; kingdom Metazoa; phylum Chordata; class Aves; order Accipitriformes; family Accipitridae; genus Elanoides; species Elanoides forficatus. Next base: position 17,524,160 of record JAOBAS010000072.1, on the reverse strand, counting down.
TATGAAAATGTGTACTCTGTAAGGTAGTACATATACTCTCTGGTTTTCCTACCAAATAGCTTCACAGGTGGGAATGTTGTAATGTAGCTGGGTAGGATTAGATTCTGTGAGTTCATGTGACTTTTTTTTCTTCAGTGTGTTTGTTTGTACTTCTGGAAAACAGAATATAAATCAAAGACACTCAATGTGTGTTACTCTTAAGATTGGCATGACATTAACAACTATTGCCAAGATATCACTTTAGAATCTCAGAAATACTCTTAGGCTTAGACCAAATGTGTTTTAAGATGCTTTCAGTAGGCAGCTTTGTGCCATCTTAAGATCTATGACTTGCAGTTCTCATCCTGCTCTTCTGAAATCTGAATTGTAACTTGAAATTCCATTCAGGTTACCCAATTCAGAAGAAAACTGCTATATTTTGTTCTTCGCTCTCCTTACTAACTTCAGCTTCATATAGACTTTAAAATGCCATTTCACTCTGAGAAGTAGCTGTGTCAAAATAACTTTGTTGCTTAGCAGATTTTCTTATCCATATTCCAATTCACACTGCTTTACTTAAGTGACAAAAAAAAGTTTTTACTCCTCTGAAGAGGTCCCCGCACCCTGACAAAGTTATCTAACATTTATTGTGTCTTAGTTATCATCAGCAAATGGGTAGTATCTAACTGGAAACAGAAAGGCATACCAATCACCTCTGTAACATTTCCCACCTTACTTTCATCCCCTTGACCAAACATCAAGGGTTCATGAATAAAGGAAGACAGAAGAGGAGCAGTGCCTAGGAGGCTGGAGACCCTGGCAGCCATCCTAGTGAGCTGGGGACAAGAAGCAATATTCATTTTGTGTATGGAGACTACCCTGTGCACACAAGAACCCAGTTATTAGCTGCCATTTATGTATACCTGTATGTATGTACAAGTCTTGTTATTTTTGCCAAAGAAATGTCAATATTTACCAGGTATGACAAATTAACTTCAATCTTATAACAGTATGAGTGGAGGAATGACTTTATGGCACTGCAATTACTTAAATTTTTCTTTAAAAATAATTTTTAGTAAGCCTCTGAACTATAGTATAACTGGAGTGACACACTGCGATGCTTTTAACACTGCCAGGTTATGACTCTCCAGGTATAGGGTTATATTTTCAAACTCTGAATTGTTTCAGTTTAGGACACTAAAAAAGCTTGTTCCCTGAGCAGTGCTAATGAGGCTTTCTGCTTTATGGATTTGCTTCCTTTGTCCCTTAATAGTTCAGGAAGTCCCATTGCTGTTCTCCATCCCTTCTCTTGCAGGGACTCATAGGAGTTCTTGTGCCTAGTGGGCAACCTACATGTTGGTTGTCCAGCCAGTGTATTTGTGATGTAGAACAAGTTACGTGGTCAGCTGGCTGCTCCCAAACATTCTGTACAGTGGTTGTGTGTGTTGTCTAAGGGTCTTCTGGGACACTAATTCAAGACTCTCTCTTCTGCCTTTTTCTGGATATCTCATAAAACTTGTAGGAACTTATCACTGAGAATTCTTTCAACTTTTGCTGAAACTGGCCAACAAGCTTAGAGGTTTTGGTAGAAATGATAGTAGAAAGTGTGATCCCACAGGACATGTTCTCACAAGAAATCAAACCATCATTTTATGAATTCAATTCCTGTATTAAGCACAAGTCTTACAGTTGGACTGCCTCAATCACCTAAAATATGTATCAGGGATATTGTAAAACCATACTCGTTGCTTATGAATGAAAAGGACAAGTTTACTGATGTTTCTTTAATTTGTACTTTCATACTTCTAGCTGTGATGTTCATTTTATTGTTTGGAGGTTTCTTAATCTATATTCTGAAACACATGCAGTCACACTTTGTTCACATTCACCTGAAATGTTATTGGAAAGTTCATCCATGTTGCTGGATTCTTTGACAGAAACACACCTCTTCATCTGTCCTCTTACTAGCTGTTTCCTCTGTTTCGTGAAATGTAAATGGTAACTTTTATTTTAAAAACCTTTCTCAGTCCTTTCTATCCTGACAATTTTCTCATTCACCACAAACTCCAGGTCTGACCAATCATGATGTCAACATCTTGTTATTAAAAGAGGTGTTTATGTCTTTTATACTCCATTCTGCTTGGGAGGAGCTCCCCTCAAACCTTCACAAAGCTGCACTGTTATCAACCTCGGTATTACTTTTTTCTTCTCCATGTTGTTTATGCAAAATTTGGCAGCAGGGTGCTACTACAAGGGCAGTCAGGCTGACCAGCTTTACTTTCCCTGTTTCCTTGTGCTCTCCCATCTATTGTATGTCCATATGTTTTCTTTATCTTTTACTTAATCTGTAAGGTATTTGTGTCAGAGAGCATCTTTTCTCTTTCTATGTAACATCTGTCCTGGTGATTTCACAGTCTCTGCCAAGGGAACTTGGGTATTGGAGTAAGGTTAATATTTCTGTAAATAAGTAACTGTTGGGAAGCTTAAAATACATATAAACCTACAATGCATAGCAACAAAGCTTCATTAGTAAAAGTGCTTTCCATCCTGTGTAATTAAAAGTTTCTAGAAATTTCCAGTTCACATATTATCTGGTATTCATTTGTTTTGGCCTCTGCTCTGCTGCTTTCACTAGGACATATCTTCAAATGGAGCCATTATTGTGGGATCAGAAATGTTGCATCCATTATAACAGAGTGGCAAAACTGGCCTCAGGCTCCACATGTGTACCGCAAAATAACACCTCTAAAAAGGTATTTTTTAAAAAAAGTTGCTTTGTTGTGGTTTTTTTTAATGATTGACTTCAGTGCTTTGACACAGTTCCTTGACTAGCTGGGTGTTATGTAGGATGGTTCCTTAAAATTGCTCCGCTGACAGCTGCCAACCATCATGCCAGTAGAGCTGGGGAGTATAAGGGGCAACACAAGAAAACCCAAGCCCAAGTTTCCTCTATCCCGGAGGGATATTCCTCTATTCCTTATGCTGAGCTGCTCTGCTAGCCTCCCAACAACTGTTATCAGCACAATGCAAAAGAGCTACACTACTTCGCTACTTTTTTGTCAGAAAAAGATTTTTTGTCAGAAACTAATAAGGCTTGCAAGTAAGCAGATTCTTTATATGAAACAGGTGACTCCTTTAATTTCTTCTTCTTGGTATTTTGAGTGTCTAAGGAGAGCTTTGGTAATAAGATACATTTGAAATGTCTACTTCTTTACAAGGCACAGTTTCAAGCGATGAGATTTGATTGCTTGCTTGTCTAAGTTTTTCTTATTCTAAAAATCTGAAGGCTACTGTGTGCTGTAGACACAAAATTAATCTACAGACTACTAACGTACCCTCAGCTGCATAAGTTCCTCATGAAGATCCAGTACTACAAAGGGATTTGAGTGCTACCATAAATTATGAAAGCAAAGCTACAAAGAGATTGCTTGTGTCCCTAGACACAAAAATATCTTAATCTTTCATATATACTTTGCAGAATTGTATTTCATATTATACTCTGAAAACTATTGTAAGCTAAGCGATAGTATAAAAAGATTAGTTTCACTTAAGTTTTCTGAAATTGCTGAAGGACTGCACTACTGCTGAAAATAGCAGTAGCAGGCTTTGACATTAAAAATTAAGGTCTTGCAAGTATTTGTTTAATATGAGTAGCAATCTTGAACAGGGATGAATGAGAGTAGTGTTATTGACGTAAGTCAGTAGACCCAGCACTTCATTCTCTTCGCACATAGATGTTCTATGAGCTTTATTTAATGCTTCATGTCACAGGACTCTGACTTCATCACAGAGATCCAAACAGCCACAGGCTTCCATAGCTTTCAGTTCCACAGGCTTTTAGTTTGGTAGATGTAAATAAAATAGTAGCAGAAGAGCTTTTCAAGCCCTTTAAGAAGCTGAAGTGCAAGCTGAAGTGCATAGATGTGCACAGTAAGATTTTTAAAGATTACTTGCCCAGTTAGGTCTCCTTTCCTGAGAGGAGGAAATACCTGAGAATGTTAGGCAGCCTGATTAGAGCAGAAGGTCCAACTCTGACTGACAAGGTGAATAAAAATAAACCACCACAGAAACTATTTTCGTCCCATCTGTCTAACAGTGAGAAAAAGGCAATAATGAAACATTTTATCAAGCAAACTCCCTTTGAGGTTTCATCTTTTATTTCATTTTGTGAGAAACTTTTGATTTTATCAACATTTGCTCATTTCTACTCACATTAGGCCTTTAGATTCCCATTGAGTTTTCCAGCATTTAGGCAAATTGGGTAAAAGCTATTCTTATTGTTTTCAAAAGGTGGGATGAACAGCATGTGGCTATTTCTTTTACTTAAATTTACTTATCCATTATTGCAAAAGATTATTTTCTCCATTCGTTTTTAGCAAAGTAGAAGGCTCAAGATCCACACATGCAGAAACTCTACAAACTTTAAAAATCAAATACAGTTTCAACATTAGAACTTGCATATTATCTTATTATAATGCAAAAATGTTGGTGGATTGTTCACAAAAGCATAGCTAGGAGTTTTCAAATTTTAGCCATTACTTCTGCTATTATGAAGGGAAAAAATCCCAAACTCTTCTTAATATTAACCTTTCAATCACAATACTAGCAGACTACCACAAGGTATTTACAAGACTTACTCAAACATCCTATAGCAAAACAAAACCCTATCATTTGATCTACAGATTTCTGTAAGTAGAAAAGTTCAAACTATGTTTGCTTTAAGATTTGTTGAAGTTCACAAACCTCTTTTGCAGACTAAGCCTACACTTAAGCAAGCCTGACTCTGAATTTTTTCCTCCAAAACATAATTTCATACATAGTAAGAATTCGGTCTGCATCCAAGCTGAGCAGCAGGCGCAGAATAGAGATGCTGATGTTATAAGATAGTTTTGTGAAAGTACCAGATCACAAACAGTGAAAGAAGCAAAAAGAGCTTCAGAAATTATTCAAAAAGGAATACAGTAGGGAAAGCATTATTATGCTACCGAATAAATTCATCATTCAACTACATTTTGAATGCTTCCATTTCTGTCATATTATTTTTGAGATGTGAGAACAAGAATTGAGGAAAATGCAGAGAAGGGTACCAGGGATGATCAAAGTTAAAGAATAATATCTATACAAGGAATAACTAAATAGACTTGGACTCTTCAGCCTGGGAAAGAGATGGGTGAGGAGGGATAGAATAAAAATCTATAAAATCATAAGCAGAATGAAAAGAGAATAAGGAATTATTATTTCCTCTCTTTTCCAGCAGAAGGGCTAGGGGGCATGAAAAGAAATAAGCCAAAAAAAATAAAAGGTGATACTGCTTCATACAGCTCCTCAGGAAGTTGTGTATGTTCAAACTTTATGTAGGCTCAAAAAGAATCTGAGCAAATTAAGAAAATTCTTAAGAGCTAGTCAAAAGCAAGAGTTGTAACTCAGAAAACCCTGAGTCATAGTTGCTAGCTGTGGAGATATATACAGAGCATCTGTTGTATTAACTGCACTCTGAGATCACATTCTGGCAAAGGCTAAATTTTCGTCTCACTCAGTGGGGTTACCTAAGCATATATTTACACTCTGTGTGTGTATATGTGCATGCAAAAAAAGGACTTTAAGTGTACAAATGCATTTTGCCACTTTTTTTAATGTATCTTGGAATGTTCCCCAGTTTCGCAGATCTTTATGAAAAAAAAAAAAATCAAACAAAACAATAGAAATGCATTTTTATATTGCACTTTACCATATCCTTTACAATATTGAAATCAATAAATCATTTATGTTAAATAGCATATTTCTAAGAGAAGTGGTTTTATTTGACTTAGATCTTTTAGACTCTGAAATAGTTGAATTCTCTCTCTGAGAAAAAGAAAATAGACAATATGACATAGTAATAGAAAAATATTTTACACATTTCAACAGCTTATCTCTCAAGTTGTCTGTCTCTAAAGTAGTTAAAGATCCTGACAGGATTGTGGACTTGTATTTGCCATCTTTGTCTAAAAACACTACCCTCACACATACACACACATGCTCCCCCAAGATCACTGCAAGACATAAGCATTTCTCAATTTAACCAGACATAACTCTCAACAATTATTTAATCTAAAATGCATTCATTCTATGTGTATTCTTTAGATTTTCCCTTTAACTTTGGGCCAGATGGTGCCAGCGGGAGCTCGTAATGTGAACCTGTTCTCATAAATAAGGAACTTTTGAAGACATTGCCCCTCAGTGAACTGCTGTAATATCAAAGGGTACTCACGCTTTTTTTTTTTACAGAGGCAAGGGTTGGTTTGCTGGTATTGAATAGGGTGAGAACACAGATCCCTTCTTTTTTCCAGGTCCAAACATAAAGATGGTACTGATTATCACCAGCCTCTGCATAGAACGTCAGAGCAGCACAAGGCTTATTGTGTATGACACAGACCCCCATGAGTATTGACACCATTTCATTTAACTTCTCTCCATTTAAGCTGGTTTTTACCCATTGGAAGCCTCAATGTGTAAAATAGGTAATACAAAAGCATGTAATTTTATCAGATAAATGGAATTCAACTTTTTTGTCTGCTTTCTTCTAGCCATTCTGACTTGCATAGTTACACTGGCAAAGGAAGCTGGTATTTGAAACTGGGGAAATGAATAATTGTTTTCAATAGGTGCAATAGTTACTGCTTCAGACAAGTATCATAATTAAAGCTGTGTTCTAGCACCATTACACAGTGAACAAAAGTATCGTCACACACTCTGTGGTACACAGCGGGGAAAGTAGAACTGTGGCAGTTATCTCAAAGAAAGACTTCTCAGTGATCAAATACAACAAACTTAGTAAGTTTCATTTTATCTTAAGTCAAGGATACCCTATCTGGTAGAACTGAAAATGAGATTTTAGCTCTGTGAGACATCTGATATTTTGATGTTTTATTTTCTTTCGCAAGGAAAATCTAAGTTGCAAAACTTTCCAGAGAAAAAACATTTTCAAGAAAGGTCGATTCAGTAGTGAAGGCATTTTTCATTTTGAATGGGCCCAGACTTACTTTGCATGCACCTAAGCCAGTATTGTGGCTTACAGGAAAAGCAACACAACTGTCTTATACTTTAAAAATTGGACTTCTCAATTGCCAAGGAAATGTACTTTAGCTGGGAGTATTCCTCTGTGGATAAACTTGCTGTGATATATCATGAGAAATACAGTCTAGCCAAGCTGAAGTAGTGTGAAGTACCCATACTGTACTACTTTAATGAGTCTCTAAAGCCGCTTAAGAAAAAGCAAAATGCATTCAAAGCATCCAGACTGAAATCTGTTGAGGTGGATAGACTTAATTGGAGAAAACAAGTTTCACAACAGAAAGCAATTAGACAACATACTTTCCCACAGATGACTTGATTTTCAAAACCTGTGTTCTGTTTAAAAAATGTCTTTGATAAATATAGGGAGCTTAATCAAGGTCATATTTTAAATAGCAATGAGTATGAGCCAGGGCCACTCACAGACCGATTTTCCAACCTTTACTTATGTTCAGTAACTCCTAATTTGCATGCAGTCCTGTTGATCTCACTTGTTTTATAATATAAAGCTACACTTTCCACACAAATGAGCATTGAAGAATTGAGTCCCAATTTATTCTGCAATGCAGTTAATATTGAACACAATACTTAGATACCTAAGACATCCTGTGAGATGATACAAACATTAGCTAAATATTTTACTTAGTTTTGAATGTTTTCAGCTGTATCTACTGGCAGAAAATATTTTCCTTGGAGCACAGCCATTTTTTTTCTGTGTGTGTTGCCTCTATTTCTTTATTCTTAAGGCTGGTGTTTATAGGGAAGTAACCTACAGTTACTATTAAAATTTCCTCTTTCCTAAATTTCAGGTTCTTTGGAGGCTTCCCACTTTTTATTTTCAATATTTCAAAAGCACAGAGTTTTGAGGAAGCTGGGTAGCAAATAAAATAAAAGGAGAGCAGTATTTATGTATTCTTTTTGGTGTTCCATATGTATGTGTCATCAGTCTTTTATTAACACCTTTATTGATTCTTGTGTTTAAAATCATTTATCTTTTCCATGAGTTGATGGAATCATTTCCAAAGTTCTTTCAAATTTTGTGCTTTTGGCTGAATTAAAGAATGAGTAAGGCTTAGACAGTCCAGGAAAATATCTGTTTTAAAACACTATACACCCTCATCTACACAATAAGCCAAAACCTTTTTGAAATTACAGTGTTGGAAATCATATTTGTGGTGGGGTTTTATGCATGTGTAGTTCACAGTGCTATTTGATCTTATCAAAAAGCTGACTGGATTTTGATTCAAGCTCCTAGAGAGGTAGGAGAATATTATCCTTATTGAAAAAACACTGGCAACTTTTAGAAGAGGAACTGATGGCTCAGTGGTCTACCTAGCAAACCATCCTTTCTCCACATGGTTTTCTTACTCTTTTAAATGCTCAAAATCACTGAGCCTCAGGCCCTGTTTCTAATAACAGTAAATAGATCACGAAATCTAGCTGTATCAGGCTTGCATTCTTTGTTCACTACAGTCTATTGCTGTAGGAAATTGTCTTCTTTCCATTAAAACTATAATGGAAGCTGTATTTAGAGACTGGACAGCATATTAGAAAATATTTCAATTTTAATGTGGGACGTATAAAATTTATTTAGTTTCTTAAGTTCCCACTCCAATCTAGAGACTTTCCCATGTAGTTTTCCCGTAACTCTTTCTTCAGTTAAGCATTTCTTTTGCGTTCTACTTGAGAAAGAGCATTAGTATAAACATTAGTATTGGTTTCCTAGTTAATATGCATGACTCTAATTCTGACTCTGGCTAATAACAAACAATGCCTGAATCTTAGCATGACTCATACTTAATTAAATAATTTTTTTCTCTTTAGAACCTTGAAAATCTCTCTGGTCCTTAGCTTACCAAATTTCTTTTCCACACCCATGTCTCTCAACAAGCCAAAAACAAAAGAAGGAAGGGGTAGGTGGTTTGTGATGTCTATAGCGTATTTCTATTTCATGACATGTCTTCTCTTTGTCTCATACTTTCAATATATTTTCTCTTATAGTTCTTAATTCTTTCCTGAGGAGCCACATAAGAAACTCCTTTAGTGCTGGACCAACAGCAGTCTCACACTGTGACAGACACTTCGTTCAATCATTGCTGGTTCATTTTGGCAAGACGGGTACAGTAGTGGAATTAAAACCTTCCAGTTAGTGAGTAATCACATTGGAGAAGAATTTGTGTCTGGGTGCAGACAAAATTATTAATATATTCCGTATATTTTTGCAATATCATCACCATCTAAAAATTGATTAATCGGTAAAGAATGCCTTATTGATGAAGTCATTTGTTTTCCTTAAATGGGGAAAGAATTAAATAAAAACAGTTCCGTAAGATACCTGGAAGGAAAATTATTTCTCCCTTTTATGCTCGCCTTAGATACTACTAATTTATATATTTTTGTGCATAATCATTTGAACTGAGTAGTAATTGCCTCAAAGTTTACCCTATTTTCTCTGCATTGCATTTTGTTGAATGATGTAACAGGTCACGACTATTTTCCAAATAACCTCAAATGATAAAAACAAATTCTCTACAGCAACATATCAATTATTCTGAAAGAATGATAATATTCTTCCTGGATGATTTTAAGTTCTGAGGTATGCAAAAGCTGACTATCAAGGTTAAGACCAGTAACTTCAGCTGTAACAGAAACAAAACAAAACAAAACAAAACACAAAAAACCCCCCAACAAACAACAAAAAAACAGCAAACAACAAAAAATCCCAATTTATTACAAATTGCAGGTTCAGTAGAATGTGTGTATAATTTTGAATGCACTAGGAGTATGCCACACAATAAAGTGCTAGCAGTACTGGAAAAACATTTTACATTATGTTAGTTTATTAAGATGATGGTCATTTTCACCATATCTAAATAGCTGGTTTCTGCAATTAAGGATTGCCTGTTGTTTTCTAATTCCGACTGTTTCACACCCATATGTCTACGATCATTCCCTTTCACAGTATGTACACTTTGGCAAAGTTGTTACAAAGGAGAGCCAGACTGAATCAAGTTGTTGGATTTTTAAACATTTTTTATTCCTAGCTGCTGTTCCCCTTATCCTAGCTCCAAGCTGCTCATTAACTTTTCATCTTTTTTTGCATTAATGCCATGTTCAATAAATAGTTTGGGGAAGATTCAGATGATGTATCTCATTGTAGAATAAGGATGTGGTGGGTTGACCCTGGCTGGATGTCAGGTGCCCACCAAAGCCACTCTCTCCCCTCCTCAGCCAGACAGGAAAGAGAAAATATAACGAAAGGATCATGAGTCAAGATAAGTACAGGGAGAGGTCACTTGCCAATGTCATGGGCAAAATATACTCAACTTGGGGAAAATTAACTTAATTTAATTTATAACCAATCAAATTAGAGTAGGATAATAAGAAATAAAAATTAAATCTTAAAACCTTCCCCCTACCCCTCCCTTCTTCCTGGTCAAACCTTCACTGCTGGATTCTCTACCTACCCCTCCCCCAGCAGCA
>JAOBAS010000072.1:17482590-17508173 GCA_025311575.1 Elanoides forficatus | reverse complement strand
TTCCTGGCACAGCCAACGGTTGCTTAACTGCCCAACTCACTACACGTATGCTAAGACCTAGCGACCCTTCCCGAATTTGTAAATCAGCCTGGAGATGGGGAAAGAAATGCACCACCACAGCTTTACACAGTCACAAAGTAAAACACTCATCACTCAGAAATGGTTCCTTGGGATTCATTCACTCAACTGCAGACGCTGAAAATTAAATTTTAGTCTGACAAGCTCTGCTGAGCCCATGCTATTCCTGGGAGAGATGGTCAAGTTAGGCAGTGAAAGCCGTCCAGTGGTCATGGCAGGAGAGTGAGGTGAGATTATATGGATCAGGATCCACACAGAAAGCTGCCATTTTTTTAGTGAAGCTCAGCTGGAAAAAGGTTGGAGACCCTTGCCAAGAATGCACCCTGCATGTGGGCTGGCTAAACTGCCTGGCAGCCTAGGTAGTGCTTGAAAGACTTGTTAGGTTAAGGTGTCAGCTTTGCTTGTGCCAGCTGTGCAGTGTGAATCATACTTAACTCAGGTTTCAAAGGATCCTTAATAAGTCCCCCCTATCCAAACAGCTGACAACACTTTATGATCTGTTTTAATTGAGGCAGAATGGCCGTAAGAATTGTTACAATGGAAGTAAGTGTAAAAACAGACCAGCAGCATTCAGAAGACAAACAAGTGCATTCATTCAGCAAGTATGGATTTTTACAGGTGTTCAGTGCTTCTGTGCTGCCCTGAAATGCCTCTCAGCTTTAGAAAGAGGTTGTTTTGTTTTAAAGGTGGTAATTCCTTTCATCGTTCACTTTCGGTTGTCCTTTCTCAAAACAGAGAGAGAGAATCTGTCTTTCTCGAACTCCTAGGCCTTATTTGTTTATGTATATAGGGCTGGAGCTTGCCTGCACTTCTGTGTGGTATCATATATCATACTTTTAGATGCAGTTATCCATTATATGCAAATTTTGTCACAACCAAGAACATTCTCACTTGAAATCTATAATTCATTAGATTGCTACAGGTCTTATAAAGCTGCTGAACAATTAAGCAGTACAAACCTGTATCCCGCTAGGCTCATCAGTTTTCATGACTGATGTTGTGGCACTGCATCCTCCACACAAGAAGGCAGGGTGCAAGGCTTTTCCTTGAGAATCAGCAAGCTGATAGAGCTGTTATTAGAAAAGGTGAGATCATTACCCACTCCAGAGACCAACATTTCTATCCACTTGTCCAGGAAACCTAATGCTGTCCGAGAGCTCACACAGACTTACATAAGACAATAACTACATGACTCTGAGCCAACTTCAGATAATAGTAATTTTGAAAATTTCTAACATATCACTGCAGAAAAGGAATTGTAGATCCATCAAAATAATTATTTATTATCAAAATTCTTTTTATTTCTTTTCTTTTCATTTTTCTTTTCATTTTTCTTTTCATTTTTCTTTTCCTCTCTTTTCTCTTCTTTTCTTTTCTCTTCTCCTCTCTTCTCCTCTCTTCTCCTCTCTTCTCCTCTCTTCTCCTCTCTTCTCCTCTCTTCTCCTCTCTTCTCTTATTATTATTGTTATTTATTAAAATTGTTATTGAGACAATTCATTCTAACAGCTGCCCCTGCTGACTTGGAAAATGTCTGTGGAGAGAGTGTACAGTCATCACACACATTGCATATATGACAAAGTGTATCCGAATCTCCTGGACTAGCGCTAAAACTGTGAGAGAGGAGAGGATGTAGAAGATGTAGAGTCAAAGATCAAGTGAAGCAATTTCCCACCTTATATTCAGGTATGTTTTCATCAGCTAAAAACTCATTTTAGACCCACAGTCTTTTGTAATCAATAAAAAGGCTCTCTGATTGCTTCTAGTAAAACTAGGAGGGAATAATTTACTTAACTGACCTAAAATATTCACTAGATTTAATGATAATAATGGAACTCTTATGACCCTCAGTTCATGTCCTCTCCATGTGCCAAGGCTTACAACTGTAGTACTCCAATGAATTAGTGCTATCTATTCTTAAGTTGAATGAATATTGGCTACCTGATCTTCCTTCAATTTTTCAGTTAACTTACCACATAGTTCTTTAGCTTTTAAGTCAACAAAAATATATGTGGCTGAGTACCATTTCTGACATGAAAGTCTTTTGAAAATTAGATTTTAGAATCATAGAGTCATAGAATAATAGAATAATAGAACAGAAGCACAGAATCATTTAGTTTGGAAAAGACTCTTAAGGTCATCAAGTCCAACCATTAACCTAACACTACCAAGCCCACAACTAAACCATTATAGTGCAGTATTTCCAGTCCTACAAATATGTTTGGAGTGAACCAACTGATGAATTGTTACTTCACTTCTATGGGCTTGGACAAGTATTTTACACTACTTCCTATCATGCTGGTTAAATGTCTTTTATTTAAAAATATTAATTTATTTATTTTCTTGGACTTGCAAAAGCAATGTTTTTATAGTGATGTATTTCTTGCATAATAAACTTTTAATAATATGTTTACCAAGCCTATGTCTTTAACGATACTGAATTAAAGGGAAGTCTGTGAATATGAATCTTGTTCTAAATTAACTTTCTTTAGTTAAAAATGGAAGGGTTGACTGTGATTTCTTTTAAGAAAGAGGTGGGTTTTTTTCTTTAATTACTCCACTACAAAATCTATTCTTAAAAAAAAGAATGTTTTACAAAACACTTAAACATTTATAGGCTGACTGTAAATATTATGAGGTAATAGTCCTGCAGAAGTCTGGTATAGCTTCATCTTTACTAGTATAAGCTAACAAGGAAAAAAAAACAAAAAATAAAATGTTAGTGGTCAGTCTTACTCTGCCTGAGGCACTTGTGAGCTGATGAAGTGGTATCACCAGATACATCCAGAATTACTTCATAAACACCTATCAAAATTCATGAACTAGAATTAACATGACTTAAGTATTAGCTGATCAGACCAGATGATTCTTACTTTATGGTGCTTAACATATCCAAAATTATAACTAATTATAGTTAAAATAAGCAGTGTAGAGGCTCCAGACGTTTCACTAGAAGTTCTAGTACTGATCTTTTCACATAGAAGGGCTTGAGTCCAAATTCTTATTTCTATTTTGATATTCATGAATGGGTCTTTGAAAATATAAGAGGTGTGTAGGGTGCGTTATTATGAAACCCACAATGGGTTTCATATTTGCAGTCAAATCCTCACGTAACCTGAAACTCCCACAGTTCTGAAAGTCTTCAGATAGATTAGATCTCTAATTAGACAAACCCAAACTTAATTTGCTATTGAGAGAAAAAAAATAATTTTAAAGAAAGCAGTAAATATTTCATCTGTTTCAAGTTTATGGTGTAATGGCTTACTGTATATCACTGCATATTGCACATCTGTAATACAAAATGGGAGATTAAATGTATGCTCCATTTATAGCAGGTAGTAGCTTGGAAGGCCAGATATTCACTGGCTAGCCAAAATGAGGCAAAAATGAAGACCCTAAATTAAGTATGTGGTGGAGAAACTGTAGTTGTAGTTTTTTCCAAGGAAAGAGGGAGGAAGTGTTACTCTGACTATAACTACATAATTCAAAATAAATTCCTAGAAAAAACACTTAATTCATTCAAAATCTGGAAGTGAAATTTAGCAACTATATACCAATGTACCAGCAATCAAACAGTACCAATTTCAGTTTATCACAAAAATGTTTGTTTCGATACTTCAAAAGCCAAGCTTGTCCAAGCTTGCTACAACCAAATTGACGAAGTAGTATATATGCATGCAGTATGGGGAAGAACAACTGGTTTGGGAACAGCTTTTATGCTATCAGGATTTGTATTTCCATCTGTTGGGAATGGATTCAAATCCATTTGGCTCTGTAAACATATAATTGATAATAGTTCATGTTGGAATCTGAATTTACAGGAAGTACTAAAATTGTTACTTATGGGGTGGAGAAATTAAGGCTGCAGCAGAAGCAGAAAGCTGATAATGTTTCTGGTCTTACAAACAAACACAGAAGCAGACATTTTGTTTTAGCAGTTTGGTTATAGAAATCATATAGAGCAAACATTCTTGTTTTATCAGGCAGTTCTGTGCTCTTCCTTTGGCTGGCAACACGATCTGGCTTTTGTGGACAGGGACTGTGAATGAAATACTAAGTTTGGGTAACCAGGAAAGGCTATCAGCCAGCTTCCTAATTGACTGCTAGGAATCATCTCAGGGAAACTGGGATTAGAAAGGAATTCTGACGAGATTTATTTAGTAGAGTTCCTGCATCATTAATTGCTTATTCTAAGCAATGACAAATAATTGAGAGCTGCTCAACAAGCTAGTTCTTGAGTATCCCTTAAGAACTATTTGATTATTTGGGTTCTGCTTCATGATATAGGTGGCTTCCCTAAGGCCTAGAGGAGCTGCCTATACTTTCCTTATCTGGAGAGCTATTTTTGCAAGTTTAACTAGCAAATTTGGGGGGGTGCTGCCTAGGACATCCAGATGGTGCATAAGTATTCTGGAAGGCAGTTGCTCAAGTAATCCTCTCTCTTCAGACTCAGAAAATAAAACCAGCCTCTCAGCTTCATTCTGCCCATCTAATAACTGTCCTCAAAGAGTTTTAAATGATTATAAAAATCAAGTCTAACAAAGCTTTGACTGCTATTTAATCCTTGAGAAGGTGCTTGACGCCTCCTAAGGATTTTCTGAGGACTCAACCCTTGTTTCTGAGTTTAGAAACTGTGGTACTCAGACAAGGAAGATAATCAGTCTCTGTTGTTTTTCCTTTTACATGAATTACAGTGTACTACATACAATGCAGCTGCAGCATAGCTGTGAAGAGATGAATCAGATGTGGGACTGCAGACAAGGACAAATCACATACCATACTGTGAGAGCAAATTGTGCTAAAACCGCATGTGCTTATGCTAACTGACACGTTGATGAATCCAAATTATCCTCGGCAACCCTGAATAGTGTCATGGTCAGTATCACATTAGTCAATGTAGCTCCTGACAGCTGTGGTGCAGTTCATTGCTGTAGCAAGTAAAACCAGTATAGGAAGTGAGCCTTGGCTTGCTCAAGAGCAAGTCTTCTGAGCTTTCTAAGAGAGATCCTACATGGGCAGTATGATGCAAAATACCAGAAAAAGGATGTATAAAAGCAGTGTGACACATGAAAGCAGTCCACTGCACTCCTGAAAAAGGGAACAGAAGAGGGGTCTTGCAGTCTTGCATGAGGAAAGTTCAGTTTCTGTTATATCAGTCTACATTTGCATTTAATTTCCATTGCTTCAAAACTAATAATGGTTTGAAAGTCAGTAGTAGAAAAGGATGACATTCTTTATTAATATTTTAATACACACACACTAGATCTAAAACATTGAAAAGAAAGAACTTGTTAATTAATTTTGTTCAGTAGAAGTGAATTCAGTATTCCAGTTACTTATCCAAATGTAAATCCATGTGGGGGTTGATCAAATATTCTTTATAATGTACATAATTAAAATTAATCTTAAATTATTTCCTGACAGACTTTTTTCTGTGGGGGTAAAATGGCCTATTTGGGAGTACTAGTATTACCAGCAAAGAAAGCAGGGGAAAGGTCATGAATTAAACTTAATATTTATACAGGCAATACTGTATACTTGTAATGGGAATATGATCACTTTGATTTAGTCAAACTATGAATGAACTTTTATCTAAATGTTCTGTTTCCCCAGATGCTACAGAAAGCTAGTATTGATTTGTCTTACAGACAGATGAAAGCCATCACCGCAGCTATGACAACTTGGGAAAACCTACGTAGCGTGTATAATTAAAATCTGACTCAGATGTAAGGTGAGAAAGCATTATGGTAAGACAAAATGTTACCTCTCTAAAAAATCAATCCCGTCATGATGAGTTTGGAAGGACCAAGTGTGGCTTGTTTCTGCTAGTAAATAGATTGCTGTGGCTTTTAAAAATGTCAGGGTCCACTGCTTTGTGAGGGAGCCTGGGGCACTGTCTGTAATTGTGTTCAAGTCTTAGTCAGGCAGATGCCTGTAACTTAGAGAACAATTGAGGACATGAAAATTAAGAAAAAGCTTCAAGATTTTGTCTATTTGGTGAGGAATGCCGAACATTGAGAATGACCTTTTTGTGACAGCATTGTGTAAAATATTGGTTACACTCTGGTAAGATCTGATGGCACCAAAACAATACGTGAAATACATTCTGATGTTCAGCTTTATTGTTTTTGTCAGCATAAACAGTTATTTGTTCTGTGGAAAATGCATTCAAAAATTTTGAGAAAATGAAATGTTTTGTTATCACAAGGACCTGTTTAAAGCTTAGTCTTTCTAAAATTTTTATTTCCTTTGACAGCCTAGCTTTTTAGATTAAAACTTTGAAGGCCAATCAAAACAGCAGTAACTTTAGAGGCTTAAGGCCTTTTATTGATTTCACCTTATCAGAGTGTTTTAAGTTTCAGATCAAATGAAATGTTGTGTTTGAACCTTTGTCCTCCAAAATATTATCTTGCTTTCCAAAGAAACTAGGGGTTTCTTATCATTAGGTTACAACTTGTCTTCTCAGTGAAGCAAGAAATTATCATTTACTCAGCTCTTTTAGTGTCTTCCTAGTTTCGTTTCTTTGATGATAGTCCCTTTCTTGCTGGATGTGATCCAAAATTTTGGCTATACTTCCACATTTTGGGCCTGCATTTTAGCTAAACTTGATTCCTACCAAACTAGAAACTTTTTCCAGTGGACTTCGTACCCTTTGGGAATTAACAGATCAAGACACAGCAGTTCTGGTTCAAATTCCCTGACAAATAGCCAGGAATCATAGCAGTTAATTTTGTAAAAACCACTCTGGTCACTTCTAGACACCACTAGATGTCTAATTACATTAGATGTAAGTTGAAAGAAGTACCAGTTTGAAAAATAGGCAGAACTTATTTGTTTATGAGTGTTAGTCACTAAAATTGCCCTTTTTTGTAGTGGTAGCAGGTGTTTAATTCCTTCAGAAGTTTTAGGAAATCCCAGCCAGAATTAACACCATATTTCTCTATTGATATTTTAAATCTTGCCACCTTGCTTATTTCACATACTCTCTAACTTCTCATCTATTTTATTTTTTGTGGTATAAGTGGTCTTTCATAGCAGAGATTCTGCCTTGTACTTACACATTTCTTTACATTATTAGAACAGTGGTAACCATTGAGACTTCATTCAGACTGTGACTTTAGTTAGGTATGAACTATTGTGCTTTATGATCAGGCTGAACTTTAATTAAACATCAAAGAGCAAACTGTTTTATCATTTCTGTACTCGTGACAGACTGTTAATTTAAAAAATGAAATACAAAGTTTCAGGTACTCTAGCATGTTTGGAAGCAACTTGTGCACACCTTTTTCCAAATTATGTTATAAAATCCTGCTTAGAACAAAAGCACACTTAGAACAAAATACTGGAACTACTTGGAATGGTTTAGTTATAATTGTCCAAGTACTTGCAGTATTGCCTAAACTCATCAAATTGTACATGTTATTCAGCCATTTCAAAATATGATATACCTGATCTCCTGAAAGATGAAAAAATATTTACCTATAAAGAAGAGAAACCTTTGTGGTTTTGTGCCATTTCTTCAATTTTTCCATACAAGATTTTTACATGCTTTAGCTTAGTATGCATCTGTCCCATCATGAAGTACTGTTTACTAAATGTTAATAATTATATTTGGTGCATCAATGTTTTGAGTTTCTTAAAACATGCTTGCTATCTATATATATTCTATGGATTTCAGATCATATAAATTTGGAAAGAGCACAAAGGTATTTTTTATATTTTGCTCCACTTTATAGAAAGAATATTATTTAACACATTTGGGCAAAACATGGTCACTTGCTATTCTATTCAAGTACATATACCTATATTTCTATCAGTGATACAAAAAGCTTTTCTGAGGTTGAAATATGCCAAAGAAAAATTATGCTACCTGTTGTCGCTCATTTAGATTAATAAACTGATGTTAATGAGCTATTATGGAAGGTTGATGACATCTGATTACCCTTCAGGTTAGGTATAGAAGTTCACTGTGACAAAGCAGTCCAAGGCAGGTTTAATTCCTCATTGCCAGCTTTCCCTATTAAAATTGTCTGAATTGTTTGGACATGCAATATTGCCATAATAACTACTGAAATCTGTTTCTCAATGTATACACATGCAGTATTTGAGTAGAAATCAATGAGACCTCTTCATCTTCAGGTCTTGAAGTCAAAAGCCATTTTATTGAAAGCTAAGCTTTTCCTTATAAATAATGTTTTGCTTTGTATTATGTATTCCTTCTGATTACCCTACCCTGTTTCAGTGGTCTCTGGACCTAGTAGCAGGCATCCCACAGGTGAGATTGCCATTTCAATAATCTATTGCTATTTGTCGCTATAGCTCAGGAGATGGGGGAAGAACAAAACAGTGAGTACAGTTCCATTTGAAACTGGGAAGTGTTTTCCTAAGGGTTTATTTTGCTTGGATGCAAGAGATGTGTCTACTGTATTTACAGCTAACAGCACGCATTATAAAGTATCAATGCAAAGAAATAGTCTCTGCAGAGAGGAACAGCAGGTTCAACTCATTTTAAAGATCTCCTATGTAACAAAAACTACCTGAAATAATTAAAACAATGAAGCTGCCTTCATTTTTCTTTCCTAATTATGTAATAGTAATAGAAAATGCATACTGTATTCCATATGTACAGTAGAAAACCAGTATTCTATACACTGTATTTGTTATATCCCTGTTGTTTTGTCCCTGTTTCTACCTACACCTTACCTGCAGACTTTGTTTTTCCATGGAGAAGAAGAAAGGAATCAAAAATCCGTCAGAGCTTTCTCTGGCTTCTGGGGCTCTTTAAATCTCTTTGACTGTTTTTCATAGACTCTAGAAAAGAGAATGAAGCTTCTTCCAACTTTCCATTCAGGGTTGGAGTCTGACCAGATTTTTCCTTCAACAAATAAAGTCACTTGGTGAATGGTAAGAAACAATGACCAATAAAGCCATTCTGCTCCAATTACTATGGCAGAATCATCTGTGGTCATTTTCAGATATTTATGGCATATGTATATACATATGCATATGTGTATATAGAAACATTTGCACAGATATATATCTGTGTGAACTTTTAATGAGAGGAATAGCAAACTGAATTGCAAGGTTTTGCTTTTGTTCCTGGTAATTACCTCTGCACTTACCTGACAATGTACTTTAAGATGGGATCCAGTTGCCTAAACACAGGAGCTTATAGTCATTTGAGAAGCCCTAAATTATCCTGTCTGCCCTCCAGTAGCAGCTCCAGCGCAATGCAGGTCTCCTAGAAGTCCTGTGTCATATGTGCCAGCTTTGCAGATCTGTATGAATACAGATTCTGAAAGGGCCCTGGGATACCTGTTCCAGGCAACCAAATTTAGCTCCTGGAGTCTCATCTTTTCCGCAAAGCAATAGGTTCAATAGTGTATCTACACTAAGAAGGTTTTTGCCAAATGGAAAGAAGTCATTTTGGCTGCTTGATATATTTATTTATGTTGATTTCTAAGATTTCTCTCAATTTCTATTGTTCTATGAAAAAGCTATTTGTAAGAAAATAATGTCAGATGAGAAAAACGTTTCCTGTAGCCCTTTGTTGACACACTTAACTTGCTTGCCAATCTGTGGTGTGAGTTTAAGTGCATCCAACCATGCCATTTTTTTGTGTGTTCCTTCAAGCAGCTCCCAGGCCTCTGTCTTAGCATCTTATATTTCATTGCTGCCCAAGGCAGGAACAACAGGGAAACTAGCTCAGGTGGTTTTGCAGGATCACACTGTGACCCACACATGTCTGCACACAAGACAACAAACTTCTCCCTTCCCATCCTGTGACAAATGCCCAGGTTGCCAAGAGGAGTGGCTGAAGGATGCTGCTCCTGATCTGACATGGGGGGGGAGATGGGCCACCTACATGAATATGCACGAGCATTGGCTCCCTTCCACAGTCATGTTGGCAGCTAGCTGGTGCCAGTGAGAGCGGCGGCGCACCTTGTGTCACTCAGACATAGCAATGAAGGAAGCAGAAGGCACAGCGTGACTGAATTCGCTCCTTGGCGACGGCTGGTGTGTTACCCTACACAGCGCGCGCGACAACATACACCACCATCGTGACCCTGCTCCCTGGTGAGCTGCATCGGACCCTGCTGATTAGCACTAAACCAGTTGTGCTTTATTTGCAACTTCTGTTCCTTTGGCTTCCTCTGTTTTATTTTTGTGAGTAAGACCCTCGGTGCCTCTTTGTTTTGCTCCACTAAGCAGATAAAGTAAAATAAGAAGCTGTATGTACTTCTGTTTTATGCTGCTTTGAACACCAGTTCCTTGCAGATGCTGCGCCTTGTGCTGGTATTTTGGCAGAGTGCAGATGAAGGCAGTGGGCTTTCATTTGCCATCACTTGGAGGGTGCCTTGGAGGTCCTCAGCTGCAGCCAGAGATCTGGCCCAGGGTGTTTTATAGCCAGTGATGTCCCTCCTTACTGAGTTGCATTTGCTGACACAGCTCACAAATTCCCCCAAAAGAGGGGCCTTTTTACTGTATGAGACAGTAAAACAGTATTTATTGTGACCGCCTCCTGGATGGGCTTGATCATAGCTTGAGGGCCTAGCTTTGGACTAAAATAAATAGTCTGTGCAGTAGGTTTCCATGGTCTGCTGGACCATCATGTAGAAAAAGCAGAATTGCTTTGACGAGAGCTGGTGAATAGCATGTGTTTAGACAGACTTAGCCTGTTTTTAACAATTTAAAAATACTACTAACACTGCCAAGTTGTCTTTAAAAGGTACTTACAGGGGCTTCAGGACAGTGCCAGTGGGAATAGATTGGCTTTCTGCATCCTGAAGCTGAGTCTGGAGCTGATTCTTGTTTGACAGCACTGGTTCACCACACAGAGCTGTGCTCTGGCCTCGGGTGCTGGGTGATAGGTGACCCCAAACCTAGAAAAGTGTACTTTCATGTTAAAAGAAGGAATAATTCAAACCCTTATGCACAAATCGGTAAGTTGGGCATTGTAATAAAGCCTGTTAGGCAGGAGAAAAGAGGGTTGGACTTGAGGCTTCTGGTGCCAGTTATATGTGTTATACGCAGTTATTACGTACAGTTATTATGGCGTGGAGGCACTGTTCAAAGTACATTTTTAACAGATAAGACAAAGAAAGGTCAGTGCTATTCTCAGAACTATTAATAGGAGTTTCTATTAATAAACATGAGGAAATAATTTACAAAATAGTACTTTCATAATAACAAGATAATGAAAGACAATAGTATCTGTTTGTAGTAAGTCTTCTTTTACTCAGTAAGTTCAGTCCACAGAATAAAATTGAAGGCAGTGAAATTCCACACCCCAGTATCAGCTGTTCAAATTCTGCCTGGAAGCTGTGCTGTTGCTGTTCAGCTTCAGGAAATTATAACCAAAGTCACTGGAAGGAAACAGATGAACTCCCTCTTGGGATAGAAGCCAAGCTGAATGTCATTCTAAAAAAGTCCTTATGTTGTGTCAAGGTATCAGGGGAAAATTTTCACCCACCCTTCCTTTTTGGTGCATACAATTACAAACATACAGGGTTTCATCATATTTCTTTCTTCTCCCTTTCTCGCTGAAAATCTGAAAAGTTTTGCATGGATATCTTAGAAAGTAACATAGGGGCAGGCATCCATTAATGGAGGTGGAAGTATGTGAAGTTATTTAAAGCAAAAGTAGTGGAAAAAGAAAGCCTATGCTCACTGAAATGTCCCAGTAGTGTGAAAGGCAGTACCTCTAGAACAAGTTTCTAAAATTGCAAAGGAACATAAGTATAAACTCAGACAAAGTTTGTCCTGTAGTTTTGAAGGCCTAAAATTTTGATGACATGGCTGTGAAAAACTACAGCCACCGATGGGTGTAGTGCTTAAAGAAATTCTTGAGTGGGCATATGTACCATCCAAAAAAAGCACTCTGTAAATATACTTAAATCAGTGTGCTTAATGGAATAAGTTATAACTGCAAAGTGTATAAGTGACTACAAGATCAGCTAAAATTACTCCTAGAAGCTGCTTCTCCAGTAGATTTTTTTTTTTTTCCAAATGTAACTATCAGCCTATGCGTATCAGCAGATTGTTTTAAGGACACACTTTTACACTTTTTCTCTGGAGAACTGTTGTACTGCACAGCACCCAGGCAACAGCTGGCATGGTTCCCTGTACTGTTGAAGTAGGGGTGCAGAGTATCTGTGCTATTTTCTGTATGCCTCCCACCTAAGTGTTGACTGGAACAAACACTAGGCAAAAATCCTCACTCTTCTTTGTGTTTATATGATCAACATGAAAAATATACAGGACAACAAAGATTTTACAGTTCTTGAAGAATGCCGTAAGATGAGAGAACATAAAACTTTATAGCCTAGAGAAGAGAAGTCTTGTGACACGGGGAAGGGGGGATGATGGACGGCATGATGATAGCTTATAAAATGTCTTCAAAGTAATAGTACAAATAAAAGAAGAAAATTTCTTAGGCCCAAACAAAGAAGAGCAAGCAATGCAAGTTTGGACTCCAAGTATTCAAGCAAGAAAACTAAGCAACAAATAGGGCTGGCAGAGGTGAGGATGGGGAACTAGAAATTCTGAGGAAAAATATAAGCCTGTTGGGACCTGCTGGTGGCATTGTAGTGGAAAGTCTAGTGTGACCAAATGAGTGTTTTCTGGCTCTGTTTCCTGTGAAGCATATCCTTCTACTTCCTCCGCAGCTACAGAAAAAGCTTGTCTGCTGTGGGACTGCTGCGATGATATCACTGTGGGAAGAGTGTAGGAGTCTTTTTATCTATTTATACTCCTTTTACGCATGCAGCATTAGTAGCGATGGTTGGGTAAAACTCAGTACTTCTGCTTATAAGTAAATCAAGCACTTAGCTGCATCTTTAGGTACCTTAAAAAATGAGGGAGAGGAAAGAGAAGTATTTTTGAAGAAGCCTAAATCTCTGCTTTTCTAAAACTTGTAAAATGGAGAATGTACATTTAATGATTTATCAGCATGGTATGAAAACAGGCAGTGTAACAGGAAAAAGAAAGAACATATTTAATTGCTCAATTAGCTCACATATTTTCATGAAGTGTTGTAGTAGTTTGCAAGCTGTATTTATTACTCTCTAGATTGACTCTGTTCTTTCAGTGGAATGGAAATGGTTGTAGGTATGATCTGGTACTATGTCCAAAATCACCTTATCAATATCAATGTCTTGGCAGAGAACAATTTACAGTAGAGTAAGTGGTTCTTCACTGACTCTAAGTGTTTATCCTAGCCTAGAAACCTAGCAAAGCCTGCCCATTTTTGAAAATTGGCAGATGTTCCTGGGACATAAGAAAGTGTAATGACAGAAATGGGCTGGGCCTCCTGAAGTAGTTTACCTAGAACAAATGTATAACCTGTGTGTACTCTTCAGGCAGTGGAAGTTTCCAACAGTGGAAATGGTAATGGGAAAAATCTATCTCCTGTTTCAAAATAATAAAGCCACACCTCCTCCAGACTTCTTCCAACAACCCTTCCAGGAGCAACCTAAAGTTAGTACAGTGGGTGGTTCTGTTCAAG
This sequence comes from Elanoides forficatus, assembly GCA_025311575.1. Taxonomy (NCBI): domain Eukaryota; kingdom Metazoa; phylum Chordata; class Aves; order Accipitriformes; family Accipitridae; genus Elanoides; species Elanoides forficatus. The sequence goes on along the minus strand of JAOBAS010000072.1, from coordinate 17,494,591 downwards.
TGAACTATTTACTGTGTTGCCACTTGTTTTCAACACAGTGAATCATGTTTGCATAATGGTTGACTAACTTACTATCAAAATATTAGCTTGATATGACTCCATACTGTATAAGCGGCTTACTCCTGTATCTGTCTAGTGCAGCAGTATAATGAAAGTATTGATGGGAAGAGTCCTGCCTCACACAGCATTGTGCTAAGCTAATACAATGGCACAGAAACTTGCTAAGACACTGTAAGCTATTAAAATATGAATATTTAATATTGATATACAGAATATATGAATGTTAATCTTGCCCATTGCTGGTCCTAGATACTGCCTTGGGGCATTCGGAAATAGTGAGTTTCTGATTAATCCAAGACTTGTACCACATGAGCACATGTGCATTGTCCTGATAAAGTTAAAAAGAATGTTTTTCCATGTAAACATATTAGGAGCCTAAACTATTTCAAATTACTGCCAGCTTTGAGGCTTTGATATTAACTCATTGACTTTTCTAATTGTGTGAAGAATAATTTTCTCCTTATTGATTCCATTGGAATTTATTAGCAATTTCTAGAACACTTTAAAAGTCTGTAAATCTGAGTTATTACTTGTGGCTTCACTATATTTGCAGACAGAACAGCCTATGCTTTGTCCTTTACATTAACACAAACAAATAATTCTTTTGGGATGTGAGGCTCCCCATATCATAGGGCTGTTCTGACCTGTGATCCTGGTGCTTACTTAGTCATATGAGAACTAGCAAGAAGTCTGTTAAGATCTGAGGGAAGAAGTGAGTTCTGGATGTCTAGCCTTTGTCAGGCAGGTACTACATATCTGCAACTTAAATTTTCTTCATGGAATATTCTAACTTTTTCTGAAAGGCTTAAAAGAATTCATGGAATATTTAATGAATTCCTGTATGTGGCTGGAAAATGGTACATGTGCAAAAAAGTTTTCCTGTAAAACTATTTGCAAATTTGGGACAGAGATTAGCACTGACATCCACTATAGCTGTGTATAAGCCACAGGATTAAAACTTCATCTCTTTCACATGTTTCCAAGGCATCTTTTCATAGAGAATCTCAGCACTCATGTTTTTTTTCTGCACACTATCCAGCTGCCCAGAATTTCTAGTTATTTTGGTGAAAAAGCGTTCTATGTCAGCTGAGAAATGTTTAACACGAAGTTAGCCACATAGTTTGGGCTGGGAAATTGCAGACACCATATGGAAATTATATTCATATTATCATAGAATACATAGCATTAATAATGAAATGCAGATATATCATGGAATTGGCACATGATTAGATACACAAAACAGGCATATATATGCAGATCTCTTTAATATAAAATGACTTGTGTATGCATATAATTAACAAGAACGCAAAAGAACTTGTGTTGCAATCAATATAGATACTAACTACAGAAGATGTTGCATATAGGAAGCTCTTTGTTTAATACTGTGCCAGTCAAAAATGATGCAGTCTGATTGACTTCTGGGTACCGATATGGGAAAAACAGTTAAATAGTAATAATAATTTACAGATGCCTAAAGAACATACTTGCCTTGATGCAGGGCATAGAGAACTTTGAAGATAAATCAGCAAAAATAAGATCATCAACGGGAGTATTCTGTAGCCAAAAAGGCAAACTAAATTCATCCAAGTTCAGAAGACCAAAGGTGACCAAATATGCAAAAGGAGATGCTGAAATTGACAGCAGAAGAAATGTCTTTATCAGTAAAGGAGAGCATGCCATAGCTTTAAAATTTAAAAGGAGTAAATAATGAAGAACAATAATGGCCATTACACTCCATTTTTAAAGAACATGTGGGAAATAGCATTGTGATACTGTGTTGGTAAAGAGGATTGAACACTATTAGGGAAATTTGATTCACTTGAAAGCAGATTAATGCATATATAAACAACTTTGGCAGGTGAGACTGAAAAGAGAGAACCAACATAAATGATTGCAGAGAGGAACCATCCTTTGGAAAGTGTTACAATTACTGATGCCATTTTGTTAAATACTAAAGGCATTTAAAATTAAAAAACAAAAAAAAAAAGATGTTACATATAATCTTGATTTTTTTTTTTTTTAAGATTTGTAACTTAAAACCATTTGATTTCTGTATAACAAAGTTCATGCAGAGATGTGCTCCATCAAAGACATATCACTAACAGTCTTTTAGGAAGTCTGGAAAAGAAATCAAGCGGGTGGTTCTTCAGTTATGTGTCTCATTTATTGCCAAAATTGTGAAGAGAAACAGGTAAACACTAACTCTTAGCCTGATGAGTCACAAGTCATACTCAGTCCCTGTGGAAATACCAATGGGACCTGAGACAGTGTTAGTAGAATCGTCCGATGAAGACAGGAATAAATTTAAGATGTACCATTGGATGCATCTGTCGGAAAAAGTGATGATAAAGTTGAGGAAGGCATATCCTCCCTCAGACTCAAAGGACGCAAAGATGAGATGAAGATCCAAGCTTGCAGAAACCATCACAGATGTCATTTTAAAGAACTGGAAGACAAACAAGAAATTACTGGAGAGTGTGAATGGATAAAATCCCAAAACTGTGGGGAAGGAAGGGACATGGGAGAAAAGAAAGGGGTGGGACTGAAGTTTTCTTAATAGTCTACTCTGAGCATATATGCCTGTGAGGTCGGGACGTTGGATTGACTATAAACAATAGACGTCAGGTCTTATCTCTTAAGACATCAGAAACTCTCCAATCAACTTGGATTGCAACCTGTTTTTTAAATGTGATTTAAAATGTGATGTAGGCATGAAAATTAGAGAACTTTGTAAAGTTTTCTATTGAATCTGTGCTGAATTCATTAAAAACAAGAAAAGATAGAGTTTGAAGTACCTTGTTTTGAAATAAAATATTTAGACTTTTCATTGCAAAATTCCTACTTTGTTTAAAATATATACATAATTCTAGAGGTAAAAGGAAAAGACCAAGCAAACTTAAGGGTGTGGTAATATCATCAAAACATTGTGGGGTATTGCCTATCAGCTAAGTGACTGGGACTGTATGCTCATTCCTAACTATCTAACTGGGAGGCAGTGTAGTCTCAGTTAAACTTCAGTGGAAAATATTTTAAGCTAAGTTGCATTTCATTGCAACTGAGAAAGGCTAAGAATATATTGGTATATTTTGATAAATTAACTGAAAAAATCAATGTTTTGCCCAATATTAATTACCATGTAATCTTAATTACAAAAGGGTGGGAAATTTTTGCATAGCTCTGAATTTTTTTTATGATTTCTGCTTACTGTACAATTATATGAGGCCTCAGAAGAGACGAACCACTTTTCAGCCATTTACTAGAGCAACAGATGTGTTTATAATTGTTTGGATATAGTCAAATGGATGGGGTTTTATACTCATCCAAAGAAAATACTTTCAGTAGTTAGGAGTGGCTATAGGTCATATAAGCCTTTCTGAATTATTTTTTTTACTCCTTAACAAAAAGAAAGTCTGTGTCCCAGAAAAGAAACAGGTTCCCAGAAGGCTGCCTGCTGATGTGGGACAGTTGGCAAGTTTTCCACACCAGAGAGTGAGTTATTCAGTAGCATTGCTGTAACAATCCCACAGCTTCCTTCCCAAGTAAAAATGTGACCATTGTAGAAACTTGCCATTTCAAAACTGTGAAATCTCTCCTTCTTTCAGGACTATTCAGAACAACACTTTTTAGTATTCTGCTAAAATGCTAGTCACCAAGATCTTAGTCTGTTGTAAAGCACTCTGGAGCTGGTCAAGCAGGTGAAGACTTGGATTGGAGGAAAAAAAATTCCTGACATTTTAGTCTCTCAAATGGAGATAACCAAATTCATATGCAACCTAACATCTAGTTCAAAATGTCTAGAAGTACTACCTTTCCACTTTAGGCAGCCAGCTGTAATTCAGAACTCATTAGTCGCTTGGGACTCAGCCTCTAACTTTTTTTCAGTAAACTTAGTAATTATTCTAGTCTGCCCTCTGGCTGGTAATCAAATTCACTGTCTTATGGCAGTTGTTAAAAAACTCTGTAAAATTCAACAGGTAGATCCTGGGGGGTTTTGATATGTATCTATATATATCATAAATATTCCATATATCTTTTCACAGGGTTTTTTGAGATAGAGAAGGGAAAGTACTCTTTGTAATAATATTCAGACACACTCTAAAATTATTAATTAAACAGAGTGACAGAACTGCGTAAAAATACACTGAAGTGGCAGACAATCCTGGCTGAGCTTAACCAGGAGACAGTGCAGGCAAGCAGCTTTCTGCAGCCTGCCATTGCTCCAAATCATAGAAAGGTTTGTGTTGGAAGGGTCCTTTAAAGGCCATCTAGTCCAACCCCTCTGCAATTAGCAGAGACATCTTCAACTAGATCTGGTTGCTCAGACTCCCTTCCAGCCTGACTTTGAATGCTGGGCTGGCTCTGCAATCTTAGTTTATCCTTGCCAGGTCTGATTTCTTGCATGATCCATTTTTACACTAAGATAAAGCTGTTGGCACAAATATAGCTGGATTTTTTTGTTACTTACCTGATGTATGTTTCATTATAAGTAGATCTTATGTGTAGAAAAAAGGCCACTTCTGTCAGCCGACTGCTGAATGTTATGAAGGGTGCAATCCAAAATTCCTTCCTATATACCTAACAAGTTATCGTTATACATTCTACCTAAAAGTGTTGTCATTGCCTTTTACTATTTACCTCACATGAATACCTGAGTGATGTTATTTCTTCTTCCATAAGGAAGTATCCTGAGTGTCCTCAGACCTCTGAAAGGAACTGTGCTGCATGCACGCTCATGCAGACTTATGAAATACTCTGACTTGGTTGGGTTTTGCCCACTTTGAAGTATTTTTGATGAAAAACTGGAATTTGATAGAATGTATATAAAGATGTATGAGATGTTTTTCACTCCTGATCCATTTTATTCTCATTTTCACTCTTTTTTGCCCTCCATCCAACTTACTGAATGATCTGCTCAGTAGAAGTTATTTGCTCAGGTAAACATCCCTGTATGGATTTTTTTAGTCTGGTTTTGGGGTTTTTTTTTTTTCATTTTTATTTGCTTTGGGGGAGAGGGTCAGATGACTTTATCAAGCAGATATTCCTATGTGTGTGGCAGCTACTACATCCTGTCTTCCCCGTCCACTTTACTGAATCTTTCCACATAGAAACAAAGACATTGCATTGCTGTTGTAGTGACAATCTAAAGGACAAAAAAAATCCACGCTACTGGTGCTAATTTTCATCTGGAGATGAGTGGTGTTGAGGTATGTGCATTTGTTCCCTGCATCATTCCTTTCAGTCCTTAGCACTGACAGAGCTTGCTGCAGATGTTCCCTCTAGGTCTCACTTCTGGGGTAATTGCTCCACACTTGAAATTTACCCTCACACATCTACTGCTATAAAGCTTATTTTGGACTGAGAGATTTTATAGTTATGATTGTTAATGATATTTCTTTAACGTCATAAGGCAACTGTTCAACTGTTATCAATTAGTATAGTGTCTCTGACTTCAATAGATCTATATTGAGTTGCCACCGCCACAGATTTGGCCTAAAATTTCTTTGGCTTTGGGACATGTTCCTCTGAGAATTCCTTAATTAACACCAAATTTTCATCAATCCTTTCTCCCCTCCTCCTGTTAATTGCATGCAGAGAAGGAACGTATCTGTGACTTGAGTCTTGCTCTGGATGACCACTAATGTATATTTGCCTTTTCCCTGGAGACAAGGTATTACAGGTGAAGAAAGATGCTCAGTCTTTCCAAGTGCGTTTAATTTCTCATTGAAACTTGACTTTCCATGTGTTTTTTATTTTTATTCTCACTTTCTAACAGTCAGATTCACTACCCCAAGTTAAACATTATACCATTGTTAAATGAAAACAATAGAAATGATGGACAATAGGAAAGCAATTAAGAGTAATGGAGAAGAGGACTGATCCATTTATTCTACCTCATTACATCTTCATGCTTTAATGTTTTAAACATTTTGAAATCTGCCACAAAAGTCATTTTAACCATTCTCTTCTTGGCTATTGTATGTGAAAACACTTAAATAATAGCTGCTCAGTCACTAAGGTTTTCTTTGGAGATCCAGTTCTGTAGTTTGCAATTTAAGTTTTCTAAGTTTATTAAATAACCATTTAATCATTTCTGTGAGCAAATATTACTTCTGCGTCTAGTGATAAAATGTATACCACTGAAGAGCTAACATCTTGCACATTCACTATGTCTGGCATGAGCAAATGTCTGGCTAAATTGCACTAATATGGTTTTTAGCATTGGTCTTGGTTCATATGATTTATTCAGTCAAACACAACAGTTTGTTCTCCACGTGTCATGTATAAGTCACTTCCTTGTGTAAGTCACTTTCTTGTTTCTATTAACAAGATGCATGCAGTGCGTTGAGATGCATGCATGTTCTTTAAAGATGGATGATCATCAGCCATGCTAATTAAATTTACTGAAATCTTACTAGTACTTCTCCTTTAATTGTGTTACTTCAAAAGTCCTTAATTGTACACCAAAAAAGAAAACCATAAGAGGTAAACTGTTTTGGAGTTTAAGAGATTGAAGTCATTGTAACATATAAAACTTGGAAAATCCTAATTAAGCAACCTGATGGTTTTTGTTTAGAAATGACTTGACATTTGTGTGGAAATAGCAATTTCTTAGGTGCAGTTCAATGTACTTTTGATCTTTCCTTGTTGATTTGGATTTATTCATTTGATCTGCCTTCACCAGGGGGACGACCATGTATACTGCATTTTAGGAAATACTGCTTCCTGTGGAGACAGACCCCTTTGCTGTTAGATTCTTCCATCACAGCTACTTCCAGTACAATTTACTTTCATCTTCAGGCAAGAAGCAAGCAACAGAAATTAAAGACAGAAAAGCCCATTAGGTCAATCCCTTCTTTCCATTTGCCAGAATGGGATTGTTTTTTGCAGTACATAGAAGAGTCTACTTTGCCTTGTGGTGAAACAACCACCATGTCCTGGTATTTCTTGCTGATACAGGAAGGGCAGCATGTATAAAAAGCCTGTGGGCTTTGTGGAACTGCAGGCCAGAATTGCAGGTAAACAGCAAGGTCTGCACTGTAAAAGCAGCCAGAAAACTGCCAGATACTGACAGAGAGAAAGCTCAGTATAAGATGTCAGTGAGAAAAACCATGTTCTCCAATGGATCAAAAACCTGTTTTGTTTTTCTTTTTATAAGCCCCAATATTTTTCAGCTAAAACTACCTTTACAGACAAATGCAGATTCAAGTTCATTGAAAAATTAAATGCATGTTGGTTTTGCCAAGCTATATCAGCAAGGGAAGGAAGCCTAAAAAAACTCTCCATGCTTCATTTCAATCTTTTCAAAACAAAATGGCATCATCTCAGTTGAAAAATAAAGCTTTTTACAATTAATCTGTTTTAAGTAAATTTGAAATAGGAGTAAAAAAAAAAACCTTGCAACAAAGCAAAGTTTTCAGTTTAACCCAAAACACATTTTCAGCTGCTGTTTGTGAAACTGTGATAAAGCAGGATGACCAGCTGTTCACATAACTCTGGCAAAACCCTACTTCAGTAGGGAGTCAGATTGCAGAGACCATGATGCAAGGTCTCTCTGCTGCTCCCCCACCCCCAACACAGCTGATTTATTCCACAGTTTCAATCCACTTATAGATTGTATATGCTTCACCATAGTAACCAACTTCATCTGTCCTCTAGTAAAACTGTGCATGATACTGACAGAACCACATAAAATGACTAAGCTTTAATGAAAAAAGCTAATACCCTGCCCAAATACGCTCTTCATATTTATCTGATAAATTCTATTTATTCCCTCTGTTCCTCCAAATCTCTACTATTTCTCTGCATGTAAAACTTTCCAACTATTTATACGTGAGTACTATGGTCTCTCTAACTAATCATTAGGCAAGGTAGCCATTTTAATTTTATTAACTTTTTCTCCCAGGGTAATTCTTCTGTCTGGATCATTTTTTGTTTGTTTGTTTGTTTTTTCACTTTCTTCTTTGTTTGCATCAGTCTCACAGATACTGTAATTGATTTTAGGTTCATCTGTAACAAGTAAGCTTATGTAAGCTCACCATGGCAGTGATGATCATGTAAGATCATTATGGCAGTGGACATCTCTCTCTGATGAACCTCAGACTCAGGCATAAAAATTGCAGATGAATAGTGTTACCCTTTTTCTCCATCTGCTGAAAGCAGAGGGTTGCTGCTAGTCTTTCTGTGGCTGGTAAGTAAAGCCTCTTGTCAGCTTATATTTTTAAGACTGATACAGTGAGCTCTTGCACTGAGCTTTGAAATACCTTCTCTCCATTTCCCAAATTCATTATCTGCTCTCTTTTGAAGAGAATCTGGAAATTCTTCCCATCTTTTTCAAGCACAATTCCTCTTTGAGATGAACTGGCTATGTTTATCTCAGTGGTCATCTGGGAGCCTAGCACACCCTCCTGCAGTATGTATCTATAAACATCTCTGAGGACGTACACCTAAAGGAGGAAAGAGAGTGTCAAACCAAAATCTGTCAAACTACCAATTTTGAAGGAAGTAAAATCTAAGTGGAATTTTGAAGCTCTGATTTTGGCATAATTCACTAGAGATACTTGTTTTCCTTCCCCAGCTCTAACATTTTTCCTTATTTCTTGAAAAACTTAAAAACACCTGTAATAATTGCTAAAAACTCTGAAGAATGCACCAAAAATTTTTTGAAGATGTGGTGTTTTTAACCTTGGTCTAAGTCAGAATAGTCCATTACTTTAAAAAAAAAAAAAAGGAGAGAGAGAGAGAGAGAGAGAGAGGCAAAGGGAGATTTTAAAAGATTTTTTGTCATGACTGAGCACAGGAAACTTCTGTGGGCCTTATCACACCTAAATGTATATATTGAAACAGGAGCATATTGCAGCTCATTTGCTACACTTAGCACACAGAACAGAACCAGTTTTGTTCCTGATGCCAGTCAGTGACCCAGACACAAGGGTGTGAATGTTATTTTTCCACTCTGCAAATCCTTTGTTTAAGCAGGTGCAGAGGCCCATGCTTCATACACTGCCAAAAGGTAGATGTTGCATTACAAAAAAGACCATCTCTGTTTTGAGAAGCAAAAACTGCAAAAGCAAAGTTAAGCTGGAAAGAGTACCAGAGTTGAGGCATTTGATGAAGAAACCAATGACTGATTAAATCAGGGACATTAATATCTCCCTCTTAACAGTGTTAGGCAGTTTGGCATGTTCACTGGCTCCAGGAGGGGAACACTTGGTGGTTACAAGGACCATACTAACATTGATCACACCATATGCCAGATTGTCCAGCTGTGACCTATTTCATTTGAAACTGTTGTGTGTGCTATGCCAATCCTTTGAAGTAAGAAAAAAAAACATGGTGAGTTGTTGGCTATTATCTTGAAGCTCCGTCCAAATCTAACTAATCTGTGATCATGATGTATATTGGCAGCTGACAAGAATTTGCAATAACCTACTTACCTGCTGAGGGTTGTCATCTTCCCTTCAGTTGTCCAATCTCATGACACACTGCAGCTGATCCAGCACTGGTCTGTTTCTCTCCCATGCAACCTCGTCAACAAGAAGGGGAAAAAGAGAGCACAGACAATGAAATATATCTTAAGCAGTTGTCAGAAAACTCCCAGCAATGAGACTGGGAACCCAGCCTCTTTCCAGTGACAGCCCCAGCACTGTAAGTTCATGGTCACAACCCAATTAATGCTTACCAATTCACATGGAGCAAAGAAACTGACAGCCCACTCTGGATAAGACTTTTGGGAAAAAGATTTCAAAACCATTCCAGTTGAGGAGATAACAGAATTCAGATCTTCTGACTAAATGCTCTTAGCAGTGAGTGATGCTTGTATGGAAAGAATAGGGGAAATCAGCAGAAAGACTGGCTGTAGGAAAAGGATCAGGCAGGCAGCTTCACCTCCATCTACTTATAGCAGCTTCTGAGAAATGCTCTTCAGTTTTTAAAAAAAAGAAAGTTGTCTTTCGATTTAAGGCACAACACCCCTATAGAAGCGGTATTTAAGGACTAGCCCTCCTGGTGGCAGTTCCTAGTGGATAATTCCAAAAGCTTACTGCTCAGCACTCTGGCTTGGAGGCAGACTCTCTTCTCGAATGTATAACACTGTCTACGCATTGTAAAGGAATCATAGGCATCTGAATGCACAACATCTGCTTCTGAAATGGGTGCAAAGTGCCTAAAAGATAAACACTCCTGTGTTCTAAGACATGACCCTTTTGTGGGTTCAACTTCTCGGAACCCTGAATATGAAAAAGGAAAAAAAGAGTAATGTGAGGGAACTACTGTTGTTTTATTAATGTTTCATGAACTGTTTACAATACATTGAACCATGAATGGGTGTCACCCTGTGATCTCCATGTTGCAGGAACACGTGCTTTTAGCTGTCATTCTGCCTTGGTTTAAAAATACAGGCATATATGTCACCTAGCACATGCATGGTGAATCTCGTGGCAGGGACAGGTTACAACTACTTTGTCAATGTTGATAGTCAGTCCACATGTGATTAATTGAGTCATTGCACATGCAAGAGATTCAACAGGCCTCAGATACCTTGATTCATCAACTAAGCATGTAACCTTGCTATTTCTCTGAAACTTTTTAATACTGCAACTTGTCTTTTTCTGAGAGGCTTCAAAATCTACAGTAGTTCTTCACAAATGCACAGCACCAACAAAAGGGATATGGGAGGATAAAAGAAGCTTCACCATTGTCATGTATCAAAACACAGTGGGTTTGTGAGTTTAAACAATTGCATTTGTAGCATTTTGCAATGCAAATAGGCTAAGGACTGTATTTGTGTTCTCATTGAGTCATTGTTCTTTATTTTTGCATATGGAACACAGAAGATGATGTATTCTCAACTATGAATAATGTTTCTAGGATAAATGGTTTCCAGAGACAGCCCATTCCAACATTGTAGACTTCTATGACTACTAACATCAGAAACATCTTCAGAAGTAATCAACCAGCCTCAGATCTAATTGCCATAGCTGAAAATAAATGTAATTTAAAATGTGACACAGATGTATCCAGACCATAGACGCTAGAACATATTTCCATAATCTTCTGGCAATTTAGCAGTCATGCACTAACATCACTGTTGGAATTAGTGAGATAAACTCTTTTCAGCAGGGCAGGACATACATAGGTTTCCTAAATTTCAGTCACAATTTCTGCAAACTAGAGTGCAGGAAAGGAAAACATTTTAGTTCATTCCCTGCTATGCAGAAACATAGATCCAAGGGAAAACAAATGTATAAAACATATTGTAAACAGCAATCCTCTGCTGGCCTATGAACATTTCTTGTTTTTCAGCAACAGTAAGGTACTGAAATGTAAGACAGAAGAGAACTTCAAGAGGTCATATAGCATGCCTCTGTACTCTGAGGTAGGATCAGATACACCATGCGCAGGTTCTTGCCTAATTGTTTTTTAAAACATTAAATGTGTGTTTTTACACAGCTGTCTTAGGTAGTCTTTTGTGGCATTAATTATCCTTACAGTTATATACCTTTTTCTAGTATCTAGCCTCAATCTTCTTTGCTACCAATTAAGCTGATTACTAGTTGTCCCACCCACATAATAATACCACTCTAAATATAGCATTAAACATAACCCACTTTAAAATTTCACATGAAGCAAGTGTCACAGGCAGAACCATTTTTCTAATGCACTTCCCAAGCTAATCAGTGAGTCAGATAAAAATGATTCAGATGTAGCATGTTGTGTGACACAAGAAAATAATTCAGGAAATAAGGCTTTGTAATACATTATCTGGGTTTTTTTCTTCCCACCAAACAAAAATTTCTCTTAGCTCCCTTCTTATTGAGGAAATATAGTGAACTGCTTTGATGAATATCAGAATTTTGTTCCGCTGTATTTAATTTTTGAAAGAAAATAATTTAAAGATCCTGGACTGCATCTTCATACAACCTTCAGCATTCATGGATAGATT
>JAOBAS010000072.1:17461302-17474213 GCA_025311575.1 Elanoides forficatus | reverse complement strand
CTTGCAACTCCTACCATTGGGTAAATCACATTTTCTCAAATAACCATTGAATAGTTGGAACTTCAGCTGAGTGGAAAAGTGCATTCATAACATATCTTGTTCTCTCTCTCTGAAACATTTCTTACTCTTCAGAAAGATTCTTAAAATTCACTTTTTATGTCTTGGTATTAATAGATTTTCAACATCATATTTTAATACTTATGTATTAACAGACTTAATAATTTTATTTCTCCTAAAATTACCCTATGGATGCTCAGATTTTAAATGTAGGCCTGTCTCACTCAGCACTTAGATTGTTCCTCCATATGGTCTATCAGTCATATAGATATACCTGTGTAAATGTGTTTCCCTAGACTGTGACACATTTTCTATGATTTTTATTTATTATATATTTAATCCAGTTATCTTTTAAACTGACAACTGTGTAATAATGCTCCAGCTTTCTCTGGGTATTTTAATGGAGTATATTGGTATTTCCCATCTTCCGAAGCCTTGATAGTCATGAAAGGATCACTTGAGTTTTTACACTGACAAGCAGAACATGAGAACATGCTCAAATAGCACTTTATGAAATTGACGGCGATAGCAGACAAAATAATTGGTCTGATTTTAGCTGAAACAACTATGATGTATTCATATTATCTGTGTGTTATTATTTGGCTGATCACAGATTAAGTATACACTAATTGTACCTTGGGAGCCCACCGAGAAATTACAGTTGCCTGTGGATTAAATGTGAAGAAGAAAACTTTATTTTGAAACTATTTTCTAGTAGCAGTTTGGAAAGGAGATGAATATCTGAATTTAACTTGCTAGAGAGAGCTATTTTGTAGGGATAAAATCACAGACTGAGCTGGAGCCTCAAAAGTCTGATTCTAATCAAAACAGTATCTTCAGTTTTGAAAGGCTGCTCTTCAGTAGAGAGGCTTGAGAATGGATTTGCATCAGAAGCTATGTACACATTGCAGAGCATCAATATGGTATCATTGTCTGATTTTATGAGGAAAAAACAAACTTAGCAACAGTGCCAGGATGTCATAATGAAAGAGTGAGGGAAATATAAGGTCATCTTTAGAATAAGCAGTATATGCATTATTGGGCCATTTTGTTCAAAGTGTCAGTTACAGTAGCTAAATCTTTCTCTAAAACAGTCCCTCCAGCAACAGCTTCAGTGTCTGACATACAAAATACCTTAAATTCACTGACATACTGGAAACTGCTTCTGCCTGTCTTTATTCATAGTGTGTTCACTTAGTTAAATCTCCTTTCATTACATTGAAGTTATGCATTACCCTTTATCAAAACTAATTCAACACTTCCAGAAAGAGACTTTTTTCTTGAAATTCAACTGATGTGACTTTATAGGTTATAAAATAAACAGGAAAATGTCAGAATTTGGTAAAACAGTGTCTCCTGTTAACTTTCATATTGCACTTTGATCTTTGTTGAATGAGGTCAAAATATTTACTGCTGATTTCAGTGAGGAGGAGTGGATGACCACAACTGATTGCCTTGTGTTCAGTCTAAAATTGAATGAAGTAATGTTAGCCAGCAAGTGGATGAAATTACATGGATATTGACTTTCCTTTTGTATGAAGGCATATTTACTTCTTTCTGAAATAGGAGAGTAATCTCAAAGAATTCTGGATTTCTTTTGACTCCTTTGGTCTTCCTGTATCAGCAGGTAATTCTAAGACTTGATTTTTTCTTCCAGATCTAACCAGTGAGGATTGTGATTTAACTCCTTCTAGAGCAGACAAAAAAACATCCACCTATTACTGCTGTAGAGTTGCCTAGAAACTCTTAAGGCTTCAAAGCCAGGGCAGACCAAAGAGAATTTTTTTGTTGTGCCCACCTCTCTAGTTGCTGCTAAGTCAGTTTGGGATTTAATTCAATTTTCTGATCCACATCCTTACAGCTCTTTCTGGTAATACCTCTCTCCTTCCAGTGAAAAGAGGCTTTGGCTTTCAGTTCAGTGGGCAGAATTAGCAGGGACAAGATGCATTCCATTGAGAGAGCCCTTGAACATGAGATTCACTGCAGCTGGAGATCCATCTGAGCCAGTCTTGACTCCTGTAGGGTAGGATAAAAGGCTTATCACTTTGTTCCACCCCTTTCCACCTTGGATTGTAGACTGCTTCTAGCAACACTCTTCTGGACACTGCCTTGTTTTGTTCCATTTTTAAAATGAGCTGCTACGCTGTAGGGACACATACTGAACTTTACTTCTGTGTATAATATGAAACTGGTGACAGCCATCATAGAAAGGAACAGGAAGAGAAGAAATACTTTTGCAAGACTTTGTTTAGTTATGCTGCATGCGGAGACTTATTTGTAACACTGGTAAAGGCATGATGCATTCATATACCAGCAATCGTTAAGCATTTGTCACATATGGTTTATGAAGTCAATACCTAAAACCAGGATAAATTCTTCAGGTGTAAATAAAACTCAGAGCTCTCTCTGACAGCTGTCCTATTGATTGCAGTTGTTAAAAGTGTATTTGTAACTCCATCAAGTACAGAGATTACAAGGAGATTCAGCTGATCTTTGCAAGATAGTTATGGCAGTATTTTTCTAGTCTATCTGCATATCAGAGAATGATGAAGGTTAGGGTGGAAGCATGATGGAAAGAGAATGATGTGGAAAGGGAAGATTGAAAACAATCAATCAAAGAGAGGATGCAATCAAGGAGAGGAGCATTTAGAAGGAAAGTTAGGGAGTGTTACAGAAAGACATAGATGGAAAGTAGGGAAAAGGAAAAGTTATTAGATGAAGAGGGAAGATGACATAGATTATGCTAAAGGGCCCCGGCTTTGTCTTGTGTTCATCAGCCCAAAATTCTCTTGCCAGCTTTGATTGTCATCAATAAAACTGCTTCCTCACAATTACCATATGTATCTGGAAGCTAGCCACACTCCTTGTTTAACCACAGTACATGCTTTGGAAATTTCATTTAAATGTCAAAACTGTCTGTTTGAATTGAATTGGATTCTATTTAACTGTTTGCTTTTATCTAAGTCAACTTGCAGCACCAAAATAGCTGCTGATTTTTCTAACTTTTAACCTCTTCCTCTCTATTTCTGACTTTCTGCGTGTCAAAATGCATTTTGGTGTTTTTTATATGACTGTCTCACATGTGCATATAAGCACACACTAATAAAAGAAGGGGGAAGGGAATCTGGAGTTTTTCAGAGTGCTCCAAATTGGCCTGACCTCCATATTTAAAGTTTACTAATAGCATAGCATTGAACTATCACATGTAGCATGACAGTGATCCATAAAATGCTCTTTCCAGTCCTCCCTTTAGATCACCCAACTCTGTTGTTCATGATTATCAAGATGTCCCAATACATAGTTAGAACTGCTTCTCTTAGCCTCTTGTCTTGTACCCTTTTTAGGTTTTCTTAGAGCTTCATGGAGGGTAGACACAAGTGGGTTCCTTACATTTTTGCGATTCTAACAATAATATTAATCAGTTTTCTAAAAACACTCCTTTAAAATATCTTTTCATATTCATCCAAATATTTTAGAACTACTTGAAATTTTGAACGAGTTTGTTAACCCTTCTTCAGCAGCCATTAAATCATCTGTATGCATCTTACTGGAAGACTTCAGATCCTTATCTATTAATAACTAGAAAAACAGCTGGTGCCAAAGCTAACCCATATGGCAGATCTTCATAGTGATACAAGTGCTTATGGTGATACAATAATGAATGAAAAATGAAAATATTAATTGATGATATATAGTGTAGGAGAGAGGTTTTAAGGGATTGCCATTTGTATGGATCACACAAACAGTTCTGACCTGGCTGTTCAATACAAGGGCAAGGTCTTTCATTTATTCTTATCATTATGGATGACTGTAGTTTGGAGTAGTCCCAGTTGAGCAGGCAGCTATAACTAACTTCTTGTCTCCAGAATAACTTGAATCCCATTGTTCCTCTTTGGTTTTGCATATGACATGGGTTTGAAAAACTTAGGAATGCAGAGTAATATAACATAAAGCCTTTACTGTGCTTCTTCCATTTTCACCACTTTCCTGCTAAAGATTTCTTGCTTCAAGCTACGCCTTTCCTGTTTTAGCATCTAACGCTCCTTCCTGCTGGTTCCATTATCTTTCATCAGCTATGCTTTTACTGTTTCATCTCTCCCTTGGTGTCCTCTTCAGTTTTTTGCTCTCTTTCTTTCAACTCACAGCATAAAATGGACTACATATGCTTCAATTTTAAGCACCTTTAAAGCACCCAGAAAATATGGGTGCTTTATCTTATTTTCCTTCTCTCCTTGTCTCTAAACCCTTACCATCTGTAGTTCCTCCCTTACCTGGTATGCATTCTTTTTCACCATTTTTCTCAACTTATATCCCGGAGGCAATGTTTTTAGCTTCTTTCCTTGACATGTCAAGTATCTGCCAGTCCTGTGCTTCCCTCCTTCTGCCCTTTCCATGTTTGTGTACCTCTGTAGCATGAATTCAATGAGTCTTTTACTGGACTTCATCATTACTTAGTGCTTCTTCCACAAAAGTCTTTACTGCCACCCTTTAGTTTTCCTTCCTCATCTTACGTGATGCACAAACACAGTCACCATCTCTGTACCAACTGACCTCTCTCTTCATTCACAGTCTGCCTCTTTGCCTTCAAACCAAAAGCTCAGTCAGTCCTTCTGATATTTCCACAATGGTAACTTGCACTCACCTCAGGCTCAGCATGACGTAAACAAATCTCACATTCACTCCTATTGTCTAGTCTGTCTTTCTTGCTGCTTCTGTAAAGCAATTTATCACTCAGGCATATTATTCCAAACAATTATTTTCTTCTTAGAAATATCACTAAGTTCTCACTTCCATGGTGTATGTGAATGTGAAAATCTCAGGCTCTTTGCAGCCCTGGATCAACTATTCTGGCTTCCTTTTCATTACTCTTGACAAATGCTGGTTTTACCCATAAGTGGCCATCTTGAATGCAGCTACAGGGGCTGTTTTCCTGCCCATTATTTTCTGCTTTCCTCTTTGTCCAACATGAGGAGTTTCACCTTTGTTTTCAAAGCTTTTCATAGGAAGTCACCAGCTATCCTTCAATCATTCCTTTTCATACTTTCATCAGCAGTTGGCAATTACATAGAAGCAAGCACCTTTGTGCATTTTTCAAGTGACAGTTTTCTTAATTTTCCTCTGTAAAACTGTCTTTTGATGTACTGCTTGCCCATCACTTATTGTTACCTGTGCCAGTCATCTCCACATCCTGAAATCATGTTATCATGATTTTTTGTCTTTATCTGTCTCATATTATTTAGATGGTATGTACCTGTGAGGTCTCTTCTTTTCATATGTCAGCATTATGATTATTTCCTTGCCAAAGCTCCATGTAAAATTTTGAAACCACTGAGGTCAGGACTTTCCCCCATAATGTAAGTGTAGCAGTATTCCATTTATACAGATTTAACCTTCTGCTAATGGAACTTCAGAAGACAAAAAATGGTTCTAAGGGTTTGGGAAGGAGCCAAGATTACATGACACTGTAATGCTGACACAAACTGACATAGTTCAGTACCAATCTCAGACACTTTTGGACATACCAGAATTTTAGTTTTTTACCCACATCTTGAAACAGTTTTTCTTTAAACTTCCTCTATAGAGTTTTTTGGGATTGTTTTCAGGTAGAATGATCTTCGTGTATTTGTTCTCAGTTCCATAACTATGAACTGATGCTTTTCTGCATCTTCAATAAAAACTACTAGTGCTGTTTGATGGTACAGCCTTTGGGATAGGAATAGACAAGTCATTATTTTCTTCCAAACTCTCTTTCCTGGCATTTTTAGTCATTCTTTTTACTTTGTAGCTTAAATATCTTTACTTTTTGCATAAAGTTGCTTCTGTTTCTTTTGGTACTTCTCATAAATTTATTTCTTTTAATTTTCCTTTTCATTCAAGTTAGCATGTGCAATCCTATGGTATTCTGCAATTCTATCATCTAGCTATTCATTATACCTCAGGATAAAACATTTTGCATGTGTTGAGCTTATTTTGTGATTGATGTGCTACTCATTTTAATGTTTTTGTCTAGCTGCCTATAATAGTCAAATAACCTTTTGTGTAAAGATTTTGTCTTAGACACATGCTTCTGTAAAAAGTCTGTAGTAGTAGCTTTTGTGTTGTTCTCTAAAAGGAACTGTCCCTTAAAATCATCAATACATGTGGCTTCTCTATTTTTAAGCGTCAGAGCTCTATTATTTGCCTTGTTTTGCTAAAAATACATTAAAAATAGACCTACTGAAATCTATACCTTTCTGATATGACTGCATGTTTAAATATTTTATATCAAGTGTTCTTCAGACTAAAACCCAGAAGTCTTCTTATCACCACCCAGGCAGTCTCTCAGTGACCTCTGGTTTAGGAGGCAGAGATAACTCCATCTGCCTAAATTTTTTCTGTTGAACTTATTTCTCCACCTTTCATCTTTTTACCCTTCTAAAATAAACAGCACTGAACAGACTACACTCAGGAGGTGTGATGGTGAATTCTCTCAGCTACATGTAGCAGCTCCCCAGGATGCAGCAGGGTATCCTTATACCTTTGCATGTCCATCCAACATCCCTTTGACAGCTCCCCATAAATGAGGAAAAATGCTCAGCTACTAGCTCCCTGGTGTTAAAAATGATGTGCAAGATGTCAATTTAATCCCCTAATATTACTATGAGACATGAGTGTCCAGACTTACTTTTTATCCTAGGTGATAGTCTGAAGCTAGCATCCTCAGTGTTTGTACAATCTGGTTTATTTCCTCTATGTTTTCATGAGCGCACTTAGCACTTTTTTTTGTTGCTTTTCCTCCTTTTCAACTGTGCAGTAAAATGCGGATGAAATTCAGATATATATTTTAGTACAAGATACTTCCTGAATTTGGTTTGCATAATTCCAGATGGTTTTTGTACAGCAACTCTACAGACTTTTTGCAGAGCTCCACTAAGATCTCATTAAGAGAATTTAAAGCAACAGAGTTCCTGTTTCATCGCACTGTATTTGTATATGGTTTTGTATCTTTACTTTGTCATAGCAATAACTTCCTCCCTGGTTTACTTGGTTTTTCCATTTTCAAAGTTTTTAGAATTCAAGGGGGAAAGAGATGAAGTTACACCAGGAATGAGGCTGACTGTTTTTCTTTGCCAGGGGCACTGCCTTTCAAAATGTAAAAAGCTTTTTGGAAATGTTCTGCTTTCCAGTTACTTACAGTCGTTCACGTGCCTCAACAACGCATAGGCATTTAGTGCCAATTTAGATGCCTTCAGGTACCTAAGACATCTGCAGGGTAATACTGTATGACGCAGGACTAGCAGGAGCCCCCTTTCTGTCTGGAGCAGCAGCACAAGTCCAAATGGAGTACACTGGCAATTTTAAAATGGTACTAGAAACCATGTGTAGGCAGCTGAATTGCGCTTAGGATATACACTGGTTTCAACACAAGAAGCCTATACACAGTGCTTTCCATGTCCATTTTACAGAGCTGCACAATTTAGCAAGGATAGATTTTTCATGGCAAATGCTGAGAATAGAGATTGATTGGAAGCATCCTGTTTCCTGTAGATCAGGTTGAAGTTGCATGCAGAGCACCAGACAGGGACATTTCCTTCTCCTGGGAGTAGGTAGGTCTGTTGCCTCAACTCTGAAATGTACAAGTATTCATTGATTCAAACACAATCTTCTTTTAAGGTATTTCACCACTGTTTTGTCTCTAAGGCTGTGAACATATTTTCCATTGTTTATAATTCACTGTCATGAATCTTTACAGTCCACCAAATTCTGGGAGCTGCCATAACATCTAAAGTAAATTATACATTCATTTATGGTTTGATACTGTGAAATAAATTAATTGTGACAAATCCACATATATGTATGTGGTGCAGAATTACCACAGAGTAAGTGACCATGCATGTATTTGTGAGTTGATACAGGATCACTGATGATCACTAAAACGAGATTCATCAGAATCACAAGACTTTTTACATCTAGAATAAAATTGGAGAATGTTGATGGGATGCCTGATATATCTCTGATGAAAACCTGGTGATGTATAGAATATTTTGTTGGCTGCTCCTTTTATTATAGGACTAGTCTACTGTTTCTGAAAAGCATCCAAAAATATTACCATTTCTAGCAGAGATTTTTAAAAAATTACCCTCCTATTTTGAGCTAGGAAATACCTCATGTAGTCAAAAATAGTTGTCCACACTTCCTACTTTTTTGGGGGGGACTTTTTGTCACATGCCTAGGCAGCCAGTTGTCACTGAACTTTTTTTCATATGTCCTTTCATTTCACATTAAGCTTCTCTATCTGCATTAAAACAACAGTTAAAATAAAAAAATAAAAAAATTAATCAGCCATCTCACTCCTTTATTGTAATTATTTTTATCAGACCCTAACACTAGACTTAGGACAACAGTCACAATATTTTTCTGTTTCAAGATGTAGCACAGTAGGAAGCTCTTATTCCAACACGTTGACAAGGTACAATTTAGTGCTTTTCAGTGCTGTATACAGGTGTAAGTGGAGGATTAGGCTGCTAATGCTAGAAGTAAACATAAACGGAATTAATGCAGAGACTAAGCAAGGTCAAAAAAAATAAACCTTCCAACAAGATTAGATGGCTTGAAAGTTCTCCTGTGGTAATTACATATTAGGTCTCTCCAACCATATACAACAACCTCCTTCTTTTCCCTCCTCCCATTTCTTACCAACTGCAAGTGATACAATGTTTTTTCTTCTGATAAGAAACTAGAAGGATCTTAGGAGTAAGATAAAAACTAAAATGTTTTATATCTCTTGTATTTGAAAATGCCAATCCACAATTTCTTAAGACCTCTGAGTCAGTGTCAGCTCTTAGATCAAAAACTTTAATTATCGAAAGGCAGTATCACTTACTATTCTACCTTAACATTCACTCCAATTTTCTTCAAGTTACATAGATTTGAGAAACATGGCATTAAGGATACATAACCTGCAGACTTCTTATGGTATGACAGAATTAGCAAATGGAAAAAGTGCTGAGAAGTCCTGTATACATTTTTGTGTTATACAGGGAGCTGTGCTGCAATTTTCTGTGCAGGGATACTTGTTTGATCTCTGTTCAGGGAGTGGAAAATTAAAGTTAGCAGAATGAGTGTTAGGAAAACTAATTATTAGTTATTGTGGGGTATTTCCCACTTTATTACTGAAATCTAGAGTTCTTGAAAGGTACTTTCAGTCATTCAAGACTAATTGCAGTATGCTTGCATAGTGGTAGTGTGAGAGTCCAGGTAGAGTGAAATCCTGTTCTGCAAGTACACATTGTATAAACTTAACGCCCTACTGTGTGCAAATTAGAGGGAATTAAAGTCTTTACAGCCATATAGCCTACATGAGTAGCTTATCATCACAAAAAAAAATATATGATGTATGGATAACAAAACCCACCCTGCCCTCAGCTCTTGGATATTTACCAAGTTGCCATGTTGAACTTGTATGCCTTCATGCTTTCTGGAGGCCAGATGAAACCCGTGCCTCTGGCTTTCCAGGATTCCTCTCATTACATGGATTTCTCTTTTTAGCATTTAAAGAACTGAGAACAGTTGTCAGGTCTTGCAACTGGCACCAGTTTTTCATAGGCTGTTCTCTTACTTAAGCACACCTTTTTCCACACTGCCAGCCTTGAAAGTACTTTGGTTCAAATTTCATCCCTTTAAAGAATGTGGCAGTTGATGCATGTGAATCCAAGCTTTATAGAGCTCATGCCTATGCAAACTACCATCCAGTTTTGGAACTCACTTTCATTTTTCAGCTGGGCTAAATCTGTGTTATTGTTGTACAGTTTATCATGGCAGTTGCTTTTGTATTATTCCAGCTACAGCAATAACTCTGGGTCATGCCTGTTAACATGAAGTGTGGTGTGTATGCTAAGCCTGAATGATCACTTCCACTACCATGCAGAAATACATAAAAATATATCCAGTTGTCTTATACTTCATCAATAATAGTAATCATTTCAAGCAGTTCATCTGCAAAATGTAAGAAATATTAATCTTTTCCTTTTAGCCCTGCTATTCTTCACACTGTATTCTCAAAGTGTGTTGGGGACATACAGGTATTGAAGAACATCTCTTTGCCTCCATTGACGGGTGCAGTGAACCTCCTGTTTTCATACAGTCTTGTTCATTAGACTTCTCTGCTGGAGCTATAAGCTGCTGTTCCTCACCTGAACCCTGGCTGTTCTGTTATGGAAAGGTTTGAAAACAGATGAAGTCTGCAGTTTTTGTTCCTCCTTTTTGATTATGTGACAGAAGTAGTCTTCAGCAAATGTGGAAATGAAAGACGGGTATAAAAAAGAGCTTGAAAAAGGGATGGAGAAAATCTGAAAGTGAAGTTGAAAGCTTCATTTGGGCAAGTTGTGGTTGAGAAGCAGAAAGCAAGGACGAGGGACAAATTTGCATTCATTTTGAGGGCATGTCACTTTCCAGAGAACATAGTGATCAGGAAGAAGATTCAGCTCACAATGCAACTCCTGGCTATGTTGCATGACTTTCCAGAAAAAAGTAGAGTCTAGAATGGAAAAAAAAAAACTTTTTTTTAATTTGATCATG
This sequence comes from Elanoides forficatus, assembly GCA_025311575.1. Lineage (NCBI taxonomy): Eukaryota > Metazoa > Chordata > Aves > Accipitriformes > Accipitridae > Elanoides > Elanoides forficatus. The sequence continues at coordinate 17,463,599 of JAOBAS010000072.1, read as the reverse complement.
TATTTTCAAAAGGCAGATGTCACAGATAATTTTCATCTATATTACTGTAGCATATCAGAAATATTTTTGAAAGATATGTGGGAGTTTTGATAAGTTAGAGAACTGGCTAAAAAATGGCAGTTAGACATGTTGACTGAAGTAATTTCAGAATCATTTTATCTATTGTCTAGCTGTTTCTTCATATATAACTTAACAAAAATGCATCTGAATATGAAAAATTTGTCTTTTGAAAACTTTACTAGTTGACCAGGGCCTAGCCTGAGATGGAGAAATGGGTGAGTATCAGCAAGAAATTTTTTAGGTCTAACATGTACTTAATAAATGATGATATAATAATTTTCTAGATTATGTGATGTCATCTTCATGCTATCTCGTTTTGGTAGAGAGACTATTCCTAAGGTTCAGTCAACAGCACGTGAAATGTTTGTAAACATTTTCATATATATGTCTGCAAATTAATCAAGCCAGTGAAAATCCTACAGTAATTTTCATGTGACAGAGACTCCTTGCAGCTCAACTTCTTGAGATTGAAATGCATAAGAAAGATGTTAAATAAGGGATATAGAAAAATATATATGCAAAAACATAAAATGCTTTGTAATTCTCTCCATTGGTATGACCCACATCGTACTCTGTACTAATGAACTACAGTTATCAGGACTTCCTTTCTTGTGCATTTCTTCTGCTCCAACATGTAGTCAGAACATATTTGAAATACACAGTTGGAAGTAGTAGCTGGAAAGCATTTTCAATTTATTGAAATCTCATAATTTGGTAGATACAAATATTAAGAACTCTATGATACCAATGAATTTGCAATGTTATTAAAAAAATAATACTTTTACCATTTTTCTTTCAATTCTTTTCCAAAACTAGGTGGTTATCTTACAGCCAAATAACTAATGTACATTAACGATCTCAATTTAAGATCCTAATAGATACAAAGCATAAGTAATTTTTTTGCTACTACTGTGTAACTAGGTGAGGTTAACATTAGAGCCTGACCTCACCTACCTACATCATGGTCAAAAATTTCATTTACATTAGGATTTCACAGAAAGCTAGCTAATGCATACAGTTATCTCATTGTTAAAAAACATGTTTTTTTGATAGTGAAGACATAGCCTAAGTCTACGTAGTAAGACAGATGGAGCTCGCTGTGTGAGCGAACAGGATTTGGTTCCGTGTGGCTCTTAACCAGAGAAGCCATAAGCAGAATGGAGCAAAATAGCAGGAGGTAGCTGAAAAATTTGAGAGGGACATTTGGAATGGAAAGAATGAGTATCAGAAAAAAAGCAGGTTTATATGCTAATATTAATTTTGGAAAATTGTCTGCCAGCAGATGCATCTTGCTAAAGAACTGTTTTCTTTATTGCAATAACAGATGTATATAATTGTACTCTGAGTAAATGGCATTGGCTAACATCAGTCCCATATGCTATTTGTTTTAAGGTTAAAAAAAAAGGTAGTTATGCTCCAACCATTCTGCTAACGTTAGTTCATTCACAATGCAGAGCTGTTTCTTTTTAATCTAAAAGTTATAACCTGAAATGTTACCTGATTTAAATTTCAAATTCACAGGTCACTATAAACTTTTATAGTGGTGAACAGATGTTCATGTGAGCTTTACTTAGCTGTAGAGCCCCTTAAAAGAAAAACATGTCAATGGAATGTCAAAATTAAATCTCCATAGGAAATGCCAGGGGGCTAAGTCTTTCAAAAATATTGAAGTTTGCTGTTAGTTTTGCTGTAACCCCTTGGTTTTTGTCCCCCCTGGCTTTACATGAACCACAGACTACTACTGATTGCTTTAGAAATTTATATTCACTCAGAAGGTTAGTTTCAAGACTCAGGTAAAGTAGAATTGCAACATGTATGTGGCTTTACTTATGCTATGTGTTTCTCCACATCTGTGTAGACAGTGTCTTGCTCAAATGTAAAAAGACTTGTATCTGCTACTGTATTTGTACTTCAATGCCTCATGACAGTTAGCATTGATCATAATTCAAAAAAAGAAAGAAGCAAATTGTCAGTACTGCACTTTTCAGGGATTGTCGTGGTTTAACCCCAGCCAGCAGGGACTGTCGTGGTTTAACCCCAGCCAGCAGCTAAGCAGCACGCAGCCGCTCACTCACTTCCCCACACACACAGTGGGATGGGGGAGAAAATCGGGAAAAGAAGTAAAACTCGTGAGTTGAGATAAGAACAGTTTAATAGAACAGAAGAAACTAATAATGATAATGATAACACTAATAAAATGACAACAGTAATAATGAAAGGATTGGAATGTACAAATG
>JAOBAS010000072.1:17450593-17461202 GCA_025311575.1 Elanoides forficatus | reverse complement strand
TGTTATCAACATTCTTCTCATACTGAACTCAAAACATAGCACTGTACCAGCTACTAGGAAGACAATTAACTCTATCCGAGCTGAAACCAGGACAGGGACACATGCAGCTGCTTCTTAACTTGTAAAATGAAGAGGAAAAATTAGGAAAGTGTCAGACGATTTATCAAAAAAAGTTAGCTGTAACTTTGTAATTTAAAAACAAAGCCATTAGCTACAAATATTTGTGTCCAAATTCTTCCTTCAAGATTGCTGTATTCCTAAGTAACTCCATAGATGACTTAGGGTTTACAGTGGTGAGCAGCAGATCAGAATCAGGTGTGAAATGAATAATTTCACAGCTTGAGTTGAAGTATTATGATTTGTTATTATCTCTCACTGAAACATACAGGCTCAGAAGGACGGTTCATGTCAAAGTCATTGTGTACATTCTAGTGGGTCATAAAACCAGTCTGATCAATATTTTTGTATACTGAGAATGACTTGGGGCCTCAGCATTCTTCATTTAAGGAGAAAACTCTGTCTCTGACATAGTCTTGAGCACACATTCATGACTCCCTCCCTCACACCCGAGCCTGCTTTAGAGATTAGCGGGCTGATGCTTAAGTCAGCAACATCACCAGAACTCTCCTGCCTTTGTCCTTTCATATAGGGCAGGAAAACAGCCCAAGGAATGTAGAGGGCTTTATGAAGAAATAATGGAAGGAACACAGAGGGTTTTTCTCAGGCCTAGAGATGTGCATGCACAGTGCAGAGCTGCCTGAACATAGGACTCTCATTGCATCTGGAAGGTTTCTGAAAACAAGTTTGGATTTTGTTTGGAACAAGAATATTCCAGCATATGAAGCATCTTCACAATGCTCTCTTCCTAATGGATAACATTCAAGTATTTCCAATGATTGAACATTCCTCTTAAATTCTGCTCAGTCCAAATCAACATGTGCATTTGGGTGGCCGCAGCCAGACAAAGGTCATTGGTCAAAGGCCTGCTTATGTTCCCAGTTCAGTGAAAGCCGCGTTCAGGCTCTAATTTAGCAGAACTTATGATGCCAGCTCACAGTGTCTTCTCTGGCTCAAAACTGTTCCCTATATATTCTGGGTAAAAAGTTTTTATTTCTTATCTTGGCATAATTTTATGTGTTTTTATAGGGCTGTAAACCTTCTTATTTTCATATCCAAAGGTTTGCTTAATTTTTGCTTAATTGAAATAAAGATATTACTCTCTTATTCTTATTATGAGACACTGCATCATCACCACTTTATCTTTTTGTCCCATGGCAGCTTGCTTCCTTGCATATTACTTTTCATCCTATTGGGTTTGCAAGGGAATCAAATTTCAAATATAATTTGATTCTAGGTGTATTAACTATAGGTACCTTGTTATTTAGACACTGTGAGGGACTGAAAGAAACAGTGTGTAAGGAAGCTAATGATGGGGCATGACTTCAGTTATTCTGCTGGCATCTCGCTGTGATCTGGATCATCCTTTAAATCTCATTTACCATCCAACCACAACAAACATTTGTGGCCCTGGGACAAGAAGATGTTATGGAGGCAATAACAACCAGTGATGGAAAGGAGGTAGGGGTTGCTTCTGTCAGTGACATCGGCTAACAGTGTCACATTGTGACACCCTGACACTTCATAATGTGATAATTGTTAATAAGGATCGTATTGCAGAGTAATCTCACAGGCAAATGAGTTAGCAAAGCCTGTTGGCAGAATCTGAATATACGTAGCAATGGCTTAGCACCAGCCCATTGAAGATTTTATTCTAAAGTGTCAGGCCTTGATCCCATTGTGAAGTTGCTTTTTCTCCACAAAGACTCAAGGAGGAAAACAAAGCCACACAGTTCAGGTATGTACATCATGCTGTCTGGCTTCCTACTGTCATTAATCATAATTTCATTATTCTATGTATATAGCTCTTTTAATTCCTTCCTTTTTCCTTCTGATCACCTGATCCATTTTCTCCTACTTTCTCAAGGCTCTCTGGTGTATCACTATTTTTTTCTAATAAACAATGCTCCAAAATAATGTATGGTATGCACAGTAGACCTCAATATTTAGAAGTCTCTGGGGTTTGAGCGCACAATTTTTCTGTTAAGCTACAGTGAGACCCAGCCATTTGCAATTTTTCATTTAAACTTAAGTCCTGAATTCCCTTTTTAATATTTACTGACGAAAGCACAAACTCAAATCAGGCCAACAAAACAGTCTTTCTTTAAAAACTGATGGCCTTGAACTCTATCATCTCATCACCTCTTTATTTCTGCTTTTAGCAAATATTGTAGAGAAGATCCTAATTTCAATCAGCTGCTGAGAGTGGTTCTCGGCTTTAGGTTGAAGGTCAGAAATTATCCCTCAATTACAAGAAATGCCTTTCATTATTCCAATAGACATTGGTTTTGATGTCACTGAATAATGGACTACTGAAACTCCTGTTTGCCTAAGCATCGTGTGTTACATTTGGCATTTTTCATTAAGGTTGCAAATTGCTCTGATAGGAAAGGCTGCCATAAGCTTGTGTGTACAACCAGTTTAGCCATACGTTAACCAGTGAGCTGCAGTATGGGCTTCTTAAATGTGATTGCTCTGGCCCATCTGCCCAAGGCACCAGCTTAGTTGTAACAGATCCCTAGAGCTTTACACCTCCCTTTTCACCCGACTTCTTGAGGCAGAAGTATTTTAGCATATAGCCTTTGTTATCCTGTTTCCTTTTCCCTAAATGCCTTCCTGAAAACTTAGTGCTCCCATTTCTCATTAGAATGAAATGTTCTGGGGCAACTGCACAGGTGTATTTTGTAGCTTAAGATAAGTTCATTTAACATTATCCCCCAGATCGGAGTGCCTGTGTTTTTCAGGGTGCCTGCTCAGGAGGGTGAAACTCCATGCTGCAGCTGTCACTCGCACAACACACAGCTTGGAGCCTGAGGGAAGAAGATAAGTGAGGGTGGATATCAGCCACTTCTTCAGCTTCCCTTTCCGTGCTGCTGCATGGTTCATGGCATAACCAAAAAGCCCTCAGGGACCAGTCTCGGTTACAGTAGTCTGCCAAGCGTGTCTTTTGTCATGGCTGAATTGGAGGTGGTTCAGACAGATCAAGTCAAACCATCTGTTGAAACCACAAGTGTTTCATAGCATGCTAGCTACAGCTTGCCTCCAGCAAGCCCTGTTCTGGTTGTGGTTTTGTCTCTGAGGCCACATTGCCCACACTTGGATTAGGAGACCTGTCCCCAGCAAAATGTTAAGCCCACTTCAGCTTGGGCACAAGTCCTTGCTTGGACTCGGACATCCCTGCCTTGCTTTCACGCTTTTCATGCCCATCTCCCAACTGACGGAGCATTATTTCATAATACTGCAGGACAACACGTCCTGTTATACCCAGCATAGTGTCACTCAGTCTCCAGCACCACAGCATGGGCAAGGCAAAGTCTCTCTGATGCTACTCCAAAGGGATCTGCAGGTAGTGGTTTTGCAGTTCCTTTACACTCTGTCTTTACTGGAGGACTATCTTAATAGAAGTAGAGCTTTCAGACTGTTTTTTACATAGTCCTCATGCTTTTTCTCTTCAGAAAGACACTGAGCAAAGCATATATCTCCCCTTTTTCCCAACACATTTCTTGTAGAAAGCTAATAATGCCTAATGTGTTAATGGGAGGCTGAAACCAAATTCTCTACTCATAAAAGGCCTTAATCAACATGTCAGACGTGTCAGGAGTTGAGTCTGTGTAGACTTCTTTCTACAATCCTTCCCCATGTAAGAAGCAGTCCTTTCTCATGCAAATAGCTCCCAAAGCCTATTTGGTTTCCTGAATGAGTAATGCCATTCAGGACTGGTCCTGCTTCCTCTCACAGAAATCATGCCCAAATAAACTTCTACCATTTTAATGAGCAAAAGGCACACTTTTCAAAACATCCTATGCCAGTTCTGCAAACATTTCAGCTATAAGGAAGGATGTAATTATACACGCTCACTGACAGCTATTAGTCTCAGGCTCTGCCTTCTCAAAAAAAAAAAAAAACCAGAACCAAACTCCATCGAAGTGTAAAACTGTTTATACATGAGCATAGAGTTTTGAAAAATTGGTTAAAGTTAGAAAAATAATCTAACTTCATTGAAGCACATGGGAGTAATTATAAATCAGACACAAATTGTGAAAAAGAACCTGCAAATGTATAGAAAGGTAAATTCTGGCCATTCGCCATGCAATAAAATAGACCGTTAGCCAGATAATGGAATCATAAAATACTGGCTGCATTTTTCTAGACCTTTCCAGGAAAGGAAATATAAAACTATTTTGGTTTTTTTAACCAGATTTTCAAATTTTATATTTTTAATGGCTTCTCTTTCAGTCAGTTGGCAACAGAGCTTTAGGAAAAAAGCTGAATTGTGCCTTTCTTCCCCAAGCAAGTTATCTCAGTGATTCACACAGAATGACTGATCCTAGTTAAGCAAAATGTAGAATAATTAGCACAAACTGCCTGGGTCAGACCCATAGAAATCATTGGGTTCAAGAGAAAAAGGGCTATTTTTTATTCAAAGGGTAGCATTCACTCCTGCTCATACTGAAGATAAGGAGTCTTTGCAGCTAACTTCAACAGTACCTGTATTTATTCAAAACTTACTGTCTTTTGAACTAAACCTTTGAACTGATTTTAAACTAGTAACTAAGTGATTATTTAGTTCACTTAAAATAACAACTTATTTAAACTACCAACTCAATAACGAAATATAATTGTATGGTTTACTGAAGCACTAACGCTTGAAGGAGCTATCTTCCAGTTCATGTAAGTCAACTCATTCATGACCGCAATACACTGTCTTATGGTGTCTTATAATGCTTTCCACATATCGCATCTCAAAGCTCTGTGGGGGTATTTTTAGCCTGCTTATGAATTAAGTGCATGCACACACATGCACCAACTCACCTATTCAGCAAGTGGCAGCTTAGAGTGAGGATCATTTGTTTTAGTGCAATCTATGTTAATCTGCAGTGGTATTAGCTGAGAGGGGGAATATAAGCAAGGACACTTTGCCTGTTATCTATTACTTTCTTCAAATAATAACAAAGAATTTTAAACAGCTATTTAAAAATCACTAGAAAAGAGAAGATACAGTATTTTGCACAAGGGGTATTGCTCAGATGTCTGACACCATCTTTAGACAAAATGCAAAAAGTGTACAAAACTCTAGTCTTTAATAATGAATTTTTTTTTCCAATTAATTTACACTGTATGTTAGCTAAGCTTTTATCTTTTCTGCTGTTCCCAAGCACACATCCACAAAATTTCTCAAGAATCAATTATTTCCCTAGGTTTTTGTTGTCGTTGTTTTTCAGGCTAACACATTTTAATGATATTTTTCAGACATATTAAGACTAGCTCTTTATTTAATATTTTCTAAAGTGGAATGCAGGGAAAAATTCAAACTGTGTAGTTCACAGGACTAAATTGGGAGGGAGAATTCAACTCTTTTATATCACTAAGTATCACAGCTTTAGGTTTCGGATCTTTTTAAGATCCAGAATCCCAGCTATCAAAGGGTCATTACATTCTAATGCTAAAACAGATCTCCAAAATTTAGCTTATCTCATTTTAATCATTACTGAGGTTTATAGTGAAAAAAATATGTTCCTGTAGAACAAAACATTGATCAACAGTAACACTGAGGGACTAGAGGATTTACTCTATGCTACAGATCATTTTTTCAGTATCAAGCCTTACTTCTTCACAAAAATTTTAACTTTTATTTTCCTTTTATTACACCATATAAAAATAATCTTAGTGCTGTAGCTCCCTTTACAACCAGATGACAGCTTTCTTAAGAAGATTGTAACACTTCGGCCACTTGAGGCCACAGAATCTTTTAGGACCCAATTTGAAATCCACTGCACTGAATGGAAAGACTTCTTTGACTTGAGTTAGTCAAACCATGGAGCTGCAAGAGACATGGTATGGGATCTAGACTGATCCTGACTATACCCAAGCATTTTTCGTGTAAGCTACTGTGAAAAGCACCTTTGATTCAATTGCTCATGAATGTAAGAGAGAGCAGTATCTAGAGTGAAGAACAGCAAGAGCATCAGGATGCTTGGAAGTCAGTCATGCCTCTGATTTTTTTCACTCGGCACTGCAAACCAACAGATCCTGACAGTCAGGTCCTCCCTTCTCCTTGTCATATGTGCTCCAGGAATTGTTCAGCCCATACACACAGAAAGAGCAGGAGGAGGAGTATAGCACAGAGCAAAATAGTTCCTGCTTTATCATTTGCATTGGAATAACAAGAAAATGTAGGTGAACAGGGTGAGACCAGACTTTCAGCAGCTTTTGGTGAAGAAAGCAACCAAGATGACAGGAAAAATGCTGACTACAAGAAGTATTCTATTCAAAGTTTAGCAAAGGTAATAAAAAGTGCAGAAGACAATAACCAAAATGCCTGCTTTGGCACTGTGAAACACATAGGGCATTTGTTATTGATTTTACAGAAAACAATGCTGAGGATCACATCTTGTTCACATTTATTCTAGGAAAATTCCAACAACTTTTGGAGGAATAAAACCAGTTCTTTTCCAGGGAGATGTTTCATGATTCTATAACAACTGACTATTTCAATAAGTATGGTTTCACTTCAGTAGGTTTTAGAATCATTCATTAGATTTTGCAGAGCAGATATATGATTTTTTAAAGAATCTTATTTTTCTCAGTTTCTATAAAATGGTCCAAAACCAGTGAGAAATCATTATATACATAAATACAGACAGGATCTAACCTTGTGTTTTGATTCAAATCTGTATTTTAAAAGCCATCTATATGGTTTCTAAAGAGAAGAAAAATATGTGTATACTTTCAAAACATTAAAATACAACCTCAAGATGAAAATTTGCCAACTCAGTTCTTGTAACGTTCCCTCAACTCCCATTGAAATCAAAGGGGCACGTGCTTAAACACTTTCCAGGAGAGAGACATTTTCTTGAATTAGTCATAATGAAAATGAATTAATTTTGATCTACTTCCCAGTATTCCCCTAGAGTCACAGTTTTTATATTTTCTTCCCAACTGTAGTCTGGGTGAGATTTTGTGCCTGGAGTTTTTGAGCTATAAGGTTTTGTAGTCAGTAAAGCCTATTTCTGCTTGGCACAACATCCTTCTTTGCCAGATTGGTCCTGAAGAAGGAAAAAAAGAACTGTGCCACAACACTAGAAGTAATGTTTTCAAGAAACCATGTGTGTATGTATGCACGTAAATCACCCTGAAAGAGAACAGTTAATGTCTCAAAGTAAATATTTTAACCTCTGTGTACCAGCTATAAGGCAGTAAATCTAATTCATTAACAAAAATACAGCGTCCCTAGAACTAATGATACAGGAAGAGTACTGCCACCTTGCTGGAGGAACAAAATAATGTGATTTGTGTTTCTCTACATTGTTTGGATAGCCTAGAATTATCAGAATTAAGTATGGTAATAACCTGGTAGTTAACAGTAATTTCTTTTACCACTGTGGAAATGGCATTATGGAAGCAGCACTGACCTATAATTTTTTTCACGAGTTCTGCAGTTATTGTCACTGTATTTCTAATTACCCTTGCAGTCACCCAAACTATTTCAAAGCAGTTACTGAGATGATGCCAAAGCACCCTGGATCATCTTATTTTCTTGATCAACTGATTAAAAGGTCAGAACCATCAAAAAAAATTAACCATGATGTGACAAGCATGGTGCATTGAAGAGGTAATTAGAACTATCATCTCCACTTGATAACTTTGGGGAATATAAATGTATGTAAACAGGCAGAATTAAAAAAAAAAAAGAAATCAAGCTTGTTATTGCTTTAGACTGCTCATCTATAATTAAAACTGTAATTAAAAAATATAGCAAAAAGTGAAGATGTTGACCAAAATACAAAGCAACTACATTTGTTGCTTGACCTGTCTATTAATTGCTATTACCATCAGTGTTTTATGTGCCTCCTCCACCTCAGAGGGGAGAATGAAGCCTTAGAGGTTCAGGGAGTAGCTGCTGGTAGTTTTAGTTTGAGCCTGGATTTCTCATTCCCTTTCTTCCATCCCTGTGCAACACATAAATGTCATTTTACATAGCTGTTTGCAAAGCAGTGACCCAGGAGCATCTTTGATGGAGAAGGCACCAGAGGCTGGGCCCAAGGCAGGTGACAGGGCTGTGCTGGCTCCTTCCCACTGGAGCTACAGAGGGGGAAGCATGTCAGGAGCTGAAGGACCACATATTTCCGCATGGTCCCTTGGGAACTGTGGGGAGCAGATAAAAGTTAATGTATCCCTAAATCCAGAAAAGAGAATATTGTGAGGTTGGCTAAAACTGCTTCTCCTTCTCCCCTACCTATTTTTTGTGCCAATTACAGATAAACAAGGACAGATCTCCTGATTTTGGTAACAACTAAAGAATAAATAAAGAGTTTCTGCTGAGAGTGGTTGATGGCAGGATTCTCAAGGCCACATGGCTGTTGTCACCTAGAGAGTCTACCCTTTTGAAAATTTTTTCAATGTTTGGATGAAGATCACCTTCCATAAGACTGCTTTAATACTTTAGAAAAAGGTAATCAAATATTAAGTGCTTGTATTCTCCTAGAAGTGGATCTTCCTGCCAGTAATTTGGAGAGGAAGTGCTGCCTAAAAAGGAGCAGATGGGGACATCAGAAAAAAACATAAAGTGTCCCATGAGCTAATCTGCATGAGTGGAATAAAATACTCGGTACAGATGTTTGTGGGTGAAAAAGTAGCAGGACAAAATAGTGGCAAGAAGAGCAGAAGTGGTACAAAAACAAAAGGTCTGAGTCATGCTTCTTTTGTTTTTAAAAGGTTCCAGTATCATCACTTTGTCAGCTCCTTGACTTCGCATTTTTCCACCCCAATTCTTTCCTTCTTCCCACTCATTTCCTCTGTTCCCCCCTCCACTTCTCTTTACTGTGCTTTTTCATCTGAAAAGCCACATGATTCTCAGCACTTGCCTGTGAATCTCTGGGTAGGACCCCAAGCTGTCTCCAGCCCTGCAACCTGAAGGGTTCTGCTTTAAACATGCTCATCAGGTAGCTTTGGAGATCACATGCTGCAAGGAACCCTCCCAGTACCAGTGCCAGTGAATATTAACATTTAATATAGCGCGTATATCATAGAAATATGTTATGCCTATAAAAACTATAATAGCATGTTCGCTGTTTCAACTGCCATGCTTTAGATAACAAGATGAAGGGATTCACTACTTATAAAGGCAAAGTGATTGTGTATTAGCTGGACTTAGCAGTGCTATGCTTGTGATTTAGCTATGTGTGCATGGATTGACTTCATGCACCTTCTTTCAAGCACTTCTACTGCAACCGGTGTTTCTTCATTCAAACTCCTTAAAGGTTGCTATGGCCACCTTAGATACCATGAGTTGTTAAAAACCCTGTAACACATGTCTAGCTTCATAGCTATTGCTTCCCAAGGCAGTCCCATTTTATGAAATGCAGGTCTGTAGTGTTTGTATTTGGACTTTTCAGACTCTTTTAAGATATAGACCATCTTTTAATACAAGTTGTCTTGCCAACACTTTGCCTCCCCTACATGACTACATAGATCAGACTTTCCATTTAGACATGACAAAACACTTTTTAAGAAATGTTTTTTAAAAAGAAAATATTACTTTTTTTATATATTTATAAAGAAGTATGCAATCCCCCAGATCTCAGCAAGCCCTGGGCACTGCTCTGTAAGCCATGTGGAGCATCTCTGACTTAATTTTATCAGCAATGAGAGTTGTCTTTCTAGGAGAAATTCCTTTCAAGAAAGAAAAGGTTAAGCAGTTTGGTCTCAGTTCTTATCTACAACAGTAAAGCTTTACCTTGTCCTCTGTCTCCAAAGCCAATGCTGATAGCCAGGGGAGGAGTTACCCATGAGTGGAAGGTATTCACCAGGGAGCTCTAAATCACCCAAGTAGTAGCTTCTGCTTCCTGTGCCCTGAGCCATTTCTGGAAAAAATCCATTTCTGGCAATCTTGACATGTTGTATGGGCCCAGCAAGGCTGATTGTTGATGTCGTAAATTAGAACAGCCATTACACTTCCCAAATTCATGTTAGTTTCCTAGCAGCCCCTGCATCAAGACACCTCAGCACTAACTAGAGTGTGAGTCCTTTTTCTGTTGAGTGTCTCTTCACATTTGGTGGACAGACTACCCTGGATGTGTGCTTTGTCCCATCTCAGTTAGGCATACTTCCAGAAAAGCCAAAAAATTACATCGGTGAGACGTGAACCAGTATATTTGCATTATGTCTGTAAATTTGTTTTATTTGCTGCATAAGTGGTTAAGATAATAACACAAACATGCCTGAAGATGACTGTTTTATTTACTTTGCCTTGTAGCAGTTCTAGTATTTTAAATGATTATAGTAGCAGCTATAAGAAAAATGTTACATAGTTAGTGTCTCTCTACATGGAGAATTTATGTAGCCTATGAATTGTTGAAGCTTTTTTTTTAATATACTAAATATTTTTCAACTTAATCACTCATGCATAATGTGAGAATGTATGAGGGTCACTCTCTAAGAGTGCAAAACCACATTGCTACGTAACTGTGGCAGTACATTCCACCACCCCACC
>JAOBAS010000072.1:17436491-17450493 GCA_025311575.1 Elanoides forficatus | reverse complement strand
CAGGTCAAATTCAACAGGGGTATAGACGGGGTCCCGCCGCAGGACATGTTGGAGTCAGTCCTCCTCGGAGCAGGGGTTCTGCAGTCGAGGACTCCCCCTGGGGTCGGGGTCACTGCCCGAGGTAAGTCCTGGAGGGAGAGAGCCCTCAGCTTTTAGGTGAGTGATATGTGAGTTTTGAGCCATCACTTTAAATCTTGGGGATTCTTGAGTCAGCCGTGTAGTATTAATTCTCTAGATCATTGAGCCTGTGGTTCTATAAAATGTTACCGGACTTCTAACTAACTTTTGCTGAAGAATAAATCTGACTCTTAACACCTATTGGATTTGGTTAGTCGTGCATCCGTAACAGTAACAAAAGAGTTTAGGGAGCTGAAGTGGTGTTATCGCTGAACTTCACACACAAGGTTATCTGAGTTCTTCTATCTATGACACCTTATACATTTCCTCTTGTAGATTTTTCATACTTCCCTTCCCACCAAGCCATGGGTTTTGCCTCTGATTTTCCTTTGTGGAATTGAAAATATGAATCTAGGAAAAAAACCTGCCTGTTAGACAAGTTGATAATGGATCTCAACACTGCATCCCATTGAGTGTATTGATTACTACTACTGCCCATTCACCGTAGAATGTCACACAATGGCTATTACAGTTTTCACAACTCTCAGTCTATTTATATGGTATTTTATTTTTCAAATACAACAGAATTTTAGTGGCAATTGCCCTTTTACAATAGCCCTCTTTATTTGCTTCTGTATTTAAATTCTATATTTCTTGATCAAAGGACACTTTCTATTACATTTCAGAGAACAGTGGGTTATGTAAGAGGTAGTTCTTATTCCTGAAAACAATCTTTATTTGCAGAAATACAAATTGCTTATGAAGTCTCTGATGTCACAGACCTTGTATGAACTTTGCTCAGTTTAGACAATTAATTTCAGAGGAGAAGTTAAATGAAAAGAAGCATGATCAAATAATTAAAATGTTAAACTTATCTTAGAGCTCTTGCATTTGTGATAGGGAGCCCATGTTTGTGATCTGTAAATGAGTTGTGGCATATATGTGCTTCAGTTTCTTGATCTGCAGTGAAAAAGTCAAAGATAAGAATTTCTAAATGCCTCGTAAGAGTGTTGAAGGGCCTACATTTACAGAAGCTGAAGTAACCCAAAAATCAGCCTGACCTTGTATTTTGTCCAGTGTGGGTTCAAAGTTGTGGGAAAACAAACTGATTCTGTTCCTACAATACACTGAAATGAGTTTCAGGTTCATTAGAAACTAATGCAAGATTTCCCAAAAATTGGACACATGTTTCCTTAAAACTTGGTGAATCTTTCAGGATTCAGAAGGTAGAAAAGCAGGTGAGAGTGAAACAAAAGTTTAAAAAATCAGAATTTTATCTGCTTTATGTTTATCATGAAAATACAAAAAAACCCCATTCATAAACAAAGTGGAAAGCCATCCGTTAAATGCTAGGTCACCTTGTGTGCTGCTTCAGCATATGTCATATGCCTTTGAGTCTCAGGAAGTAAAAACCAAAAGTAATGGTTAATCTCGGAAATCATCAGTTTCATATAATTATTTTGATTGGACTCATCCCAACTATGAGTTCATGTATGGATTTCGCTAACACTGCCTAATATATAATGGTAAATTATGTATTGCAATAAAACACTGACTGGAGAGAAATCCTTGCCTAGTTCAAATCCCCATTGACCCAAGCTGGGCTATGCTTCAACTTTAGTTCTTAGTTTAGTTCTTCAGTTCTTTAGTTCATGTCTCTTATCGCTCTTGATTTCAAAATGCACTGGAAAAGGAAGCACAAGACATGATCTCAACACTTCTGGGTGAAATGACTTGATATTCATTATGTAGGGAGTCATCCATTTACTTACATACAAGTCTATATACTTATGTTAACCTCATAAAGGGATGAATTTCTCCAGCTTGGTAAACAGAAGGCAAAGAGTTAAACTCCTGTTATCCTTAGCGAGAACATTTGCAGCTGCTACCTGAAATCCCACATTTGTGTTTAATAGTTATTGGGAGAGCCTTTCAGAATATGGGCTTATCTAATTGATTCCAAGTGCCTGATTCCCTGGAGGGCAGGTAAAGTAAGGAGAGTGGCAGGAGGAAGGGAAATTATGTGAGTTTCTTCTATGTAGACTTCAAGCTGTTCAAGACCTGTTGCATGTGGTTAAACTTTATGCTGCCAGAAGTTCACTGATATTTGAGGCTACCTGGTCAAAGGGAATTCTCATTTACTGCTAGAGAGTTGGTTCTAGATCCCATATACGGTATCTATCTGCTGCAGTGTAGCACCTAGATAACACCTAGAAGGGCCCAGGCTTGACTGCAAAAGTTTGGGCATGAGAGGAGTTATTGCAGGAACCTTCAGAAACCTGAGGCTGGTCAGAATTTCCTCCATACTGATTGTAACAGGAGCATCAGAATTGCTGTTCTTGAGAGGGTATTCCTTTCATGTGTGTTGCAGAAGTGAAGTAATAAATAATTTTAAGAAACAGGTAGACTTTTGGTTCGTTCCTGGTAGTGTTCCAGCAGCACACACACATTCCTACTCTGTACCCTGGTATAGATCAGGCCCTAAAACCCATAACAAGGAAGCCTGTTCCATCAGAACACGTTCA
The DNA here is from genome assembly GCA_025311575.1 of Elanoides forficatus. Taxonomy (NCBI): domain Eukaryota; kingdom Metazoa; phylum Chordata; class Aves; order Accipitriformes; family Accipitridae; genus Elanoides; species Elanoides forficatus. The sequence continues at coordinate 17,447,851 of JAOBAS010000072.1, read as the reverse complement.
TCTTTACAAACTGACTTAGTAATGTGCAACAAGAAGCTGAAATAGAATTTCACCCATTAAAGTTAACACCCCCCAGATGGGGATGACATCACTAGAAACAGCTAGGTGTCAGTTTTATACAGTCTTAAGTGAGGATTTTCTGAATACTTTTTACTCAGCTTGCACTTTCTATTAAGAGACTAGGCACTGTAGGTTTATAAGAAGCTCATGTTTTTTAATTAAGAAAAAGAGGAGAAATAAAAGTGTATCATAAATTCTTACTCTTCCTTGCCTAGATCGTGGACTCCTAGCACTTTGATACATAACCCAGAGGTTTTCAAACTAAAAAAATTTAGGGTTCCTCCAGAGAAGTCCTGAGATAGCATCCAGTTCCTAGACATCCTGAAAACAAAGGCAAGACCTTTGGGTTTTCAGACATTTGTGTGCATTCCTGTGCTCTTATCTTTCCTGAGAATTACCCAAAGTCACTGAAAGGGTAGGGAATTCGACTTTTACTAAAGGAAGGCTCAGGATATATGGACAGAGCCAATTCACTATAGGGACCTGAGTCCTAAATGAAGACTTTCAGTGTGTAAACATGACTTCCTTTTTATAAAGTTCTTAAAATTGTGTGCTTTGTGCTAGATGGATAGGCTCTGATGCCTATCAATCCTTAGAGAAAATAGGCATCGTTAGAGAAACAGAAATGTCTTCAGTGCAGTCAAAGGTTTCCTCAAGAATTTACATGTTTGCAATGCCAGAGATTTATTCAGCTGAACATAGACTCAAGCATCAATTTCAAATAAAAAAAAAAAGATTTCTCCAGCTGTTTCCACATCTGTTATCAGGATCTGCTGCCATGCCAGTGAATGCACTTAGACAATTGTTATAAAAGCAACCTTTGGCTCTTTGTGCCCACAGGAAAGTGGGATCATTGGAGCCTGTGAGACATTAATCTTTTAATGAAGAATATCAAAAGTGGATTTAAATGTTAACTGAAGATAGGATACTAGGATATCAAAATCAGACTGGGGGAAAAATTACTGCAGTACTAAAATAATGTGCAAGTGAAAGTGTCTGGAAACTTAAACATAGTATTAGGAAAATTTATGTAAAGTCACTTTGAGAAATTGAATGACAGACCTTCAGCTGAAAACAAAAAGGCTCATGTGTAAATAGGCATTTGTCACTGATTCAAATTTACACCTGTTTACTCTAGCTGGTCAAGAATTCTTATAGGTTTTTGTACAATATTTTAATGTTTCTTGACATATATACTGTTCCCAAAAAAATCTGTCTTGGAGCAGTATGTGAAGTGAGAAGTAAGGAAGTTCTCTGAAAATATAAATAACTTGATAAGTGCCTATGGATGTATAAAGTTTATCTTATAAAAGTGTAAAATTATGTCAAAGAAACAACTAATTTAAAAGAAAATACTTTAAAAATACTTTTAAATAGTTAAGATTTTTAGAAAGACTTTTTATGTTATAATTTTGTGAAAAATTTGTAGATAGGAGCAGAGATGCATAGTGTATTACAAACCTTCTATACAAGTCTGTAACAGGCTGGATAGCTGTCATGCCTGTGGTTGTTAGAGTCTTTCAAACTGCTCAATCGGTAAAGAATACCAATACAAACATCTCTCTTTGATGATTTTCTTTTCAGGTCAGTTCTTTCATCATGAATTTGCCTTTTGGCATCTTTCTTACTATATGTTCAGTGCACTAGTCAAACAAATGTACTGTCATAGCCATCATAAAAAGTCATCAAGCATTCCAAGCTGAACAAATTGGTTTGCACCTGCCAAATACTGCGCAATTGTTATTTTGATACATTGTGCATTAAGGCAAAATCCATCAACAGAATAGTTTGAGAGGAAATAAAAAGTCTTATCTTCTGGGGAAGCCTAAAAGACCAGCTATAGCCATGGTGAAATTTCTTCATCAGAGCCATGATTTAATTTAAAAAGACATTGTCGTATCCTTTTCTCCTAGATTTTAAGTCAGATAGTCTTCTGAAGAGATAGCTTTAGTAGTCCAGATAATGAAACTGCTATTACAGCTGTTCTTCCTGTGCAGCTATTTCTGCACCTTAGTATTTCTTCTGAGGACTGAGGCCCTCCCCATGGTGTGCTCTGTCCATATATCCGATAAACTAATAGTCCTAGTTCCAAGAAGATGGCTGCTATCTGTGAGGAGCAGGAAGCACAGGAGTACAAAGAAAACTTATCAAAAGTTTTACATTCAACAGATCTTTCCCTTTCCTCCTTCCTGGGCTGTCTTTTCTTCTCTGAGGTACTGCTTTCTACCCTATTTTTATTCACTTTCATCTTAAAAGTCCAAAATTCTAATCAACATCTTTCCTTTTGAAAAGGAAAATGGAATGTGATGTCCACTGGAGATTGTAAATTCATCTTTGCTGCAGAATTGATACAACACACTTCTATCTCCCAGAAACACTTGCTGCTCTATTCTAGACTTCTCAATATGACATTCAAAAAGTGGCAGGACCTAAGGTTTTCTTAAACATATACATGTATGTGCAACATATACACATGCTTAGCTGGACACTTCTTTGATGTGCATGCAACGTGGACTTAATATACTTAATTTAATGTTTGGTAGCTGTTTGATTTTATGGGTTTAGAGCAGCTTTGATGCATGATTACAACAGAAGCAGCAGCTTTACCAGTAAGAATTTTCCATTCATTTTCAGTAAAATGAGAATCCTTGTCTTTCAGAAGGTGAAGGATTTATGTTTCACCACTTACTATTGTGCTGGTGTTTCAAATGGGAGGCTGCATGTCCAGAAATCCTAAGCCAATGATCCAGAAAATGGTAGGGCACATAAAACTACAAATAGCATGTTCTCCTGCTGTAGATGCAAACCATCTAGGCCAGTTCATAAAAGTTCCTACTGCACAGTGAGCTGTTTGGAGCATGAACTATGGTAAGTGTAATTCTGGAATGATTGCTGGAGGTGACTTATTGATATGACACACACACCCCACCCCTTAAGAGAAGGTAAACCTCCAGGCTGGAATGCAGTGGATTTTCAAGAAATGTGTTCCATAATAATTCCCTAAGCAACATAACCTGCAACCTTAGATGTTAGCAACACCAGGGGAACTTGGTATGCTGACACTAAGAGAAACAACATGGAGGATGGAGTGGAGTGGAGACACAGCAGCCAGGCTCTGTGATACCACTGCAGGGATGGGTAACTGGAACTACTGGAACAAGAATGGAAGGTCTCTGCATTGAATCTACTGAAGCAAAGAGGTGACACAATGGGGTTCTGTCAACGCTATTATCTTACTTCTGATTTATATCAGAAGTACCCAGTTCTGGAGTAGTGACATGCTAATTCATGTCCTTTGGGTAAACTTTGCTCATTATAATCTCATTATAATACCAAAACACACCTCCATCCCAAAAACTACCCACATCTGAGGTGCAACTGCCACTCACTGAGCAAGCACTCTGAATTTTCTCTAGCATATACCTTTAAAAGCAAAGTGAGAGAACTTTATACCAATCAAAGTAAGGGCATGTACGACTAGAGTCACGCAAGCTCCACCTAAAAAATAAGAAAATATAAAAGGTCTTAAAAGAGGAAAACTGTTAGGGAAGACACCATCATAGACAAGTCAGGAGGACATCACTGACTTCTGGGATCAGTCGACGGGCTGAACCTCTCTTCTGCCCCATAGGGATGCCTACTGGGTAAGATTCAAACCTTTGGTTATACTGAGTGCTTCCCCAGGAAACTTAGAAATCTCTATAGGGTTTTTCCATAATTTATTGTGCTTGTAGTTGACTCTATCATTATTTGCATGTGCTTTTCAGACAGTGTATTTATCACCAGCGATCCAAAAGAACCTGTACTCTTGCTTTAATAAACTGCACTGCTCATTAGTCTAGTTGTGATAGTTCATTAATGCAACCAAGCTCCCTAAGTCTGGTAATTCTCGTGCGTTGAACGCAGCTAAGCCAAGAGTGCAGTACGCTATTAAGTGCATCCGTCACCATGATAGTTCAGCATACAGAATGTGACCAGACTTATAGCATTGAATTGGACATCACTCAGAAATTAAACGCAGCCGCCCCCAAGCCCCTCTGACATCTGAGGGTAAGCTAGAATGCAAGAGGGTTTCTTTTCTGCCAAATTCCTTTACTCTTTAATGCAACACCTCAGTGGAGCTCCAATCTGGAGCGGGGCTTTTAGGTACTATGGTCCTATAAGGTGCAAGACAATAATGTGAGTTTTGCCTTCCTTTGTAATGAAAGGGGATCCTCACAGTACTAGCAAATGGAGGATGCCTGCTTTGCCATACATTATCTTGCCCTCAGCTATCAGTGGATTTAGAAACATAAAAGCTGAAGGAGGATTAATATCAGACTTTGTTCAGAAACCTGTTCTCCTAGGTTGTTTTGAACTTCTGCATTGAAACTGCAAAGTACATGCTGTGTGGCTATAGCAGTTTTCAGTTATATTTCAAAACCATCAAAGGTAGCATGTCTTGTATTTCTCCTTTGGACCTGGAAATTGAAATAATAATGATGATATGTGTTTCTTTTAACTTTCTGCATGGCTGGGCTCATTTATTATGGAAGTTTAGTGTTGATGAATAGGTTAAGCATGGTTGAAAATTAGCCTTTCCTCCCCAAGAGCTTATTTGATTCAAGACATTTCTCAGATTTTTAAAGGTAAACTGATTTTCTTCAGCACTTGAGCAATCACAAGTACTTATGAATAGTCAGTGCAAACATAAAAATTTGCCATTTCACTTTGCTCATTTGTTCTCTCTTGCAACTTGGCAAAATGTGCCAATCTGTTTTTCTCTAACAGCAGCTTCAGAAGTGCTCCTACCTATTGTGCCAAATTGTTTATGGCTGAAATATCTTTGTAAGACAGAAACACAGCATAATAATTCCATTTTTTAATAGAACAGCTTTTTGCAATGTTACAAACAATACAATAGCACAAGCTTTGTGCTTGATTGTGTTAATTATATGAATATTTCCAAAACAAATTCCAATTCTTATATAAAATATGCATGTGCCTGTGTCTTCTTTAACCCCTGTTTATTGCCTCTTTCTTATCTTGCTGTTGACTGCTACTAAAGACCTTTCTCCAGGACTTACATTCAAAACTTTAGTTGGCCAGAGAAGTAGTCCCACCATGATGAAGCTGGCTATGAACCAGAGACTACATGTTTGGCCTTACAGTACATTCATCTTTCACTCGCCAATCCTAAAAGTATCCCTAGCAACCTGATATAAGTGCTCCTTTAAACAACCAGGTTTTACGTGCAGGGCAAAATCATTCCCCTAGGAACCCATTGCAAACAGTACCAAACATAGGTAGCTCCTGCCTTCTGCATTTGTGGTGCAAGGGAAAGTTGCACATTTTCATCAAACTCAGAGGTGCACATGGGAAAAGGAAGAAAGAGCCCCAGTCTTTGAGCCCTATCCAAGATCAGCATTTCTTCTGAAACAGTTTCCTTTTGTGTATTATTGCCAGACACAGATATGGGTGTTGCATGGAAAGTGCCATGGTTAATCCACTGATATTCTCTGCCAAGGAGCAAGAGGAAGACCCAAGAAATGTAGGAGCTGGTGTGGAGGAACAAAGCTTCTTTGTATCCTGCAACTCAAGTACATCCTGTAATAGCTGTGGTAGGATCACAGTCCTAGGAGAAGCAAACTCACTATTTCTAATACAAACAGGAATTATGACCATCTCCATGTCACTCATGGTACAATTGAAGGGGTCAATTTCTCTGTGGCTCTTATTTTCAGAGGAAATTGTCTTCATTTTATTATAAGCAAAATCCATTTCTGTATTCACAACATGAACACCCAATAGAGAGATATTTTGATTGCAAGCAGCTGTTGCCATCTGATCAGGGGATGTATTGCAAATATTTTAGCAAATGTTTCTCCTCCTCCTCTTTTTCCCCTAAGACTCTGACAAAGTTGATGCATGACTGGGAAATCTATTCATATGTGAAGAAATTCCCCATGTCGACCCCCAGACAGCAGGCAGTACCATTTCACAAGCACATATGTCAGATGGCACCCGTTAGAGTTTAAACTTTGTTCTCTAAATTGGACTAGATGGAGTGGCAAGAGAGGTGTGTGTTTTAGATGGTGAAGCTTGGAGGTGACAAGGAAGTTCAATCCCCTTTGACCGAACCTGAAACCAAAAGCTCACCGTAAGCGCGAAGTTAGACCTTCGTTACGTCTTTGCCTAGGTCCTCCACCGAGAACAGCAGTGTTTAAACCGGTGAGATGTGATACTACCCCAGAAACAGACTCTTTAGAAGTATTATTATGAGTGCCAGAAAATCTTTTCTGGTGTAGGGCAAGGAGAGGGAAAGAACCTTAATCTCTTCAAGGGGAGAAGAAGGAGTTGTTTAAACAAAATCACTGACTCAGATCTATAGGAAAGAGAGCAATCTATAGTGACAGTCCTCCTAATCTCTGGTTTTAATCTGATTCATCACTTTCTTAACTATGACTGTGAAACAAGTGGGGCAAAAACTGCTTGTCCCTCTGTGTGCTGTTACTCTTCAACATGAATAAGGTGAGCAGGATGTGAACAGTGCCATTACGCTGTGGAATAGATGCCATTTGCATACAATATATTTAAATACAGACACAAATTGTGCCTTAGTATATGCTCAGGTTCTCATTCAAAGCTGGAAATCTACTCCACAATTGCTTAGTTACTATGTACTTCAAAGGGGAAGTAAATCAGAAAACTCTTGCACAGAAAGAGTGCAGGTTTTGATTTGGTGTGTACAGCAGAATCCAGCAAGGTGGTGAGGTGTGCAGTCTATCAGCTCCCAGCAAGTCCACTAGAGATGGCATGTGCTGAACTCTTCCTAGAAAATACTCTGTCATCCAGAATACTGACTGAATGGAAAGGCAAGCATTAAGTGCCTCACTTGGTGTCCCTAGGCAGTTTGCTGCAAGATTAATTTCAAGTTTTAATGAAAATAAGTGGTAATGATCTAATGGGGTTTTTAATTAGAAAATATACAGTCCTTCAGCAGATTCCACTTGAGTCCTGGGTGACTGAAAAACAAATCAGAACAATCACTGGTGAATACAGAGATACTTATTCTGATTATTCTAGGAAATTGTAGAGCTTCATATTCCATAGTGTAAACACTGTATCACAATTTTGCTAAGCATTTGTGGACAAATACTGTAAATACACACAGAACATGTACAGCAGTACTGTAATTATCTCCACCTACATCTGAAGGCACTTGTCACTAATATCAGGAAACAGCCCATTAAAAAAATATATGTGTGTACAGTACTTGTGCATCTGCTGATATGATTGATCAGGAGTACAAGCTGGATCCTGATTCCTTGATCTCCACGTGTAAATTCTGTTTACTTCAGCACTTGGGAGCTGATTTGTATATACCCACTTACTCTAGAAGTAAAAGCTATCCATGCTCTCAGGTGCTTTTTCTCAAGCTGCTCTCTCTCACTTTCCCAGCTTGAATGATTCACATTAGAAACACTGCCCTTACGGTTTCTCTTCATGCTTTTCATTTCTTTTGCTGGTATGCTGTTCAGAGGATGCAAAGAGGTTAAGAGTGCTTGTGTTTGTGCTTATTAGATTTGACCATACAGAGCAATTTTGCTAATAAAGATTTCAGACAACTCCTAAGTGTAAGATTATTTCTGGGATTTACTGTTAAAAACCCTAATCCATTTCTCCTTGGTAGCTTTGCGCTAACCTAAAGTTCCACAATGAGTATTTTCAAGTTTTTAAAATTTTACAGCCTAGTAAACTCTCTGATAGAATCTTTATCACCTAGGGTAAAGTAGAAAGCCTGCTTTCATGAGGTAAAAAGTTACTGAGCATGTTTAATGGAGTTTCACCACAAACAAACAAAAAATAAATTTAATAATAAAATACAAAGGGAAGGAAAGAAGAAACAATATGAAAAGCAAACCAGGTTTCTAGGACACCATTTTAACACTTTTAGGAAAAAAATGCTTCTAATCTCTTCTTTCTAAATGCAACATTTTTATTAAAGACTGAAAAATAAATATACAGCTAAATAACATAACTCACAAAATTATTTTCATGGCTCTGCAGACAACAGAGATCAATGGAGCATAGATGGTTCTGGTGTCTGAATAACCTCCTCAAAAACAAAGCTCAAACCAGTATGAAAGAGACAGACCACTCTCAAGCACTATGAGGCAAAAGTGTCTTACGATGTTGCATTGCTTGAAATATGCCTAACTGTAAATGAAATTATTAACCAGGAAGCTTTCATGCAAAAAAATATCTACAGTTACAGGCCTATACACAGTCTGAGCTCTAACTTAGTTTCCTTTTTACCTGGAAATAGTTTTTGTCTGTTATTTTATATAGACAGCACAATAGCTAATTAATACTTAATGCAGCATGAATCCTTTAATGATGACAGACTTTATCTTGTGCACTTGGACTTTTGTGCTGCAGAGGATTCCCTTTGGTTTTCTCTGCATGACAGGGTTCTAGAAAAATAAGTGAGAATCTCTGCTTTTCTTGAAAGAGTAGTTTTAGCTGACTGCTCTGTCAAAACAGGGCTTGAAGATGTAAACCAATACACAGTAGGCTATTTCTGTTACTGCATTTTTCTTACAGATAGCTGGAGAGCAGGGGAATAGACCAATAAGTGACTTGTATGCAAATATGTAGAAATGAATGCACACAAGCTCTTTAGCCAGAAACCAGTTACATTTGCAGTTAACCTAAAGTAATCTTCCTGGTTACTTCTCCAAATCTGTAGGCTGGATCTTTGCTTTGTGGACAAGAATAGGTTACATTTTTGTGGGGGAGGATGGACATGTTTTGCAGGCTCAGACAGGCTCTGAATACTAACTCATGAGTGCAACCTATATATACATTTTGCAAGACTGCCTTTTTCTATCCATTTGTGGGCAAAATCAAGTTCTCTCCTTATTCATCCTGGCACACTCTGCAGTGTTTCTGAAGACTTGGATTTCATATTTTGTTCCTGCTGGAACAGGATTGCTATGGAGGACTAGTGAATCTTTGGGAAAAGGACAGTCATATCAGAATATTTCCATTTAGGCTGATGATGAGGGATGTATCTTGTTCCTGGTGGAATGTTGTGTCATTAATGCTATTTAAACAGTACTTTTTAAATTTCTGAAATGGAAAAATTATCATCTTTAAATAGTGCAAATTGAAGCTACTCATGATGTGTTAATTATTTTGTGTGCTACTTTATAGATTTTGTAATGTCTGAAAAGATTATATTATATATTACATATATATTTACTTATATTAATATTTCTCTTAACTAAATAGCAATAACATGGAAGTAATTCCCATGATGTCAACATCAACGTAAAGCCATCAAAACAAAGTCAAGGTCGGTAAATAAGCACTTCAGTTCTTTCCATTCAGGAATGGTATCAGGGCTCCCCTGAATCAGAGCTGCTCAGTAAATTATTTCTCTCTTCTGCACCCTGCTGTGTCTCCCAGCTTCATGGCTTTCTTCATCACCCTTTCAAGGCCTGATGCTCCTCGCCATTTTACATCCCTGCATCCCAGGGCTAATCACTGAGCCCATCAAATGCTGTAACATTGCCTTTGCTACTACTGGCAACCCCAAAACATGCCTGCGCATGAAGATTATTTTTCATGTTTAATGAGGTGCTGTGATTATACTGAGTTTTCTAGTGTTTGCCATGATGTTAGAGTCACCTTGTCTGACATTGTAAATGAACTGTATTTGCAAAGTAAATATTTTCTCAAAGGTTTCAGTTCCCAAAGAGCAAATTTGAAGCTGCCTAGTGTTCAGATGTACTTGAAAGTAATTTATATGATTGCTCGCTGAACCATGTGCACTATTCTGCAACATGCTTTGAACTGAGAGCCAAAATTTTAGCTTCTGCCATGTGTTTTGACTAAGTCACGTAATTATAGTCACCTAGGTGATACTTGATAACTACGACACTTGCATTCTGTGCATGTACCGGTCAGTCCACATTCAACAGGTCTCTGGAGTCTAAAGTTTACCACCTGGTAAAAAGAGCATGGTGCAGGTGAACGTATTGGACTGGGTTATATGAGAACTAAATCCAAATCCCAAGTGCTGATTAGCCTTGGGGCAGGAAGGTGCAGCTGGCTACTGTTCAAGAAGCCCGCACAAAGGGTTCAAGTAGAGTGTGGTGGCCCATGCAAAAAGGTGAGCTTTATCCAAGTAATCTCATTTCTTCACCTGTCAGATGAGGAAAAGTAATAGCTTTGTTCACAGTGGCACTGTGAAATAAAGACATTAGTTGCTTGTGAGGTGCTTGGAAATCCTCTGATTGAAGATACTATGGAAGTGAAAATTATTTATTATGTCTACAAATTGTATGTGCCTGTGGGCTTGGTTTGCACAGAATAAATTATGTGTTACTAGCACAGGCCAATTAACCTGTTTCAAAGGTGTAAAAGATACAAAGCATGCTGCCTTTATTGTATGCTAAAATAATTTAGGTTTGGCCTTATTTTGCTCTTTGTTTTTAAACGGGTGGGAGATGCGACCCTGTAACCTTTTATCCCTCTGCAGTATCTGTCTTGTTAATCTTTTTTCTTAAAGCATTAATGGTTGGAAACTATCTTTATTTGAGAGAAAATCTATTCTCTCATTCTATTATTTTCTTTACAAAAAAGACTTGATTATAAAAATATGTATTAGTAAGTGGTACATTACTTTTTCCCTTTTAAAAACCTGAATAAAAGTACTTAGTTCCATGTTTTTGCAGCTTTGGTCCTTGCCCTGAAAATTCACTGACTTACCACTGAATCTATTATGTAATTACTGGGCTTGTTAAAATAAAAGACTAATTTTCTGCTGAAAAAAAAAATCAATAAAACATTAAAAACTGTGGCAATTAAGCATAACTACTGTTTTCACTCTGATCAGGCCTGTCTACAGATTACCAGTAAAAATCCAATTTCCATCCCAGACTGCAAAATTACCTTTGGTTGTTACTCAGTTTTGTTTGTAAAGAAACACTTCTCAACATCTCTCTGGAAGCACAAGCAGCTCCTAATATTCCTTTGGCCAAATGTCAACACATGCATCTTCCAGCTTTCAAATTTGCTGTACATGGTGAGGAGTACTTTGGTGTGATGGTAAACTGATCACCACTGGGAAAGAGACTTTTCCATTAACCCAGTTCCACCTGCTTAAAAACACTCTTTCATGTAAGGCCTTTTTAAAAAGGCTTCCTCCCTGTGTAGGTGAAATTAAGTCCTATTATCTGGGTAAGCTTATGTTTTAGTTTTGTGTGGCGGGGTTTTTCGTAGTGGGGAAGGGGCTGCAGGGGTGGCTCCTG